>VWYP01034247.1:21366-59085 GCA_013400435.1 Pycnonotus jocosus | reverse complement strand
TTTTACCTGCCTCCTGAAACTCACATTATCTTCCCCTCTCCCAGAGCAACTCTTTGTTTTGGTCAAGCACCCTTAGGTACCAAACACTTTGTCTCCCAGTAACCATGAGGAAAACACATTCCTTAAGCAAAAAAAAAAAAGGAAAAAACCTAAAAGGAAAAAAACCCCAACATATGGAAATATCGTGTACTGAATATGATTTTGTGCTATTATACTAGCATATAGAATTTAATTAGAAATTAAATTACCTTTTATGTTGTTGTAATGCTTTTCAAACCCGTATGATTTTTAAGTGACTTAAATAATCACCCACATTTACAGCACTTTTCTTTGTGGAGGAGCCTGTGCAATGACACTAAGTTTGAAGATAATTTTCAATTAGGACTATTCCTGATGCATTCCAAATACAATTGAGCATTCAGCATATTGACCGTTTGGTCAAAGGAAGCAGACAAGAAGGAGTCAAAAGTGAAAAAAAACCAAGACTCTTTCTAACCCTGAGGTTTATATAGTTTGGACATTAATTCTCACCCTGACTCTTGCTCTCTTCAAATCCACTCATATTGGTTCACACTCCTAATACAGACATAAGAAAAATGTTCTCTTTTTGAGTAAAATTTGAGGCTCAGCAGTGGGTTTATTCTTGGTTGTGAACAGGATATTTATTTCTAGAATCTGTTATTTGCTTTGTCTGCCCTCATGTTGTAATTTTCTTCTTGCCTTATAGTTGAATGTACTCTGTTGCTCTCAGGAAAGGAGGAATTCTGCTTTCCTCTTCAGAGCTCAACCTCACACATAAAGCACCTTTCTTCTCTGCTGCCTCACTATGTCATTTTAGCAGAACACAAAGTGTTCCATGTTTACCTTTATATTCAAGTATATATGGGAATGTCCAAGCACCTCTCCTGCGTGGTGGGGGACTTTTACAGTAAATCTGTTGCAATACTGTGGATCATGTGCAGTCCCCTAGTAGAAGGCCTCAGAAATGAGTCTGTGGGCTATGACCTCCCTGTGCTGGACCCAGACAGAGCTGCTGAGCTGGCTTTCCTTGCGGATACATTTTTCTCCNTGTGGATCATGTGCAGTCCCCTAGTAGAAGGCCTCAGAAATGAGTCTGTGGGCTATGACCTCCCTGTGCTGGACCCAGACAGAGCTGCTGAGCTGGCTTTCCTTGCGGATACATTTTTCTCCCCCAGCTTGTTTACTTCTTAGACCCGAGATAATTGGGCTGTAGAACCACCTTTATCTTATCTCAAGGTCCTGTCAGATGGCTTAACTTTATGTCCAGATTTCCAGGAATTTGCAGAAGCTTATTCAGTGAGGGGGCGGGGGAAGGTTTGGCGACTGCACATGAGCAGTGTCTTCTTTATACAGCTTGCCAAAGTGGGCAAAGTCCTACAGTGATCTTAGCAACATTTGAGCCGTTAACCATTAACATCTCAATTTCTCACAGACGCTAGGCTGCAGCAGAAATAAAAATTAAGACATTATCAGAAAAAAAGTACCACAGAATCATGTAATTCAGATCAGAATTAAGATTATATTTCATTATGTATTCCTGTTTGAATTATTTATTTCCTTCATTTTGAACAGGAATATCTGTAGTTCAATTTTTTTGAATATAGTTTATAGTATGTTGTGTCTTAAGACACGGAGTGGTCAAAAGTAGTAACCAATAAGCAATTAAGCACAGAACTAACCTAATTTCTAGATGTCAGTTCATTATTAGTGACTTCCCAGCAAGATGCAGTTATTTCTGGAAAATTTTATGAAAATGAAGAACACTTCTCTAGCTTGATATATTTTAACACCTTATTGATCAAACTGAAATATGCTGTATTAAGAAATGTCATTTTGATGCAGGAAATAAGCATAGGATATAGGTATAAGCAAAGTACATCAATTGCTACTTCTTTTGATATTTAGAGCAGTAAAGAAGTAAAATAAACTTTTTTTTACCTAGGAAAAAGATTGCACTGAGGTACTGCTTAGGGGAATGCTATGATTCAGCATTACTTTTTCACATGTGTAAGTTCATCACTTCTGCAGTGGAACAGAGAGTTTGTATCTAAAAACACATCAGACATCTATTGGTGTCAGGTTATATCCCTGGACTGAAGCTGACTGACATTTAAATGCATTGGAACTGCAACTGTGAAGATCCAGCAGCCCAAAACTTATATGCATAAGGGTGTTTTCCACAGCCCTTTCTTCTGTTCCAAACATACAAACTCCATTCCAAAGAAGAGAGTGATTATCCCTGTAGGTTTTTCCAGTGTGTTACACTATGCATTGCCAGGATATTGCCTGACATCTGGATGTAATGAATTCAAGCATAAAGATATGAATTAGTATTCATTCATTTTGAATAACCTGAAATACTACTTCATAATCTGATCAATAATAACAATACGTAGTACTTATGTACTTATTTTCTTTTTTGAAAGGCTATATTCAGGATAATTTGGCTGCCAACATATGCAAATTAAACAGTACACTGGTCTCACTGGATTCTATTTGTATTATAAATCACTCTTGTCCATGAAAGGCTTGTCCAGGAAAGCCTTTTATTCTGACTCTTGAGAAATAACGTTTGCACTGAACATCCCAGAAGATTACCTGTCTCTTGCAGTCATGAGTTTAGATTCAAATAGTGTAGAGATGGAGAATTGTCAGTACAGGACATATATATATATATATATATATATACACACATATATATATATATATATAACAATCTATATATTACATGTACAAAACAATACCACATTATTCTGAAAGTCAGTTTAGAAATGATATTTAGTGAATCTTTTAACTCTTTGAGAAAGAGTCAATAAGTTTATTAGATCTTATATTTAGGAAAGACTGTGTCTATATGCAGCTTTAACTTAATTTATATGGAGTCATCCTTTTCTTCTTCAGGAGTAACTTTGTGCTGGATCTAATCCGATCTAATTCGGATTTTTACAAATCCCCATTGAAATTGGTATCAATTACTACTATCTCCTTATAGCTAATAATTTTTTGGTTTTTCCCCACCTGAATATTCTGCATTTTAAATTATTTTTACAGTTCTATTCCCACTTGTAATGAGCACAGGGCCTCTTGCAGGAACTGTTACTGTGGTAAAAGCATTGCTTGCTTTATGGTATTTCCCAATTCTTTTTCTAAAAACTTAAATGAACTTTAGTTCCTATTTGATGGATTTCATTGTTGAATGAAACCCTATGCTTAGAACAGTTAAATGCATGGATCTATCTTGCCAGACAAAAAGATCACATTTAGAGCCAGCAGGTTAATCACTATTTAGTGTTTGCTATTTCAAAATCAGAAAGGCTCTACAGTGCT
Source organism: Pycnonotus jocosus (assembly GCA_013400435.1). Lineage (NCBI taxonomy): Eukaryota > Metazoa > Chordata > Aves > Passeriformes > Pycnonotidae > Pycnonotus > Pycnonotus jocosus. The sequence goes on along the minus strand of VWYP01034247.1, from coordinate 55,737 downwards.
AAAAATAGTACACACCTTTGAATCTGAAAGTCTAAATTTCAGTTACCCCATGCATGCTGCAGAAAATTTTATTTCTGCTAATAAACCCCTTCTTGGCTCTCTTGCACTCCTACACATAAGGTATATTAATACCATGTTCTTCAGATACTTAATTTAGATGCAATTAAGAATACAATCCAAGGTCAATGGAACTATGTAGGCTCCTCCAGAGAGCAATTCAGGAATGGTAAATTCTTAAATTTTAAACCTAGGTGATGTGAATACGGCTAGTTGAATGTTCCTAAATTTCAAGGACAACATGCCCCAAATTTATTTCAGAGGTGCTTTTAAGACTTACCTGAAGCCTGTGAAAATCAGAAGGCAAACACCCAGGGAGCTCTGAATGAGCTTTTCCATTTCGAAGGAATTATAATGAGTTAGAGATGCTTTTTATCTACACTGTACCTACATGAATATAATTGAAGACACTTATAAATGGAAATGGATATCACTTTATGTTACTCACTCATATGTGTGGAATTAATTGATGATTTCAGGTTAAATGGGTACATTAATTTCTGTATCTTAGGAAAGGGTTTGTCAATTCCTCATTATTTGTCTCTAAAGAAAGCTAAAACCAAGGACTGTAGTTAATGGGTCTAAGGCTGACTATAAGACCTAAGTCTTCGGTTTGTTAGGTTTACTTTTATTTTTTTATTAGTTGTACAAGCATAAACATGAATTGTTAGGCAAGATTTCTTTCAATTTCACTCACTTACTCGCACCATTGATAATACATCTCTTTCCCTTTTTTCCCTCCAAGAATATTTGCAACTATAAGTCACAAAACATATGTGTTTTTATGTATGCTTTGTGCGTATGTTTGACCATAGGGCAAATTGGAAGCATTTAAATTTGCCTAACTCTATCTGCAAAATCAGTGGCACTTAATTATGGATCAGTGTGTTTTCCTTAAAATATATTTTTCTCTGTGCTTTTATGCCTTTCAGGTGCAAAATTACACACAAACAAATCAAGGACATATGTAAAATCTAAAGTTAAATATAATCTACTCCATTCCATCTTTTAATTATATGATATATATAACGCCTTAGATTTATCAGTATGAAAATATGCTGCTGTGGACTTGGGTTGTGAAAAATATCTAATCCTTTAATTGATAACTCATAGGTAAATTGCAGTATAATATTATGATATTGACTTATATTTGAAATTCGTATTAAAATAAAATAGAATTATTTGTGTCTTGCTTTCCAGATGTTTTAGAATAAAACTGCTGAACCAACTTTGATGTATAGGAACAATTTTCTTAATTCTTGAGGGCATATTTTACTAAAAAATCCCCTCACAGCCTTCCTAATTGTCTTTAATTTTAGTTGATGAGAAAATTACATACATTTTGTGTCATTGCAGTGCTCTTTCAGTTTTTGATATGTTGGAATAGTTAATTTAAATGAGTCAAAAATCCCTGAAAAATCAATAAATACAGTAGGTGGAATGATCTGTAAATGAAATGGCTCACATAATAAATCCAGCAACTTGTTAAATCCTCATTTAAGGGAAAGTGCATAATATTTTTCTTTATGCCAGGTGGCACATTTCATCTATCTTTCTTCTTGAAATTCCCTGTGGTACTGTATTTGTCTTCTATGCAGCTACTGCTTTGCAATACTTCACTATTTAGATCTAGAAATTTTGAAAAACTCAAATGTATTCCTTTCTATTTTACCTCACTCTCTGGAAAAAAAATAGAGATAAAATATTAGGAACTAATAGGGAAAATAAGAAGATAATGGGGGAACAGATAGGATGGAAGAATCAAAAGCAAACCTTGATGATCTTCCTGCCTATTCCAGTGACTGTCCCATGAGATGTAGATTTCAGCAGATTTCTTTCATTTTGTGGTGTAGCAAAACTTTTGAAACAATCTCCCCTTGTATCCTTGTAGCCAAATTGAGAAGACAGGGATTGTATTGGGGGACTGCAAAAAGGATGGTAAACTAATTGAGCCAGCAAACTCTAAGGGTATTGTTTCTTGATTTGAAATGTAACTAGGAGCCAGTGGATGCTAGGATGAACACAAAGGCCCAAACTGTCCAGCTTCTGTTGGTCACTTAGATAACAGATCGGAATGCAGCTGCAGCAAGTTTGAGGGTGACAAGAAACGATGGGAGAACTGTTGGTGTGTGGATTGTAGTACTGCTAGACAGAGGAACCTTTAAAATCTGGAGGAATGGGCCAACAGGAAGATCATAAAGTTCAGGAAACACAAATACAGAATCATTCACTTCTCCTTGAATAATGCCATTTTTGGAACTGACTGGGTAATAACAAGCTTTACAGAAAGCACCCAAGTGACTGAATGAAGACACTGACTAAAAGTGTGGCCTTGAAGTAGAAAAAAATACCACAGACTGGAGTGTATGAGCACTGCTGTAGTCAGCAGGTCATGGTCATTATTCCTTCTTCAGCACTCATGTGGAAAATTGTGTGTAGGTTTTGTGTCCTCCACCATACAAGAGAGATATTGCAAAATGAAGCAAGTTCAGGGGAAGGACCCATTAAGGGGCCAGGTGCTGGAGTGTCTTTTAGACAAGGAGAGGCTGAGTGAGGCTGGAGGAGAGAGAAGGGTAAAAGGGATCATATTACTAATTTGGACTGAGAACAGTAAGATAAATTATTCTGTGACATATTTCAAGGAGAAAAATATGCTTTCAATGTCCTCTGCTGACATATTCTCTGTTGTAAGGGGAAAAGTAGCTGTATAACTAGTGAAAAACTTGCATTCATCCTTTTTCCCTCAAATTTGTAGAATACCACAATGTCTTCTTAGATGAAATCACTGCAGTTGTAATTAATCAGTGTTACCACAAAAGAAAAAAAAAGAAAAGAAAAAAAAGCCTTTTTTCTCCTCCTTAATCAGTAAAGAGAAAGAGGTTTTTTGCTCAGCAACTCTGTTTTCAAACAGAATGAAGAATCCAGAATGAATTAAATCATTACTTGGTTTCCTCACTGCCAAGACAGCTATTATCCTGGAATAATGTTATGTTATAATAATGTAATGTTTTAACAGCAGCTGAAAAAGGAGGAAACACTGCTGGCAGACATTCCTTCTTGTTCATGCCTTCTACATGGAAAATGCTTATAAATTCATATTCATGTCAAAATTATAGGAAGCTCTTCTTTATATTGCTTTGTAATTTGGTCAGTACCAACAAGAATAACCTACTTCTACTTTTTATTATGGTGAAGTGCCTTAATAAGTTGTCCTTTTCCCCACAGAAGTGTGAAGTCTTTAACCCTCAAACCTGTACTATTATTTCATAATAGAATTCTTATTTCTCTAATTCATGATTTTCTTCTTCAAAGTAGAAGAAATATCATCTGTAGGTTTTATACCTGAGAACTTTTTCTGCCCAGTGCAGTAATTGACTCTGAATATATTGTTTATTGAAAGGAAAGTTGGATTTTTGGGATGTTTTCTTGTAAATTTTTGTTGTCTTATCAAAATACACATTTTTGATAGGTTGTTCTTTTATTGTAGCTGGTCACTGTGGCTCTCCAGACCCGATTGTAAATGGTCACATTAGTGGTGATGGTTTCAGTTATCGTGACACTGTAGTCTACCAGTGTAATCCTGGCTTTCGACTTGTTGGGACATCTGTCAGAATTTGCCTACAGGACCACAAGTGGTCTGGACAAACTCCTGTTTGTGTCCGTAAGTACCATTAATTTTTCATTGAATTTCTGCTACTATTTTAAACATAACTGCATATTAACAGTGGATTGGATATTCAAAAGTGTTTGGGCTCAGATCAGATATTTATTGGATGTATTGTCAGTTACAAGGGTTGTTATGATAAAGTTTCTAACCTAGCATGGACTTGTTAATATTTTCAGTAACTCCTGATTTCTGGTTTTCAGAAAATTTAAGCTTGACCATAAGAAGCTTATTTTATAAGTTCTATTTTAGTAAAATCAACATACATAATATATAATGGGAAAGATTTACTCTCAAAAATTATTTATTTATGGTCATAGGAAAATCAGATTAAAAGAATCACTACTTCAGCAAAGCAATGTAAGATCTTTGAAACTGGAATGCTTCAGAACTCCAGAATTTTCTGAAGAAGTGCATAAAATTTGTTTGGTTCTATTACATGTTTAAGCTTGCTGGGAAAAAAATTCCTTTATTTTTACTAGTAGGAATATTGAATTGCATTTTTAAAGGTCTAATACATATCAGATGCCTGTGAAAATGCATATATATATATAAATATAGATTTAATTTTTTATTACAACTTTCAACATAAGGTAAAAAGTAGGTTGTAAGAGTTTTATTGAAAAAATAATATTTTTCTCCTGGCAGTTAAGAATTCTCAATAAATATATCCTATTCTTTTTCTTATATGTCTTGTATAAATGTCAAAGACAAATCCAGAAGGAGAAAGAAAAAATAAAAACAAAGTCAAAATTCAAAATGCCAAAAGAGCTCCAACCTGCAAGTGGTTCCATGGATCAGTACCTTTCACTTGGATGTTAACCTGCCCATTTTTCTTCTAACAGCAATCACATGTGGGCATCCTGGGAATCCAACTCATGGAATGACTAATGGCAGTGAGTTCAATTTAAATGATGTGGTAAATTTTACCTGCAACACTGGATATTTACTCCAGGGTGCTTCTCGAGCACAGTGTCGAAGCAATGGGCAGTGGAGTAGCCCTTTACCCAACTGCCGAGGTAAGACTTTTACCCTGCCTCAAAATACTGGGATATAATTCACAAGCCTGTCCTTCAGGAATTCATTCTCACCAGTATTTGAGTTTCTGCATTTCTACATTGGAGATTGTTGTTACAGCTGAGTATTGGGGAAGCCTAGACTTTCCAGTATTTTACTTCCAAGTTCTCAGACTGCAACCACCAACATTTAGTTTATAGCCATATAAAGCAAACTTTTTATCACAAAAGTTATATTACTTCAATAAATCACATTTGCCTGTCTAGCCTGAGTTAGGTGCATTTTAATACAGTTTACATAAATTGTCATTATGAAATTGAATATTTGGGTATGAAAACATTAATTCACCTCCCAGAAATGCATGAGAGATGTTAAATGTGATTTTTCTTATCCCACAAAAAAAAAAATCTGCTTGGTTTTTTTGCAAAAACATCTGAGCTTGATTCGTGGTGTGCTATGGGTAAGATGGACATGTTTGAGAGATGAGAATGAAGCAAAGGTTTGTGTTATGAGAAAATCTGAATCAAATGTATATATTAGGAAAGGACAATGAAAAAACATTTTAAAACACTGTCTACAATTCTCAGATTAAATTCTTATCCAGATCCCAGTAGTGTAATTAAGATTAAAAATCTCTGAATTAACCTGTTTTTTATTCCTTCCATTTTCAACCAATGTTTTTATTTATTTTTTTAAACTTTTGGCTAGTGTTGCAGAATATGGACCTAACATCTCATCTTTAGTTTGTTCCACCAATATCTTGATCAGACTCCTAAAATCTGTTCACTAATTAAGTGGGTTTTATGTTATATGCCCCAAAATAACTTCTACTGGTATAATACATGCTTTCTCAATGCTGAATCCATTAAGCTACTGATATTTAATGATATTGTGAAGCTTTTTCTTTTGAATAGTATGGCAGACTGAATATCTTCTGACCAAATCATAGATATAAACTGACAGAGAGGTGACAGGCTGGACGTGAGGTAAATCATGTAAGATACACCGAGAGATATCAAAGGCCTGGGGAAAACTTTTTGAGATACTCTATATCCTTCAGTGCCTTTTTTTGTGAAGGCTCTGGAAGAAAATGTATTTTAATGGTTCTAATTTACAGACATTGTTCGTGGTCATATTCAAAGCTGGAATTATCAGAGTTCATTTATAAATGTTAATAACAGTGCTAATTTCCAAATATATAAAACAAAAACAAATTTAAAAATGTCTAGTGTATGGAAAGAATGTGATGGTTATGTCTGCTATGGAACATACAAAGAAAAAGAACACAAAAATTTCTCCAGAAATGCAATGGTTACTAAGATTTTCTTGAATATTTTCTTTCACGAGAAAAATGTGGAAACAGTGTAAGTACTACGCTTTTTGTTCTTTGTGTCTTGTCTTTCATGGGCTAAAGGAAATTGCAGGCAGCAAAGTCATTCTAAGGATACAACACTGGGAGTAAAAATCATATAATAAGAACTTAACTTTGACTATTGTACCTTTATTATCTCCACCTGTTGGTTTATTAAAAATCTTATTGTATTACAACTGTTGTTTCTAAGAATAATAATTATCTTTGGTGATTAGCTCATCAAAATGTTTCAGAGATAGCTGATGCAATTTCAGGCTCAGTGTGTGTGGAATTAGATCTTTCCTTCTCATTAAAACAATAAAGAGACGACAATTCCCTCAGTCACTACCCTCAGAATTTATTCAAGTGAGTTAACTAACATAACAATGTAATTATTGGAACAAAAAACCAAGAATTAGCAAGCTGTTCCTATTTAGGCTCTTGTATTTTTCCCTTTTATACTGTTTTCTTTTGCTAGACCTAAGTGAACAAACTCAGTTGTCTCATCTGTGAGGCATTTAATTAAGGTTTTATTTGTTGGAAACACATACTTTTTCACTTCTACTGTAGATGCAATCAGAATCTGCTCTGTTTGATTGTCAGAGCCAAAGATAGAACAGCCTTACTGAAGTTCAACCCCATTTATGAGCTGAGTTACTGAGCTATTTACATTGAACTCCATTAAATTTATTAAAAGGAAAGAAAATCAAAATGAAAGCAAGGAAAAACAATGCAAAGATTTAAAAAAGAACATAAGAATTAGGATGCCTGCAATTAGTACAATATTATTTCAGTTGTCTCTCCTGTCTACTTCTGTTGTCCTTTTTAAATTTATTCACATGAATTTGACTTTGATCCAGGCCAATTTAAGGTCTGAATTCTTGTTTAGGGAGACTGGTTTTCTAGAAGGAGTGAGTATTATAGATGCGACTCTGCCAAGATCCATTCACATAAGAATGGTAAACTCCTACCAGAATGGAGTGGCCCAGAGTTCTCTTGGTTGAGTATCTACAGTTTTGTGTATTCCCATGCAGGTGAATGAGTGAATCTGCCATTCACAGTGTTTCTTCACTTCATTCTTCTCTTCACTTAGTATTTCTTTCTCTATAACAAGATATATTTTTCAGTGACTGCATTGTATCTCTTCCATCTTGAACTGCAAGGATCCACCTAATTTTGTCACCTGCTCTATGCACCCTGCTAAAAGCCAGGGCGCTTTTCTGCTAATCATAACACTGGCTGCTCACTTCTGTGAACAAGTTTAACTGATTTAAAGGGTTTGAAAAAGTTGTCATGAAGTTTGCAATTTGTCCAAGAAACCTCTCCTGGAGAGGAATATACTGTCTTGTCTCCGNTTCAGTGGAATTCCCTCAGGAGAGTCCCCCGACCGTGCCCTGTCCCTGTGTTTTAAAGGGAGTTGTATCCCAGGGGTGGATAACACCAAGGTCTAATAATAAAGATACAGAGGATGGTCCAAAACAAAACAGACAACTGTTATCACCAGCTGAAATGGTGGAGTAGGGAGGGGAGCTGGTACTGGCCAATCACTTGACCAGACTCTCAAAAGTTTCTAAAAAAAGGGAGAGGTCTTGGGGTGAAAGACAGGGCCCCAGGGGGTTGTACCTTATGACTAACAGAATACAAACTCTGGAAAAAAACAAAATAAGTTTTGGGGAGAGGTACATAGGGCAAAACCATTTTACAAAACTTAACAATAACTAATAAACATGGAAAAGCTAAAAACACACCATCACACTGTCTAAAGTAATAACAACTGTTGTAAATGTATTTGCGCACCAGAAGATATTTAGTTTTACTGTAAAGGGAATATTCAATATCCACTTCAGCTAAAGCATATCAGTGTTAGAGTAGTTCTGTACCATTCTTCTAGTACATGCATCTCTGATCTAGAAATGTGGGAGATTCCTATTTCAATTATATGAAAATTTACAGTGTTGTAGTGTAATTGCCTTGATAATTGGTATTGTTTCTTATTTTAGCTTAGTGTGGTGGGTTGACCTTGCAGTTAGTATGTAGCAGTTTCTCTCTGCTGTTCTCACTTCTCTTTGGTGTGTGCTGTCCACAGGCTGCAGAGGTTATCTACTCCCTCATGCACTGCCTTCTCCTCTAAACTCAGGGTTCCCTTTTTTAGTTCTCACTATTGTGTGTGTGCACGTGTATGTGTGTGTGCATGTGTATGTGTGTGTGCATGTGTATGTGTGTGTGCATGTGTATGTGTGTGTGCATGTGTATGTGTGTGTGCATGTGTATGTGTGTGTGCATGTGTATGTGTGTGTGCATGTGTATGTGTGTGTGCATGTGTATGTGTGTGTGCATGTGTATATGTGTGTGCGTGTGTATGTGGCCTCTCTCTGGTGTATTCACCCTTTCCTAGATATATCTTCAGAGAAACAAACTTTTCTCGTGCCTCACCTCTGATTTGAAGAGAGACTGAGGGTTGGGTTTCTTTAGCTTAGAGGAGAGAAGACTCAGGGGAATGTTGCTTTATCATCTAAGAGACAGCATGAAAAAAGAAGGACAAACTTCTCAGTGATCCTCACTGAAAGCAAATGATGCAAAGAGTTCAAAATCAAACATAAGAAAACGCTTTTTAAATGCGAGGGTGGCAAAACACCTGAATAAATTTCCCAGAGACATTGTGGATTTTCCATTCTTATAGCTATTCAAAACCTGACTGGACAAAGCCCTGGGCAAACTGTTTAGTTGTCACTTCCAAGTTCAAGTACTCTTGTATACAGTTTATTACTAAAGACTATATATATACACCATCAATATTCCTGTGTCAAATTTGGTCTTAATGAATTATTTGAACTTACCTAAAGCAAGTAATAGCACTTCTTCTGGCATAAGCCTTTACTTCTAAAATTGTCTTTTATCTAATGGATGGAAAACGTTTGTTTAAAAGTTCATTGTTAGCAACGAGTTATGAATTTGTTTACAAAGAAAGTAAATCTTCCAGCTCTTTAAATATCCTGCTGAGAAAGGATTGATTCCTGGCAAACCTGCATCATTTAATTCAACAGAGATTATACATGTGACCTTTCTTTCAAACTTCGGATGAGTTCACCTGAGTCAATAATGAAGTTGGCTTCATTTGGCTGAGACTGTACAGGAAGTACTAGAAGTTAAAAATTGCTACTTGAAGCTATTGCAGGAGTTTATTTTATTATTTTATTTTATTATTTCATTTTGTTTTACATATAAACTGAGCTGTTATTTATGCATAGGAAAATTTGATATTTTTGGAAAACAAAGCTGCACTAGTCCTTAGGCACCCTTCTTCAATGATTGCTTCTGTCTATTGTGTCAATAGCAGGTTAACTAAGTAATCAGTGACAGGAAATTTAATAAGGAAACTAAATTGGGGTTTTGGCTAAGAAAAAGGTAATGCACAGAAAAGATCATATGTGCTCTTTAAGAGATGTATGATAAAAACTTGTATGAAAAACAATGGATTTTAATATGTTTGCATATCCTAAATGCAGTGCAAGCACTGAGCTGCTTTGCAATATTTCTCTCTACTGTAGAATGCTTTTGTCTGTTCTGATTAACTGTTTTTGGCTTAGCAAGTAAAATCTTTTATCTCTAAAAATCTACATATTTTTTGGTATTTGATTTGGAGCTGGGTTCTGAGGTAATGTAATTCTTAAAATACCCATGCCTTGGAAAAACTATATTCCCACTGTTTCTGTCACGAGTGAAAAACCAGTATGTTGTGATGTTCAGGTATTTCATGAGATAGAAATCCCACATTTTAAAATTATTTAAATATTAATATCTGCTTAAAAATTATATTTAATCTTTTCAATGTATTTAGTATTTTCTAAAGATTGGCGATAACCTTTTCTGGAATGTGATGGTCTCTGAAGTATGACTTTAAATTCATCATTTGTAATTCTCCATATGGACTCTACTTTTGTTTATTTGGTAAAGAACAGATCAAGTAGTTGGTTCACTTGCCTTTAAACTGGAACCAAGTGGTATCAGAAAAATTACAATACCCAGATCTCTATTCTCAGCCTCAAACCTGCTGGAGTAGAGCTTGATACAGCCTGGATATGCCACCTCAGCAGCAGCTATGACTATATTAAATCTTAAGCCAAGTATGTTCATTGGATTTTCTTTTTCCATTAACAGTTTGGAACCACTTTCCATTTAGTCTTTGGAAGCACAGAAAGCCAATTCCATGCTTTCCACTTTTCATAATAACTCCTAACCACCAAACTGAGAACTGAATCAGAGGGTCTCATCAGGGCTTTGTGCTCCTGATTGCACTGCAGGTCATTTTTCCATATGTTATGCTTGAAGCAAGAACTGCTATATTAAACACCTCACTTTCTGCTTGTATTAAGGCAAAGTCATATTTGTAATCTGTACCAGGAAGAGTGGATATGCTTTGCTACTGTTTCATTCAGAGTTCCTTTTATCTTTTTGTAAATGAGATTCATGAGCTTTTCTCCTGTTAGAAATATGCTTCTTAAGACCACAAACATTTTGATGGGAAGATCCATGTGGTAAAGTTGCAGAGGTTAGAGTTAGCTCGCATTCTCCAGTCTGTATAAGCAAGTCCCGGCTATTTGTTAGTAATAAACAATTCAGGTCTCTATTTATACTGCATTTGTGCTGAATTTCTAATTTAAAAGGTTTATCTTTCTTTATCTCACTGGTCATAGATTTTTGAAAAGTTAAATAAGGCTTTTATGTCTTATCAGGAATCTGGTATCTACAAAGAATTTCTAATTTTATTGTGCTCTCTTTAGTGGCTATGTCTTTTGAATCAGTGGTAATATGTTCTACTTCTTCACTGACAAGAAAAATAACCTTTCTGATGGCAACAGATAGAAAGGTGGGAGAGACTGAGACTGGAAACCAATTTGTCTCAGCCAAAGATAGAGAAGCTCTGAATTTAAGTAGTTTTCCATCTATGGTGGAGTCAATCATCTGTATAAAATGACAAATGCATTTTGTTCAATTTTGTTTGCTCTGAAGTCAGAGGCCTTTTTTGTGATTTACTTATATTTAAATATCAGATGTACCCAGTCTATTCATATTGATAGCATGTTGACATTCTTCAGAAGGATAACTTGCACTTGAGTAAGTTTCCTAAATAAGGAGGTGAGGTGCCTTGGGAGATGCCATATGGTGCCTGAGATATTTGCCTGATCTGGCAGCGTTGCCCCTCTCTGGAGTGAAACCAGCCTGGAGATCAGGCAAAGACACTCCAAAAGGTAGTAGAAACATCTTTTGAGGCAACTGAAGAGTTCTTCAACCAGGTGAAAAACAATGGTCAGATTAAAAAAGAATCTGAAGAAAAAACTTTAAGTCATGATCTCAGAGTTTGTACTAGTCTGACAAAAGCTATTGTGTTAATAGTAGTTGTACATAGATGCCCAAAAATGAATTTTGCATACAGAGAACACAAAAGAAAAATAACACGTAAGTACTTTATCTTTCTGGTCAATTTGCTATTGTGATACCTGGCAAAATATGACAAGTTTTCATTCTTGTTTATTGTTGACTATGCATTGACCTTTACTAAAATTCCATTTAAGGGTAATTTTTTTCATAATGTTTTCATGATGAGAGCTTTCTTTCTTTTTATAGACAGCATTTTTAAAAACTTGTCATGAAAACAGTGAATTCTGTACTCTTTATTCACTCTAGAGTGTCAGTCCCTAAACATATTCTAGATACCAACATTAATGGAATACTTTTCACGTAAAAAATGCTTAAAAATACTGTTGATCAGATATGAAAGTTTATAAAAGAACCTTAAGGTTGTTTCTGTCAAGGAAAAAAAAAAAAAACACAACAAAAAGAGTGAGAACAAGAAACTAAAAACCGTGAATTATGTACTTTTTCATGATCATTCAATGTTTTAACAGAAAGCTGCCCCAGAGGACTCTGACACGGTCTTTTAATTTCTTTGTCCTCAAGGGTTTGAATCTACTCAGTGTGAGGTTCCAAAGTTATCAGGACAGACTTAGAGTATTCTACAGCTTTTCTCAGAAGACTAAACCAAGACTGGCAGAATTCATTTCCCATGCAACTCTTGACAGGTGCCATTGAGAGAATGCAATCTCTGCCTACTCTCACTGTGATTTACAATTGAGTCCCTAGGGCGAAAGGCAATTGGGGGAAATACTGCCTTAGTTCTGTATGCCAGCCAACTCACGTTCTTTTTCTAAAGTACTCCTTACTGCGGCCCTTCTTAGCAACAGCACACTTGTGTATATATTTAAAAACTGATAGCTGATCTTATATGGCACTGAAGGCATATTTGTGATTACTTTTTAACTTGAGGGATCCTATTCTCTTGCATAATAATTTGATAAGACTTCATGTATGGTGCAAGAATTTTGTTCACAGAGCACGTGCTTAAATTATGCATTTGGTGACTGTTTTGTGTTTCATTCATCACTGAGCTGTCTAAAAAGATACTATTGGAGTGAAAACTTTGTATCACACAGAAAATTTGATACTTCGACGCTGCAATATATTCCTTGAACATTCCATATTTCTGGTCTGCATGGAGAATTAACTTTTTCTGTTCTCGCTATTGACTTGCAAAAATAGTTCTGTTAGAATTGCTTTGGGGTAGCTTTGGGCCAGTGTATCTTCATGAAACAAAGTTCCTTTTAATTTCTAATACTGACTTTCCATAAGCAAACTTGGCACTATTACCCATTAAACCAAAGATTTAATTTTAAGCAGGTATATTTGATTTTTTTTCAATGTTAATAATCTCAACTTCACTAAAAAAAGGAACAGCTCTTTTGGATACTGGTTAAAAATTACATGTAGGGAAAGAATTGAGTAATCCATATGATGAGAAGAGTATTTGAAATTAATTGTATTCATAAATCTACAAAACTTTCAATAAATGTGAGAATTTTGCAATTCTGCAAAATTGCATCAGATTTTTCTTCTGTTTCAATAGAATACTTTAAGATTAAAATTAAAATAATTTGAACTATTACTTTCCATGCTCTCTTTCAACTAATCTAGTGCATACTTGAGGTCAATAATGATTTTCTCTAAATTGCAGTGAAAAATAAGCACTTTTTTGTTTTTCTTTTGAACAAATTATAAAATGGCATTTCACTGCTTATTTTATCACTTTTTCCATTACATAATTTTTATCTGTACAGTATTTCACTGTTTATCACTTTGATCTAGAAATAAAATAAGCATTCAATATTATTGTTAAGAAATACTATTTGCTGATATTCTGGAATTCCCACAACTCCCAAATGAGATTTCTGTGTGACTGATAGTCTATGATGCAATGGCAAATTGTCTACATTTTTGCTCTGGAAGGCACTTTCTTTCAAAGATTTGTGCCTGTAGATCTCTACTGTCCTCCCCATTCCATCAAGGAGAATACCAGAGCATCTGCTACTTCATACTCAGACAAAACAACAATAACAGCAAAAAAAACCCCAAAAAACAAACCCAAACCAAATAAACAGACAAAACCTCCAAAACAAATAAACTCAAAACCTCTAAAACAGAAACAAACAAAATCACCTAAAAATTCTACCAGAAAATAAATTAAAATTAGAGATTGCACGAAGGAGGATTCTTTTGACACCATAAGAACCTGATTGATAAACAGTATGAATCTTACCCTATAGCTTGAGAAAAAATCAGTAGTATCTGTCATCATGCAAATTTACACTAGTTTGTGTATTCATTAATGAAATTTTACAGTAAAAATGTATGTCCTGTTCAAGCTGTGTATGCCTGGTTTTTAGTGCTATATTCCTGAACTAAAACAAATTTGGATGATATTAAATGCAGGCTACTAAACATGCATCTGTACTGTGGATCTCTGTGAATACAGCAAGGAGTCCCATTTGTACCAGGACAAAATTTCTAATACACAAAAATTTTAAATATGATTGATATATTGGTATATTAATTCACCTTTGGACTATTGGCAGAGGAATGTAATTATTATTTTTCCACAGGATTTTGCATATATTGTTACAGCCATAAAGCACAGTTTCATCTTTTTTATCTGTATCATTTAAGGGAAGAGCTGCTCTTGAAGGAGTAGTTGTTAGGTAGGTATCAGTGAAATCAGGAAAAGTGGTATTTTGCCATGGTTATTTTTGATATGTAGTTTCATTGCAAGATGGGGTTCTGGGTAGAATATGGATATAAGTCTCAAGAAGACCTTAATTCTGTTCCCTACCAGTATAAATGTTCCATACGACCCTGGACTTCATTTGTTTATATGATCGATCACAATGGTGGTATTGTGTAATTTTGAGGTTGGGAATCAAATTACCATAAAAATAGTTTTCTCTAAATAGAAAGGTTTTGAAATTAAATTTATCTGTGCTTTTAAATTAAACAGTGCCTGTCATAGGGCTGAATTGCTCCTACTTATTTAGATGGTTTTTCATTTGAACCAAGTGGCACATTCACGGAAATTGTTTGGACCATAGCTCAGGGATTAGGACATGGCTCAGGTATGGACAGGAGGATCATTCTTCTTGAGCAGTTCAGAGAAATTCACCCTGTTCTGGAGAGTAGCAGCACACAATGGCATGGACTAAGCCACCATCTATTGGCCTCATGCCAGAAAATAAATGCTGACTTTAATTCACATTGATACAGATGTGTATTCAAATGTTTAGGAATGTGTATACATTTATGTGGAAAAATTAAGTTTAAGGATGTGTTTGTACAAGTCAGCCTGTAACTATGCAGAGGATGCAGGCTAATTCCAAAAGCAGAAACTTTACAGCAGCATCTACCCAGCACCACACCGTGTCTAATTGCCTAGGAAACAGGGTTAATTAGGATGCAGATTGTGTTGCTTCTGGGAACTGTGCTAGTTTCTGTAAGAAAGGATTGCACTGTGAGTACAGGCATATGAGCTCCTTCAGATCTAGCTTAATGTATTGCTAAGGCACTCTGTCAGTGGACTGTACATTTTACAGACTTTCAAACGTGTCCCTGTTCTACAATGGTAGTTGTGTTGCCAGTGTGAGAATTAGACTTAGCCGACAAAGATGAGTAACCATGGAAAAAAAGCAGTAACAAAGAATGTGTCATGTAAAAGAAAAAAGCATTTTCTCTTGATAATACTCTTAAATAGAGATCCCCAACAGAAAGAATTTTTGGAGTTCTTCAAAGCAAGTACAGAGACACAGACTTCCACATCCAAAATTTTCACAGCTTTCAAAGAGCAGTGAGATATTAGGACTTTATTTTTTTCCCTTGTTATGGGACAGGAAAAAAAAGTCAAGAGCTAAGGAGGTATTTGTTTCTGTCAATGAAATCTCATGTAAACACATATTTATTTAACCTCCATATACCTGATTTCTGTATAAAATGTTACCGTTATAATAATGTGTTTAAGTAAAAGTTGTTAGTATGAAATATAGGCTTATTATAACATAAGCTGAATGTAACTTCTCTGGTAAATTATTTCATAGGATTCACTGTAAAACAAATAGGAACAGTTTCAGTTAGGAGAGTCAATGTTTTATTACTGCTCAGGAACAAATTAAAAAAAGCATCTCTTTCACTGAACATAAGTATTCTACATAATACCTTTCTAATACCTCGTGTGCATCATTGTAATATCTAATTTTTAAAAATATTTTTTACTTTTCTGTGTAATTGTATTGTCAGTGTTTTAAATAACCATTCATACCTGAAAAATGGGTTTCTTTAGGCCAAAAAGAATTATTTTCCCCAAATATTATTTCTAAATTAATTTTTATGAAGGAAATCTTTAGATTCATATGAGACATTCCTAACACCTAGGTATATGTTTGTTTAGAGTTGTGAGGTTAAAATTATGAACAAATCAAAACTGGATTTTGCTCCAAATTAAATTTTAGGATGTTAGAATTTTTGTAAAACCCTGATACTTCTTAGCTGCTTGAATAAAATATCTCTTCCAAAAATGAATATTTGCACAAGCTGCCTACATTTACTGTATTATCTAATCAGCATATTTAAATTTAATGTATGACAAAACATAAGTTTTTGAATAAAAAACATTCAGGAGTAAAAAGCAGTCCATTAGGGACTATGTATATCTTACCTCTAAAATGATAATCTTGTCTATATTCTCTCCAATGTTTTATTTTTCAAGAAAATCGATTTGAACCAGATGACATACTTGAAGGTTCCTGTGGTTCTTAGATGAGTTTAATTTATGATACTAATAATATATAAAGTCTTTTTTTTTTTTTTTAAGTTTTTTTGTAGTGTTATCTTCAGAATTAAGATGGGGAGGGGTGGAGTAGGTGTTTGTAACTTTTCATCTAGTTTTCAGATTAACAGACAGAAAAACTGGATGTTTGAAAAAGTCTCTTCCAACCCAAGCTGCCAAATGATTCTATGACCTGCAGTCTCTGCAGACTATAAAATGAAGGAGTGGGGAGGGTAGCTATACTTTATATAAAAACTAAACAGTCATGAAAAAAAGCATATTTTTAAGGTTTTTAAAAGCTATCTGAAAAAATTACTTCAAGATTTTTGGTGCTTACCCTCATTCCTGCTCCCCTATCAAGTATTTGATTTTTCACTTTCTTCCTTTTCCTGTTCTACATATTAATAGGAGAAAATGTTCTTAATATTGGAAGCATTTTTTTCTCATTAGAGGAAATTAATAAAAATGAAAATGTCAAAGTGGTATTTAGAATATAGACTGTTCCTTCACGTAAAAATTATGTGCCCTTGGTAAGCTAAGCCCTTAGTAGTCTTAGTTTAGGGCCTAAAATGAGCCTCCCAAGGGAATGATAAAAAATTCCTCCAATTTCTCTTTCATCTTTGAACCACTTGTATACTTGATACTACGTATCTTGTCGAAGACCATTAAAACAACTGGAGTAAAATTGTAGTATTACTTGCAAATCAAAATGATCCAGAGACTTACTTAGGAGTCAATATTTCTGATATTTAAGTCAAATAAACTGAGAAAGGAACTGTAGATGAACCACAGTCATGAGCTGCTAGTGAATTAATGAGAATCATTGCTACATTTATGATATTGCTGTTATACATCAGCAATGAATATTGTTTGTCTTGCAGTGGTGAACTGTTCTGATCCTGGCTTTGTGGAGAATGCAGTTCGTCATGGACAGCAGAATTACCCCGAGAGTTTCAAATACGGAACAAGTGTGGCGTACCATTGCAAGAGGGGCTTTTATCTCTTGGGCTCATCCGCGCTGACCTGTAAGGCCAATGGGTTATGGGATAGATCGTTACCAAAGTGTTTGTGTAAGTATCTGTTTGGTTGGATTGGCTTTAAAGAGTTGTGCATGATTTCAAGTCATGACAGAAAAAAGAAGTGTAGCCATCTATTAAGGAGCAAAGTGGACTTTAAGATCAATACATTGCGAATTGTACATCTCAGTAAAAAAACTTTAAGACAAAATATCATGCAACTTAACATTATTAAAAAAATGTTTCCAGGGAACTGTGGAACTATTATTTCAAATGTCAGAACATCAACATTAATTCCCCCTATTAGTGAATTGTTAAAGTATCTGGAAACAGTTAGGGAAATCAAAAATTATTATTTATTTGTTGTAATTTAGGATGATAGTCTAAGACCATTAGAGCTTGTATCGGATATTTATATATTTTTCATACTCATTGTATTGTATGTTTGAGAAAAAATCTGTGAAATGTTGTATAGAACAATTTTGCTCAAGAGGGTATTTTTTAACATTACTTCATATTTCCTCCATCACTTTCTCCTCAGAGAGGGAGGAAATTTGGTGTTTCCTATGATCAGTAAGCTTCATATCTTTACAAAATAGCAGTCTGCCTGAGTTTGATTTCCACTGAGATATTTTCCTTCTCTGATCACTATTAATTTGCTGACATGATTTCTGATTGGTAATTTATTTATAAGAAGTAGTAAATGAAATTAAAGTATATTTGAATTTGAAAGACATCAGATATTTTAAGTTTTTGCTTAACAGAATTGCAATTTTTTACTACAATTATTTATTTCATGGATTTACACTTATATACCAGAGCAATAAAAGTAACTCAGTTGGTGAATTTATTTCTTTATTATGCTTTTCATTCTGCTAAATATCTAATTTTCACATGACCCAAGTATTGTTGGTTTATTTTTCACAACAATCTATGATTTCAATGTCTGTCAATAAGAGCTATAACCTGAAAAATTTGGTTTATTCACATTTCAGTAATAGTTAGGGAAAATAAAAAATAGCTGCATAATTTTTTTTTCTATTTTTGTTTGTTTGTTTGTTTGGAAAGAATATTTACTGGTGCAAGCATGTTCCTTACTCCTTGTATCTTAGAAAAATAAGTACAATTTAAGATTAGAAAAATTATCAGTAGTCCATTTTCCTCTTGCTCATGCTAGTTCATCACACTTTTACAATAATACTACAGAATAAATATTTTATTTCACTATGCTGCTTAAACTATACCTAGTTGTAGATATGATAAAGCTACTTACATTATCATACCTGCAATTTATAAGCACATTCCAGTAATAGTCTTATTTGGTGTCTTCCTTCCTATTGCTAACCAAAATAAGGTGTACTATTTGTAGGGAAGGATCATGAATAGACATGAATGAGGAAAGAAATCTGTACATTTTTAGGGAAAGGCTAAACTGGATAGACTATTTTATACATAGTTTTGTGTTTTATCTTACAAATGACCAATAAACCACCTATAGCAACAATGTAAGAGTTGAAATCCAGACAGACGTATATTTAGTGGAACCAGCCATGTATTTAAAGGTTATAAGAGATTTTTTTCTGTGCTATGAGAACATCTCATAAT
This sequence comes from Pycnonotus jocosus, assembly GCA_013400435.1. Classification (NCBI taxonomy): domain Eukaryota; kingdom Metazoa; phylum Chordata; class Aves; order Passeriformes; family Pycnonotidae; genus Pycnonotus; species Pycnonotus jocosus. Next base: position 36,826 of record VWYP01034247.1, on the reverse strand, counting down.
GTTGTGTTCTGACCTTTGATAGCCATTTCTTGTGGACATCCTGGGGTACCTGCAAATGCAATTCTTTCAGGAGACAAATTTACATATGGCTCCATAATTCACTATTCCTGCACAGCGGGTCGAAGGCTCATAGGAAATTCTACGAGGGAGTGCCAAGAAGATAGCCACTGGAGTGGGACTCTCCCTCACTGTTCAGGTACTTCTACCAATCATTATCTAAATGCCACCTTGTCATATGAGTAAGGCTATTCTCACACTTTTTTTAGCAAATACTTATTTTCTTTATTTTCTAGTCATATTTTAATTTCACCAATAGCCACTCCACTGTATCACACCCATTTACTGAAATATTCTCATTATCATCTCATTCTCTTTGTCATTACTTCACAACTTCATTCCTCAGCCACATGGTCTAGTTGTATACTGCAGTGTATAGAAGAGACAGCAAAACAGTGTTTTGGACCTGGTCAGGTTTTGCTTAAAAAGGATACATGTGATAAGTTATATTTTTATGAACACTTTGTGCAAACAAAGGTTGTTACATCAGAAAATTTTGATTAAGAAGATCCGCAGCAAAGGTATTAAGGTAAACTTTGTACATTTTGCTCCTCTTTTCTCTTGCAGAAATACACTTTATTATTGTCACAATGTGCAAACACCATAAATGTCTGACGTGTTCTTGGTGCTGCCAGGAAACACAGGAACCATTTATTCTCCTCTAGACTATGCAAATCTAGAAGAAGCCATAAAACATCACACAGTTTTGTTGAAATGAAGAATTCAGGCGAGGATTGGCTCCTAAGGACACGCACAGCATATTAATAGTTTTTGTGAGGGAAACAGGTGTACACACTTTGGTATATAAAAATCAAATCCCTGAATAGTTTAAGAAGAAAATTTCCTAGTAAGAAAAGTGTTCATAATTACCCATTATGCAATGTTATAACTTCCCTTGAACTATTGGACATGCCCACTGTTGGGCTGATGTGATTCAATGTGGTTCGATTCAGATTTGACCTAATTTAAATATGTGTAAGGTACTTTGAATTATTTTCAGTACTTTGAAAAAGATCTGAATAAGTGTTCATTGAAAATGGTCCTTTTATGAGCTGCAAGGATGATTATGCAAGGATGCTGAACAGAATTTGAAATACTGAGAAAAGGAAGTGAATTTAAATCACTACTGTTGCTTTTCTGTTCTCTGCTGCTCAAGAAGGAAAGTTTAGATTCTTCTCACACTGCTAGATCTCACTGGCATTGTGATCTCTATGCCTAGACCTGAAAGGCATCACTACACAAGAAGAAATTTTTTTCTTGCTTATCTTAAGCTCACATTTATGTCACTTTCACCTTTTTATCCACCATAATATCCCAGATCTGAAATTGCTGGAATTGATCTGAAGACTTGAATAGTCGGATAACAATCTAGTGCTATTATCCAACATCTCTTGCCACAAGGAAAAATCTCGTGTTGGTGAAGGGAAATTTTAGTTGCTAATAATTGAGACTTTTCAGTCATGAATATGACAGTATTTTTATAGACTCAGAGATTCTGAGAACATTGAAGAGCCTTGTACTCATGTCTTGTGGTGGGGAAAATATGTCTAGTGTAACTGAAATATTGTTCCTGATGCAGAATTCAATTTTCTAACTTTGAACACAATGGGTCACCATCTTGAGAGCAAGATGATATCCTTGGGAAATGAAAATCTGTCTCTGTTGGCTCAGTGTAAAAAAAAAAAAAAAACAACACCAAAAAACCTTCCCTCCCCCCCCAAAAAAAAGCCAAAAAAACCATAAAAAGTGCCTAATTTCTCTAAGGTATTTAGAATTGTAAAACAAACTACACTTTCCAAGTTAGATATTCAGGAGATTAATCCATCAAAATCCAGTATGAATAATTCGGTGTCATAATGTCACGGAAAGAATAATTTTGCCCAGGATGAATGAGAACTCTAATTGGTTTTATACTTCGGGGATATGAAAAACAGTCCAAATATAATGTTTAAAACCTGTAGTCCCTTTCAGAATGGGATTTATTTCTTTATTATATATTAATATATGTTTGAATGCCTGATGGTTCTATGATGGTATAAATATGATCTCAGGGTTTGTTATCACCTGGGATCTGTTGCAATAATGGACTTTCTTATCTTATGAATTAAGCAATAGTTGACATTTTTCTTTAAATTGACACACTCACATTTCAATAATGGATATTGAGTCTTCTACATTGCTAAATAAAAAGGGGTCTAGACCTTCATATTACTGTAACTGCCTTTGTCTGTACCGTTTGCCTATAAAATTTCATGGTACCAGTTCAAATTTTCTCCAAGTCAAAGCCAGGTATGCTTAAGAAAAAAAAAGAAGTCCAGTCATTCATCTGGAATAATTCCCTCAGCAAAATCCCAAAGCAACTGAGACATCATCAAGAATCACAGATAATTCTGCCCTGAAAAATCAGTTTGCATTCACAAGCCAAAGTGTGTGTGATATATCTGTTTCATGACATAAATATGCCACAGTGGGAGCCTGAATCACAGTCCTCACGTCATTTTACACATTTTAAGCAGACAGAAATATCTGTGAAATAGTAATATCTTAGAGTAAGTGGAAGCAGAGAGCATCCAGAGGCCACATCTGGACTTCTGCTTTAGCAGTGCCAGGGCATAGGTCATGGATGACAGTGCTTGATCCCTGAGACCATTTACTCTTCAAATTGTCCCCAGATTAATTTTTACCCTCATACCTGACAGTCCATCAAACAACACACAAATAATTTACAAGTTTGTTTGTGCTGGAGATCATCCTCAACAGTCAGTTTGGAGGCAGCCACAGTGTTTTGGAGAGTGAGTTTCACTGTGCACAGAGAGACAGAGTATACCAGCTGACTGCAGACACTCACAGTGTTTACAAGCATATATTTACACCAGGAAATCAAACTCCAAATCCTGTAGTGCAGGGTGACAAGAACAAGCTATTCTAGAAGAACCTAGTACTAAACAAGGTGAACACAATCAAAGCCCACAAGTTAGCCTTGAATTCCGGAACTGTCTTGTGAAGTCATGACTGTACCCACTCATACTTACTATAATTAAAACCTTACAATGCACACATCATCATGCTTTCTGACATATGACAATTTTAATTTCTAAATGAACTATTTGAGTTTTCTCAAAAATTTGGTATTGTTCTTTCTGGTTTAGGATTTTATCCTTTATATGAGAGGGATGCCTATGAAGAAAAACCCATTTAAGAATATACAGACTTCAAAATATTAAAGTATTAACACATAATTAAAAAAAAAATAAAATCAAAGCCCAAAATCAAAACTTATCATTTTGAAGAATTTGAGTTTAGACATATAATTCAAATAGACATAGGATAATGTTGCTGTTAACTGTAATGTAGACACAGAAGGATTTAGGAGATATACAATTCTATACCAAAATTTATAATAAATTGTTGATACTGAGACCATACTTCATTAACCATCTTGTATAGTATATCCTGTAACAGCCACTCTGTGATAAAGTACTTGACTGATTCATCAGACTTATGAGAACTTTTTTCAGAGGTCTGTCTTGCAACATGTTCTTTCTCTTCCAAATTTGTAAACAATATTTGCATAGAAATTTAAAGGATAAGGAAAAGTATGAGAAATTTTCATTCTTGACAAACACAAGGGAAGGAGTATTTTCTGTAGATGTATATATTTCAAATGCATTTCCGAAAAGTTTGAACATGGTTCTCCTCAGTCATCTTGTTATTTAATTCTTGTTATTAGAAGACATTACTACAATATAACATATTGTGTAAAAATATTTTTATCAAAAAAGCAACAGATTTGTTGAATTGACAAAATGTGACAGGGATGCTTCCTGTCTTCTCAATTATCTTTTTGCTTTTATTTTTATCACGTTCTGGGTTTAGGCCTGTCTTGGTCTGAGAAAAGAAGCAGGATAAAAGGATATGTATTTTCATCTTTGGTTTAGTTTCCCACCATAATACTGAAGAAAAGGGATTGATTGTAATAGAAAATGTAGTGGCACTATTCACAAGAGAGTCGTTTCACTGTCGTTACACTTGCATATAATGTCCCCGGCAATATCTGTGCTCTGCTGTGTTTTGCAGGAAACAATCCTGGTTTTTGTGATGATCCAGGAGTACCAGCTCACGGGTCTAGACTAGGGGATGAATTCAAAACAAAAAGTCTGCTACGTTTCTCATGTGAAATGGGTTATCAGCTGCGAGGGTCTGCAGAGCGAACATGCTTGCTTAATGGTTCCTGGTCAGGTGTACAGCCTGTGTGTGAAGGTGGGTATTGATACATTGGCATTTGGACACTATTGACACATTTCCTAATGACTTTTTATTTTTTGATTGAAAAATTTTGTTAGGCAGAAATATGCTTTCATAGCATTCTGCAGAAAGGTGATATAAAAAACTTTATAAGCAGTTCATGTTTTGCTTGAAAACTTAAATCCAAACTGCTAAAGTTTTGGAACATGTATTTATAAGAAGCTTGTGATAAAATAACTTTAGTCAAAAAATAATTAGCATGAAAATAAATAATAGATACCTAAGTTAAGTGTAAGACAAAATAAATGCTTTTGATTGAAGATATGGAAGTGGAGTGATAAATAAATCTGTCATCTGTTTTGTAACAATAAAATACTTTAATCTTCTCTTTCTATGTAGTATCTATGCTACAAGGACTGAATACATGATAAAATAAAGTTGCATAAATGCATCTATAAACTAAGTCTAGATTAATAAATCAATACATATTTTTCAACAGAAGTTAGACTATTTTCTAATGAGATATTTTTTTATGCTACCTCTTTCAGGAGAAAGAGGCAACAGAATATTTCTGAAAATCACATTTTAAAATAAGATAAAAAAGCATAATAAAGGATTTTTACATTTTTTTGTGCAGTTAAAATTGGAAAGCAATAATAGAAGACTCTAAATTCAGTTTTACAATGACTTTCCATTTTACAAGAATGTTTGAAAAATTACTTTATCTAACTCATCAGTTGATGGATTTTGTAGTATCTGTTGTTTCCTAAACTGAATGATAAAATGGAAGATAGAACAAAATATTTGTAACAATTTTTTTACCCACACACGTTTTATTCTGAGAACAATTGTTCTTTTGCAGTATTCTTCAGCACAGACTAGTCTTCTGTCACTGCAGTGTATAAAAATGGCAGTGGGCACAAGATTAGTATTTGAATCAGTATTTTTGACAGAAAACTGAAGCTTTGCAGTATACTTACATGAAGATATTAAGGATAGTAGAACAGCAGAAGTCAGTGGCAATTATCAGTGTTTTAAATGCTGTTTTTTTCCCCTTTCATCATAGTGTTTCTTCAACCTTATTTTTTCAGTTAAAAAAAATCAAGAAAAAAACCACTTTTTTCCCCCCATTTGTCTATAGTCCTTCAGTTGTTTCCTATTTAATCTAAGTAAGGATGAGACTAGGAAGGGAATACCTCTCTTCACTATTTGAAACTTTTAAACTTAAAAACTGATTAAAAATTGACTTAAAGAAGGCAGTGAGGTGTTATTCCAAACATAAATGGTAGACTAATTTTTAATTGGCAAATTTTATTCAGAAAACCTAACACTGTTATATTTTAATTATTAGATTATAACTATTATGTTGGGGGGGTCGTCCAGCAGGTCCAAGTCTTTCTTCTGCTGGGGAGCCCAGAGGTAGACACAGTACTCTAGGGGGGTCAGTCTCAAAAGAGTAGAGTTGCTAGAAAAGTTGAGAAAATTCAAAATAAAACCCCAAATTCTTTAAATGATTGGTTAGTCCACTGGAAAAAAAAACAAACAAACAACAAAAAAAACCCACCACAACTCCTCACATTTCAAAATATTCCAGCATGCAACCAAAGTAACCAAGGAAAGCCACTGTCAAATCTCGGACATATGAAGCTTAAATATTATTATTGCACTAAAGGATTGATATAGATGCCCAAAAGATATGGAGGACAATACAGAATGTATGATCTTTTCTTAATTCAAAAAAATAAATTAACAATAAGGTCACAATTTGCTATTTATGTATTTTTACAATTGAAAAAGGAGATACCAGAAGACAGGAGGAGAATGGAAAAAATTGCCAAAAGGCAAAACAGAGGTGCAGGTCTGTCAGAAAGTCCTGAATGAGCTTTATTTGCTCCATTGACTATATTGGGTGGAGTAGAAAAAAAAAAAAAGGCAAACTATCTGAATCAGGAACTGGAAAAAAAAGGAAAAAAAATGAAAGTAATAATATTAACAAAGAGAAGTAAAATGTTCATTTAAGAATATACCTATTACATATTTTCTCTGTAAAATTTGCTATAGGTGTTTTAAAAGATGAGCTATTAACCTAGTTGTTATTTTCTCTTTTTTTCATCCCAGTGAATCACCTATTATTGAAATCCTTTTTTTGTTTTGTTTTGTTTTCTAAATCTCTTCTTTGCAGCTGTATCTTGTGGAAACCCTGGCACGCCAGCCAATGGTATGATAATATACACTGATGGAATATTATTCTCCAGCTCAGTCATTTATGCCTGCTGGGAAGGTTACAAAACTTCAGGGCTAACTACTAGACATTGTACTGCTAATGGGACATGGACTGGCACTGCTCCAGACTGCACAGGTCAGAACGAAAATTTCTTCCCCTAGAGCTTTAAAGTAGTAAGTCATCCAGCCTTCCTACAGAAAATTATTGTCTTGATAGATAAAATAACACATTTTTCCACATTCACTTGTCTTGTAAAACGTAAATATTTTTATGCGGCATGTCTTATAGCACATGCTAGATGCTTCCAGACAGTTTACAACTATCTTCTTAAGATGGCTACATAGGTAACTTTATTGTATTTGTTTACCAAAGAAATGTCAATTTGATCATAATAATATTTTTTTAGAATAATGTTATATTTAGCTGCTTCTTTAGAGTTTCCTTTAGCATTTCCCCCTCCCCTTTTTTTTTTCCTTGCTGCTTATGCTTAGAGGAGGATGTTATGGTAGCTCAAAATCAAATATTGTATGATTGGATACATTATGGTGCCAGTTTTTATTGTAAGCCAAATGACTCAGAATTGATCAATCACCCTTCTGCTAAGGACCAAGAATCAGGGAGCAGCAAGACTGGGCTATTGCACCAGGGTAGGTGAGCAGGGACCAGGAGAGGACTACAAGGCAAGTGGGGCTACTGGCCTCACTGACAAGGCCAGTACTAAAGTACATCAGTACTTTTACATACACACACACACACAAAAGAAAAGAAAAGAAATATAAAAAAGGGGGGGAAAAGCATTTCATAACTGTGCTGGAATTGCATTACACCATCAACTTTAGGCTTGATATGACAAAGGTCTCAGTATGAAGGTAGAAAAAGTTCTGTCAAAACTTTAGTCTGCAGTAGCTGTAGAGCATGCCAGATGAGGCTGCTGTGTTGAAGGAAGATTATATTTGGTCCATGCTATTGAAATGCCTCAGAAAGATAACTTTTCTTGACTGAAGCAAATTTTTTCTTGTACAGTACACTAAAAGAAAGGACATTAGGCATGCATGGTTATGTGTTTATTAAAAAAAAAAAATCCTTTTCTCTTTTCCTCACTAGTGATTAACTGTGGAGATCCAGGTGCATTAGCAAATGGCATTCAGTTTGGAAATGATTTTACCTTTAATAAGACAGTCAGCTATCAGTGCAATCCAGGATATCTGATGGAACCTGCAAGTTCATCTACCATGCGTTGTGTGAAAGATAGCACTTGGAACCAGAGTAAACCAATTTGCAAAGGTGATCTTTTGAATTTAACAGTTTACAAGTACTGTTTTGACACATATGTAATATTCACTAACCAGTGTCTTTATTTACCAAAAAAAAAAAAAAAATCAAAATATTCTCTGGAAATATTTCTGTTCCAAATGCAACTAAAATATTAGGTAAGTATTTCTGTAAAAATTATATTTGTTTTGCACTCATGCTGTGGTATAGTACCAGTCAAAATAGTGACATTATTGAGTAAAGTAGAACCAAATCACTCTGCAATGAAGATTGTCAGAGTGCTCATCTTAAAAAAAAAATACGAATGAAGTACCCATTTTCCTTTTTGGCCCATTTCTCTTGGATTAGATGGACAAAATTCTCTAACAGGATTCTGCAAACCAAGCTTTCTGTAAAAGATTCCCTTGTTGCAGCAGTGTAGTCATCATAAACAGCCAAAAATATGCTTCACAAATAGCTAATTACAAGTGCTAGCAGGAAGGTCATAGTGGAGATGAGGCTGAAAGACAAATAAGGCAGCCTGGTGAAAATTGTTAACACAACTTCAGCAACCCAGGGAGTAAATTTAACAGCCTAGGGCATCTTCTGCTTATAAAAGGTTTAGGCTGCCAACTCACCTAGCACCACTTCACTGTGATATCGAACTCTAGCCTACTAATTAAATTTTGGCATATGTATTCAACTGACTGCATTTTCTGTCATGAAAATTACTGCCTGAGTGATTTTATGGTTGTGGTCTTTGTTAAAAGAAATTATATGGAAATGTAAACCTGGACATTCCAGATTTCATTATTTTGGTCACTCATATCAGAAGGTGGAAAACATCAGGATAATTTCTTAGCCTCTAATTGCCAATAAAGTTAATTACCATTGTGTGTGGAAAGCCTTAGAAAATGAGCAGGTGAATGAACAGTCATATTAAATAGTGCTGCAAAATTAGTTTAAAATAAAATAAAAATATTTAGAAACTTATAATCATAAAAACTTATTTATTGAAAGAAACAATGTTTTATGAAAACCTTTACCTATCTTAGTAACCTGTTGTCAAAAGTAATCAGTAATGAATATGTAAGGAAAAATATAAAACTAGGTAGCTATGTACTCTTTGGGCTTCTAGCAACAACCTAGTACTCTGTGACTTCCCCTATCCATAGCCTTTATTTTTTAATTTAAATTATATTACAGGCTGCTTTGTCAACACAGGTATACTTTGTTGGAACAATATCCTGAAATACCTCTTTTTAGATTCAAATGTATGAGTGCACATTATATTACATATTCCTAAACCCTATACATTCTTGAAACTGCAACTTTTCTTTTCTAACACAGCCATTACTTGTGGCCCTCCTCCAACAGTCCTGTATGGGAAAGTGGAAGGATCTGATTTTCGCTGGGGTGCTAGTGTGAGTTACAGCTGTGCAGAAGGCTACCAGCTGTCCAACACGGCCATTCTGTCCTGCGAAGGGCGCGGCGTTTGGCGGGGAGACGTGCCGCAGTGTTTGCGTAAGTTTTCAGGGTACAGTTGTGTTGGGCTTCACCACAGCTACAGTCAGTTGTCTTGGGCTGCAGTCACAGAATCACAATTTTAAAAGGACTCAGCTACATCAGGTAATATACAAATTATTGCAGGATTCTCCTTCCTTGTACCAGAAAGCTTACCTTGTTATTAAATTTGAGTGGCTGTGCCCATTAAAGGCGCAGTCTTCCTCCTTTTCCCAAAAGTCACTCTCATCTCTTGTTATCTAGTTGGACTCATCATCATTTGCTATGCTGGTAATCTTATTGTATGTTCTGAATTTGACTTGAAGTAAGCATGACTGGAATATTCCCTTACACCTTTCTTTCTTTTCTTCCCTGTTTCCATTTCCATTAACAGATGAAAATAAGGGTGCTAACCCTTAAGTTCATAGCTCATAGCCTTTCTAAGCAATTTTTTCTTTCCAAAGGCGAGTACCTACCCTCATGTCTTGCTTGTATTTGTTTTTCAGCATTTTCTAAAGCTGTCAACTCAACTCTTTGAGTGCTTGAAATCTTGTTAGGACCCTGATAAACATTTTTCGTTTTATCTAATTAGGGCTAAAATTTCTGGCCTATTCATCTGAGGGTGTCAGATGTGAAAAAATGGTTTTATTTTTAAGCATTGCAATATATCATTGTCTACTTGGGAATTATTTTGTCATTCAAATCTAATCAATATTTAAGTGTCTCAATTAAAAGGTCTATTTTTCCAGGTTAAGTTTTAGGCTTACAATAGCTATAACACTGGCAATTTATTTTAAATTGCTGTCAAGAATTTAGGGGATCTACAGTCCTTTACAGATAAACAAACATAGCATTTGCATTTATATCCAATATGCCTGCCTTGCACATAAAACATTGTACAATACTTCAGGTTAAAGCACATACAGATTTTGATATCCTTTTTTTTTCCCTTTTAATTTTTCTGTATCAGCTGTGTTTTGTGGTGATCCTGGTACTCCAGCAGAAGGACGCCTCAATGGAAAAAGTTTCACCTACAGATCTGAAGTTAGCTTCCAGTGCAGACCTCCTTTTATTCTAATAGGCTCTTCAAGAAGATTCTGTCAAGCAGATGGTACTTGGAGTGGAATTCAGCCAACATGCATTGGTAACAACTACCACTAATGCATTTTTTCTGAGAATATTCTCAATAAATTATTACACTATCACAAATCTATCTATTAGCTATCCAAGTATAGAAAAGGTCTGCGTAATATAAAAAGAACAAGTTAAATAAGGTTGCATTTGGAGTATAAAAACTTTAGGATAAACACAATCGCATATGAAGTAATTTATAAGTTTACATGGTTGATTGTCTGGAAATGGAGAACATCAATATGTGCAAGTGCATAAATTTGTTTGATCTATTTTTAGAATCTCTTGGACATGTAGAAGTAAAGACCAGATTTTGTCACTGGAGAGTTAAAAGCATTTTTCGGAACCGATCGTTAATCAAAGTGTTTTCAACTTTGTGAATGTGGCTTGTACATCTCTGACCTTTTGAAATTTTGATGAACTCCCAAATACTCTGTTTCTCATTGACTGTTGTGCAACTGGTAGGCTTTTAGCATGTTACATCAATCAGATTGACACCTTTAACTCCCACTGACACCAGAATCAGACATTTGATCCCACTTGCAGTGACTTGCTAGAGAAAATTATTTTAGTTTTATAATAAAAAAACTCTTTGATATTTCTAAGCAAACATATTCTAATGTAGACTGTAGGCCACTTATGTATTGTTGTTGTGGCTGAGATATTGGCTGCATGAAATACTCCGGGAAAAGGTTGTAATCATGATTATTGAAAGCAGTCTGTATTTTTAAATGAAAACATAATAGTCAACAGCTTTTGTATGAATTCAAAACTTCTCTCCATAGTTTTTGCAAACTGGGCAATCATCTTACGCCTTTATTTTGCTACAGAGGCAAAAAGCTAATTTTCATGTCTGATGCAAAGAATCAACTTTGAAAATGTAACAAAGACATTTCTGTTTATATCTTGTATAGTATAATCTAGAAGCACATGGAAAGTAGTGCATCAAAGATACAAGTTTTTCTTTTACATCATAGTTTTTATGTTGTTGTAAAAGGAAAATATTAGATCATCTAACATATTTACAGATAAAATTTCTAAGCAATTTGAAGGTTAAGAGCAGAGAAAAATATCTAAAACTAGACATTAAAATACCATATAATGGAAGCTTTTCTGTTTCTGGGTACCAATGATTCCCTTAGAATACTTTGAGAAGTCTTGCTTTGAGTTCTTCAGATGAGACCTATCTTAAGAATTCCATTCAGCTTCATGTGTCTATTATTAGAAATAGAATTTCAGCTGTTGATAATTTTTAAAAAGGTCCTGGACTGTTCAAACATCTCAATGTCAGGAGCATGTTTGCTTTTTATTCTTACACTTTAGGTCAACATCCGCCTAAATTTTGAAGCCTTTGGTAAATATCAATCCAGCTGAGTTTTTACGCTCTACTGATGGTCAATATTGAAAATGGGAGTTGGCCAAGAGTGAAATAAAATATCATTTTATTGTAAATGATGAGTTCAATTTTTGTTCAACTGAAAACTAAAAATTGTTAGAGATGCAGGATAGTTGAAAGATGCGTTCTTCAAAATTCAGTGTCAGCACTCAGCAGACTCAGTTGTCTAGAGAATCACATGCCACAGAAAAAATACACTGGATGAGGTTCTGTGCTAACTGGTGGATATGACTAGGTAGCTCCAAAACCCCACCAGAATATGGGCATTACTGAATAAAAAAATAGTTTTAGGCTGCTTTAAATTACTCTCATGAAACAGAACAATTAGTTTTACTCAGTTGGACTGTGCTTTTTTCATGGAGGAAATTTTATTTACCAGCAACAACTGAGGTGATGCTCCATTAGAAACCTGTTTTCTTTGTGGCATAAAAAAAAAATCTATACAAAAATAAAAAGTATTTACTTGCTATGAGAAAGCAGGCTGATTATGGGTTTGGGTTTTTTCAGTTTGCGGAATTTTTGGGGGTTTGAGGAGTTTTGGATTTTCTTCTTTTTTATTTTGGAGATGTTTCTTTTAGAAATATTTATCATTATGAGATGCATTTGAAATGAAGAAAAGATAAAGATTTTTAAAGATTTCTCTACATATTCCAACTTCATTTTGAATAGTGAAATATACTGTGGATTCAAAGGGTAAGATTGCTAAAAATTAATGCAATCCTAACTGTGAAGTCTGCACTACCAGAAATACCAAATAATGACAATATACTAAAACAAATTACTATGATATACTTGGTAATTTAGTTGGAAATACTAGTGTAATATATAGAAAAACACATATTCAATTAAAAATTGAATTTTTGTCATGACTAGACATTTATGAAATTATTTAATCTTTGCAAACAGTTTTAGAGTATTTCTTTCTGTACCATAATAATATGTGTTGTGCTTCATATTTTGCATTAGATCCAGCTCACAATACATGTACAGACCCTGGTACTCCTCATTTTGGAATACAAAATAGTTCCAGAGGTTATGAGGTAATTTAAAAATTATTATTTATTAGCATTCTAAAATGAAAATGTATTTCATAATTGCATAAGAAATTTAATGAGAAATGTTATCTGTAGTTCTAAATGTCTGATGCAAACCATGAGAAATTTCCACCCTCTTTTTAATAAAAACTCATTGTTCATTCCAAGCTTTTTTTAGAACATTCAGCTTAAAGAAAGATCTTCTAACCCTGCAATATATCATGCATTCAATCCTTTAGGAGACTTCAGTAGGGAGGGCTATTTATAAATTGATTACTTAATATGATATGACATAATATAATTACCTTGCTTTATGATAATAATTCTTTCATACATTGATGAATAGTCAGTAAATACCTAACAACCAAAGACCTGTGTGATCCAAAGGCCACACAGTCCTTGACAAAAAAGTCAGCAAGTGGCTTTACTAAATTAGAAATTCATGTTATATTTTTTCAGTCAGAGAAGATAAAATTATTCTGCGTTGTGTCTAGGTTCTCTGTGATGAATATCCTTTCTATAATTTCCAAATTCCTCACAGGTTGTTAGTTTAACAAGTGATAGTCAGAAAAGTGACTGAGGAAATAACTGTATAGGTGCAACAATGACCAATCCACAGTCATTATATAGATCTAGAAACTTTGTGTGGATAGATTTTTTTGGGTATGAATATGTGTGACTGAAATTTAAAATAAGTTCATTTGGGTTTGCTGCTTATTTCTGAGCCTAGGGCAGTGTGCCCATTGTGACCAAATTAGTAGAACTGTTTTCCAAAAAGTCCTTTCTGTAAGTTCCTGTGGTTGTTGGTAGCCTCTCCCTCCTGCAACTTTTCTGTCTTTTGTTGCTATGGCTGTCAGCTCTTTTCTTCACCTTCTGCTCCTGCCTGGCTCACAGATACTGAGACACTTCTCCCTGAGCCACATCTTGTGGACTTACCCAAGGTGGTTCTGCTTCTAGTAATAGATGCAGTTGCCTTTCTGATGTCTCATCTTGATCCTGTGCCTGTCCTCACTTTCTCTTCGAAAACAACTCTAATCTTTGTACCTAATTTTACTGGGGGGTTGTTTTCTTTTTTATCCCCCTTTTATCTGCCTCACAAATTGTCTTTAATAACAGAATTTTACTGGACAATTCCTTGTTCTACTGTCTGTTGTTCATATTTATGCAGACTGATCTTCTCTTCCCATTAACCTCTAGAGGCCATACTAAGTCTTCCTCTGTTGAAAGTCTTTCAATAAGTCTCATTAAGTCTTTCTCCAGTATGTGTTCACTCTCAGAATGGTATCTTGAACCACAACATGGAGACTTCTCTCTAATGGCTATCAAAATAGACTGTTTAGGGGTTTTTTTCACACATTTGTTGTGGGTTTCCTGTTTGTATGACATAGCCAAGCTTCTATGAAACACTTTTCAGTATTCTTTCCTTGTTATAGAGGAGTGTGATGACAGGCAGCAGATCTTCGTAGGATTTTCCCCTGTCTGCCAGCATCCGGTCTTGCCCCTTTTATTCTTTGCCTTTTGTGCTTCACTATGTTGTGAAGCCCTCAATGTTTTTCCTCCAAGTATTATACATAAAGTGTGCTGTTTTTATTTTAACTTTTACCAGTAAAATGAAAAAGCAATGTAACTCTTTAACTACCTTGAACCTAAGTTACTTTTGCTTGGTCTTTTGGAGCACTGGGAAAAGATTTGCATCTCATTTTTACTGACAGATACCAGAATTGGCACAAGTAAGATGATTTAAGGTCAAGACTAGCCACACACTGTTCTACTCCCTACTAAAGACATGCTGTGTGTCCTTGGCATGATAGAAAGAATAATATGTTTAAAAATAGTTAGAAAGACATAAGTCTACAAAGCCATATCAGTAATATGACCTTTAAAAACACCAGTGGTTTTCCCAAGCTAGTTCCAAGAGAAATCATGTGCATTTATATAATTGAGTGTCTAGATAACAGGTAGCTACGTTTGAAGATACTAATTTTTAATTTCCATTGAAGTCCTTCTATGACTTTTGCAGTGCAGAGCTATCTGCCTTTCTATAACTGCAAGCTCTTACTAATACACATTGATCATTACTCATTTGCAACCTGTCTGTGTGATATTACTTTATTAAAGTAATATAATTTCCAATAATGCCAGTTTTGTCTTATTTATTTATTTATTATTGCCAAGATTTTTTATCCAAAACAAAAGTAATGCTTTTACAAAAGTAACTGATTAGCCCTGTATCATTAAATAACTTGGCCTGGAGTTACATTCTAGTTGCTTTTGTCAGTATCATCAATAAGCTCATTTTACTAGAACTCTCCACACAATCTCTCTCTCATCTCCTAAGAAAATTCTTTCTCACCTGCAATTTTGTATGTAGCTTTCATGCATTTCTATTCCCAGTTAAAATATAAAGAGCATTTTCTCAGTTATTTTACCTTGTCTTTTGAGGAAGGTCATATCATTTTTGACCATAGGAAGGCTTTCCAGGACTTCACTCTGCTAGTTGAACATCTCAAATAGAAGTTAATAGTAATAAATGCAGTGTAAGAGGTTTTCCACATATTGCTTTTAAATAAGATCACAAAAGAACCAATTACTCGACCATTTCATCACCACATTAAAAAA
>VWYP01034240.1:6996-20002 GCA_013400435.1 Pycnonotus jocosus | reverse complement strand
TTTTTCAGTGCAGAAATTGAGAATTCAGGCTACAGAAGCCAATTTGTCGCTTAAGATGTAAAAATAGTTCTGTCTAAAAGGGGAGACTTTCTTATTTAAGAAGGAGAATCTGAAAAAGAATACCTAATTAAAGTGTTTTCTTTGGGTTGTTTTTTTTTTTTGAGAGAAAAATGTATGCAAGATGACATGTATTTAAATCTTTAAAAACCTCATCTCTTCCATGGGTTTCATTTGAATTCTGTGGTGTGAAAACATCTCCTCCTCCTCTTGTTTCTCCCAGTTTGTTCTAGGGCAGACACTTAAGTAAAAATGCCTTTTTGTAATGCCTTTTTATTTTATAAAAATGCCTTTTTGTAATGCCTTTTTATTTTATAAAAAATGCCTTTTTGTAATGCCTTTTTATTTTATAAAAATGCCTTCTCATGGTTCTGTCCACACAACACAGCCCTGAACTCATTAATTCTTCTTGCTGGTTTGGAAAAACTAGAGTTTTATTCCAAACTGTCATTCACAGGCTTAATATTTCCTCTTTGTTTTCTGTTTTCCTGGCTGTAAAAGGTTCATAAAGATTCTGCTCATATTCAAGGCATTTTGAGCCATATAGGATGGGATGGGCTGGGGGGGTTCATGGTCACTCAAGCTTAATTTTGATGATTTTGGTGAGTGGCATAAAGCAAAAAAAGAAACCCAAAGAAAAAGTCACTTCTAAGTTTGGTGCTGTAAAGAAAGCTCTGGGATACACAAGAAAAATAATTCCAATAGAGCTTGTAAGATACAGAATAAATATGAATACTCTTTCAGCATTCTGCCTTATCAAAACTGCATTTATGATGGGATAAAAAAAATTATTGCATCGCTAAAGGAACAGTCATAACTGTGAAGAAAAATGCTGAATTATGATGGCTGACTACACAGCACCAGAGCCTTTATGGCTCCACTCAGGGCAGATTGCTCAGTCAGGGTTTTTTTTTTTTCTCACATATATTACCACATAAACCTCCCGTGCCACTCGCAGTTTTGCAGAGTTCAGGGGATGAGAGAGTGAGAGGAGGGATAACTTTACTCATTGCTGTGGAAACCTGTTTATCACCTGTGTCTAGAACCACTGTCTTTGTGCTTGAATTGCAAAAGTGTTCAGTGACTCCCTGACATCTTCCCTTCACCCCAAAATTTCTTTCTCCATGCGTGCACACCGTCATTATTTTACAAATTGTGCTACCAAGGTTGCTGCCAGGTAATTTCCATCATTGTGCAGCACTGACTTGCCAGGTCAAAATGAATTATAACAGCACAGGACTGTCCCAAAATCCAACCACATGAATAGAAACCTCTCTGTCCAGCTATTTCTGGGGTGATGAATAAGCTCTGTGGACTGCAAGTTAAATATTTCATGGCAGTTGTATGATTAACTCATGAGGTTTTTGAGGTTTTATGGGCAGTGTGATCAGGTCTATCTCTGTCCTTGTCAAGCAGATCTATCTTTTTGGTCTCCATCTGGAGTTTCCTTTGCTGCAGGTTCAGCAGCAGGAGAACAAATTCCACTTCTTGATTGGGAAAGAGAAAAAAAGAAGGGGAAGGGAAAAGACTGTCCAAGTCTGCTGAGATTTTGAGCTGCTGCTCTGCCTCCAAACTCATCCATTTCCATGGCAATAGTGAGGGAAAGCTCTGCAAAGCCTGCAGACAGCTTTTGGAACACCAGGAATCTTTGTGGGTACGGGTGATACCCAACATATGGTGCTCCAAAGAGTGGCCAACGCTGCAAAAGCCTTTGGAATCCTCGGATGTTTTATTTTGTGTTTCCCCAGCCTCAGCTTTGGAGTCTGTCGTGTTTTCCTAGCAGCAATGTGGTGACCCATTTATGGCAACAGCTGCACGCTCAACTTGTTGCCAGTGATGTTATTTATCACAGTGGAAAGGAAAGATCCAATAATACAACAATGATCCTAATTGTGAGGGGGGAAAAACAAACCAAAACAAAAAACTCCCGATGTTTACACTTCATTGTATGGCCTTGATTATGTAAATAATGTAAAAATATTCCTTGGTTGGCACAAATTGACCCAGCATGCTCATTTGATGTGTCCAGCTGAAGGAAAAGCCTTTCCCCATCCATGAGGGCAGTGCTCTGGGTTGTTCAGGCTGCAGAGAGCACAGCAGCTCCCATCAGTGATGTGAAATATCAGTCTGAGCTGGGAAATGCCACGGAGTGATGAATTGCCATCATTTTTTTTGCCAGGCTTCATAATGCACAGTGGCTTCATGTTACACCCTCATTACTTGTATCTCTGTATTAATTTGGTCAGGGAATATCTGAAAAGTAAAGCCTTAAAAAAACCAGCTTTGGCTTGTTTCATTCTCTCCTAAATTTTGTGCAGTTTTTCCCAGCCTTACATTTAAGCATAAACTATTCTTTCTCAGCTCATGCATTATGCAGTTCCCAACTCTCTCCAAGCATCATCTGTCTCACACTGAGGGATTCTAGTTGAGACAATTGCATCATGCCACAAATGTGATTTTTCTGCTGTTAATTCTATGGAAAACCTACTCTGGAATAGTTTAATCCCCTGGAATTTTCTGGGTATCTCATTATCTGTGAATTTAGGCTTCCAAAAACCTGTCTTGTATAAAACAAACCTCCCGATCTCAAGGCACCAAAATTCAGGTTTGAAAAGTCTATAAACTCCTGCCTTGGGCTGTATTGAAAACCTGCACATCACTACTTTGGGCCACCAGACTTTGCAGTTTTGACCTAACACGTCACGAGGCACTAACCCAAAACTGCATCAAACCAATCATTCAGGTGAGTAACTAATAATTTATTCAGAAGTTGGCAAAGAGACATCCTCCATATTTCATATCTGTCTGTCTGTGCTCTGTAGCTCAGCAAAGGCAGGATGTTGAGCCTGTAGATTTTTTTTTTTTTTTCTAATTGCTTGCATCTGCATTTCAGCCACACCAGTTCACAGCAAATGTGGGACACGTCTGGGTTTGCACTCACAGCTCTGCAGTTTTTCTACCCAAATGAGATTCCAGTTGGGATTGTCTGCAAGGGGTGGCAGGAGAGTGAAAAACTTGTGCACACCGACAGAATTAAAGGAAATCCCAGGGACAGATTCAAAGAAAAGCATTCAGAATTCGGGGCATTGTCTCACCCATTCAGTGACACAGCTAGAGGATGAAAAGGGTGAGAAAAACCCTCCAGAAGTAGAGCAGGAAGGATGAAAAACGTTACCAAAGGGAACAGGAGCGTTTGGGCGAGCAGAGAGTGAGATTACAGCCTGCACACCTTCACCCATGGCAGCCTCACAAGGGTGGGCAGCACCACCCTTTTCTGTCTGAGTTCATTTAACATTTGTACATTTGATGCCCAAGCCATCCTTCACAGGGACTGTGGGCTCCTCTCCAACCCATCCCATTTCCCATTTCCCATTTTATCCAAGTCACAGTTTGATATGGAAATTAGTTGCAGTGTAATGGCTTTTGACCTGAGAAAACAGATGAGTAAAAAAAAATGATGCAGAGCTGGTCTGTTTGAATAGAAGGGATACAGCTGAAAACAAGGCAGGGGATCCTCAAATCCTCTCTCCTGAACTCCCCCAAAATGGAAGGCAGAGAGAAAAATGCTTCACAACTTCACAACTGGAACATGGAGGGAGTTGTTTGCTGTGTTGCTGTGAAGCAAAGGCAAAAGACAATGGAAGAACATTTCATTTATTCACTTTAAGCACCCCTGAGCATCCCTTTGTGGGAGCTGCAGCTTGGTTTGATGGTGCCGCTGAAACGAGCCCAAGATCTTGTGGCACATTTCAAATAACGAGGACAATCTATTTCCCCATTACTTCACTTACTCTAAGCACAAGTGTTCTGTGGTTAATGCAGTTCCTGGTGTTGGGAGAGAGCAGTAAAAATGAAATCCATGCTTAATGCACTGAACTTTGACAACAGCAGCTGCAACTCAAAATTAAAATCCGCTGCTTTGCTTTGCTCTCAGGGCCTGAAGCAGCTCTGAGGAAGGGCTGTGAATGAGGACATCTGAAATGAAAAAAAAAACCCTGAATGGCTGCCCAAAGGACAGATCAAATCACCCAAAGCAAACAGTGACCTGCCAAGCTGTTTGCTGAATGCTCAGGTGAAACCACACAAACCCCACAAGCCTTGGAAATTTCAAGACAAAAGAGAGAGGCTGAATTTCTATCTGCTGTTTGCTGAATGCTCAGGTGAAACCACACAAACCCCACAAGCCTTGGAAATTTCAAGACAAAAGAGAGAGGCTGAATTTCTATCTGCTGCCAGGCACTAATCATGGAGATAAAAGCCTGATTCAGACTGGCTGGCTTGGCCCAAAAAGCAGAGGAGGCACTGGAGGCAGTGAAGTTGCTGCCATCAGTCTCAATGCACTTTAGATGTGGCCAGAAGACATCCACACTGCAGCTCTGGATTGTCTTGAGGGAGAGGTAGTGCATTTTGGTTTGGGATTTTTTTGGAGGGATGGGGAAGGAACTGTTGTGGTTTGGTTTTTGTCCAGACAGCAGCAGTGAACTGCTGAATATCAGTTATTTTTATCAGTAATTTGATGATGTCCTTTAGGTGTTTAACTGCATTTTATACATCCAGGTTTTGTCCATTTGTTTTCTCTTTATGTCATCAAGGGCTTGGATTTGTGGCTGAAGTAGGGATTATGCAGGCTGCCTCTAAAGGAAAGTTCTTTAGCACAATCTCTGCTGAGTGCCTGACAGGCATCACTCCGAGGCAGTGGAATTCTCTCCAGTGGTTTTCTATAAGCATCCACCACAGTGACAGTGGGAAAAAAATAAATCCAAGGGAGGAAAGGGTGTGCAGACACTGTGATCTTAAAAAGATTGTGAACAAGGGCTGCCAGGAAGAGCCTCTGGTGCCACACTTGATGCTCACAGCGGATGGGACCCGTGTCAGCCACGAGTCACCACTTGAAACTGGAGCCTTCCTGCTGCCTGTCCTCCACAGAAGAAGTAATTTCTACTTCTACAGGGTTCACAGCAAAAAAAATCCCTCCTAGAGGGATAAATGGCAGCTGGGAGAATAACACAGCCCTACTGAGCCTGAAATTTGGCATGTAAAGTTAGTCACTTAAAATGGAAGGAAGTGACAAGGTTTACAGCTGAATTAGGCTCCTGTGATGTCAAAGATTATTGATTCTGTTACAAATAATGAAGCCACATTCCCGAATGCACTCCTTGTTGTATGTTAATGGCAATAATGTAAATATCTTGCAGATCTCCGTGTGCCATTCACCACTCATTTTCAAAGAGGAATAGAAGGAGCAGGAGTCAATAGGTCTGGCTCTGCAAGCTTGCTTTCCTTCTGCAGTTCCCTTTCCGTGTATTGAAATGCTCTGAATGCAGATGGAGCTGCTTTGTTCGATATTTGTTATTTTTGTTATTGTTCCACCTGCGTGGAAACGGGAACAGCCACGGCTGTGATAAACAGATTCAAAGGCAGTCAAAATTCACTGTGCCTCTTCTAAATGCTTTTGTGTCCTCTGCTGGAGCTCTTTTTGATTAACTCTTCCAGCAAGGCTTCTCTCAAATCAGAATAGATCCATTTCTTGCTTTCACAGAACATCAGTGCCAGCCCTTTCTTTGGACCAGATTGTCCCATGTCATGCATTTGTACAATTTTTCTGAACAAGCCAAAGTCTGTTCCTCTTTTCCATATTGAGAGACGTGGTGCTCCCTCTTAAATCATGGAGGCCATGAGCACGACAACAGCTAGATAATTAAAAAGGAAGGTGTCAGAATCTGGCAGAAGAACTTCATTAGCTCTCCAAAGCGTACCAAAGAACATTCATTATCACAATATGATGTATCATAAATAATTAGGACTAAATCCACTCGTGCCAAGGGAGTGATCAGTATGTCTTCATCCTGTGATCAGCTTGCCTGTTTATTTCATGACTGTGCTCATCTGAAAGCTCAATATTTTGCCAATCCTGCCATTCATGCTCGTTCTCACAGCATTTGTGGGAAGAAAGAAAAAACCATTAGGATTGTCTTGCTATTTCCTTAAGTCATTACACTGACTAATTACAAATATTAGACTAAACAATAATAGCACTGTCTTGGTTTAACTCATCCTCAAGACACTTTGTTTTAGAAGGTGAGATGATATCACAAATTGCAGCTGTAAATTAAGGCAATATTAAGCAAAGGCTGAAGCAAACCCTCAAAAAAATGCAAGAAGCTGAGCTTCAAGATGTATATTATGTGTATAAAGTTCTTCTTCAAGAATTCATGTTTTTCGCTGTTCCCTCTTCCCTTTATTCATGTCCTCCCTGAATGAGGAGTTTTTCTCCTCAGAGGAGGACTGAGTGCACAGAGGAAGAGCACTGAAATTACTGACTTATATACACACACACAGAATGTGTATTTTATGTAAATATGCATTTAAATTTCCTTCCAAGATCACTCTTGTCAGCAGCCCAGGATGTAACTCACTGAATAATGAAAGAGGGGCAGCATTAGTTTAAAGTGATTGCTGTGTTTGTTCCATTATTAAGTTTTGTTCCCTGGTGCCACAGGGCAAGGAACACAGCAGGGCTGAGTGGGGAGAGGAGCACCATGAAAATTTAACTGGAGCCATGCACCCAGAACCTGCAAACAGCAGAACAGGGAGACCCTAGGGCACCACAGAAATGAACAAAATAATCCACTGATCCTTCCTGTCCTTTCTTCCTCTGTAAAATTCCTACACCTGGGCCTGAAGGACACCTCCTACTCTCACCTTGGCTCCAGGTTTAACCCAGACATCTGTCTTGGGCTACCCTGTTTACTAAAACTTGCTGTTGAATCTGCCATTCCTGACAGTTCAGCAGCCTGGATGTGGCCCCAGGAGGGGAGAGCAGAGCTGAGCAGGGTTCAGAGCACAGAAATGCCTCCCCAGCCCCTACACACACACCTGGCACCAAGGGGCCACCTGGCACCTCTTCTCTGAGCCTCAGCTGTTTGCCAGTTTGGCTTAGTGCCTTAGAGCAGCCCATCTTCCTGCTGTGCTAATTCCTAAATAACCCATAAGCAACAGGTTCACCCCAGGTGTGATTGTAGGTAAGAAATATTCCCACTTTTTTTGGTTTATTCTCTTTTTTTTTTTTTTTTAAAAGAGATGTAAATTCACCCAATACAAGTGGGAAATACCCATTATAATAAAAATCCTGATAAGGGAGGGAGAAAAACAGTGAGAGCATTTTAAAAGTGCCGAGAAATCCCAATTAATTTTCCATTGAAGGATTGCTCGTTGTTTTGAAATCGTGCAGAACGAGAATAGAAGGTTGCAAAAATTATCACAGCGGCATAATTTAATCTACAAAGGCTTTTTAATATTTCTTTTACCTTCCTAGCATTTGTGGATGGGAGAAGGAACACACACAGGCTAAAATATTTTCAGAGGCTCCATTTGGCTCCGTAGCTGAGCAGCTGGCAAGAGGCTGCCTGGTTGGAATTCCCAAGAAAACGCTGAAGTTTTGGGCAAAACCCAAGTGATGCCAGGTTTTATTTTGGCTGAGTGGAAGACAAGGCTGCTAAGAGAGGCTGAATGGAAGGGAAGAGGGGCACAGCCACATTTGCATCACCCAGCTGAGGGCAAGGACAAACCCACCTAGAGCAAGGTTCTGCCAGAGCCTGGTGCAGTTCTGTGTGGAAGGCTGCAGCTTTCCTCCCCCAGGAGAAGCAGGAAAATGTTGCCAGCACGGAATGTGGGGAAGGAGCTGGCTCCCAGTGCTGCTGCCTGGGTTTGACCAGCCTGTCCCAGTCTGAGAGAGCATCGTGAGCATCACCACACCCAGCTTGGGACTGGGACTCCTCACCCTTAGAGCAGGACATGGTCACACCCTGAAAGCCTTGGGTCACACAGAGGGAGTCCTGATGGAGTGTGTGAGCTGATGTAACTCAGCAGATTCCACAGAAAACCAAATACCAGGTTTTAGTGTCAGAGGGAGCCCCAGGGAGTGTGGCTGCTGCCTGCGGAAATCTGTGCCAGAGATCGCCTTCCTGTTCAGCAGCTCCTTTCCAGGAGGTGGTTCAGCCACTTGTTTTACTCAATTTAAAGCTGGCAGCCTGTTATTCATGAGAGAAAATAGATTACAGAGCCTGAGAAGATGTATTTTTTTCCCCTCACAATGGCTTCAAGCAGGTTCTCCAATGTTTGACTGGCCTGGGCAGTTTCCCCCAGCTCTCCTTTGTCCATCTCCGTGGGGAGGATATCATAGCGAGAAATCAAATCAAAATTTACTGCAGGATTAAAGGCACTGCAGAGCAGAGCAAGCCACAAGGAAGCAGTGTGCTCAGATTAATGCTCAGACCGAGGCTGCTTTGAATCCCACCCCGGTTTCACAGATTAGCAGGGAACAATAATCAAGTGAAAACAAGGCTGTTCCTTCTTAGCAGCGACCACGCTTGGCTGGAACTTCTTCTGCCACTTTCTGCACTAATCAGAGCCTTCAAAGCTTGCCTGGCACCCTCTGGGGCTGCCCCTCACATTGAGCCTGTCCTTACCCTCTCATTCCAGCTTCTTCCCAGCTTCTGAGAGCGGTGGGAGAGAGCTTGGAGGGACAACTCACCAGATGCAGATGGGGAGCCTCAGAGGCATGAGGTTAAACCCAAACACAAAGGGAGATTTACTCTGTGAGCTTGGCATCCTGCTCTCCTCCTCTGTCTCTCAAGGTGGATTTCTCTCTGCCTTTGCACCAACAGAGGCAATAACCTCCCTTCCTTTTTTCCCCTCTTGTTGTACCATGAAGGAAAACCCAGTCAGGGTTAGTGGTGAGACAGAGCACAGTGTTCAACCATTGCAGCTCTGCAGCATTCTGATAACTCCTCTGCTAACAGAGCTGACAGAGAGGAGGATGGCACAGGGGAGGACATCCCCTTCTCGCTCCTTTTCTTCGCCACTTTGAAAGTTTGGACTGTTTTCATGTAACTACAAAGCCGAAAAAAAAAAAAAAAAGAGAGAGGCAAAATAGCCCTTTGAAATGTGAAAATTCAATATTAGGAATGCAATGAGAAGACACAAATGTGGCTGTTTGAAAAGGGTTTGCTGAGCAGAGAGCACAGGGTTGTTGTACAGCTCCTGCACAGGAAGAATGGAGAGAGCAAAGGGATCAGGCTGTGGGGAGACAGAGCAGAGATGGACTGAGATTCTTTTTTTACTCAAAATTCAATACGGCTTCATTCATTATATATATATATATTTATTTTTTTTTTATGAAAAGTGGGATAAAAAAGAAAAGGCTTCAATGAAACGTGGGGCTTCCAGCATGCTCAAGAATATTGCAAAAGCCCTTGTTCGGTTTCCCTTGAAGCCAAGAGAAACATGTCTTTTCTGGTTCAATTTTCAGCTCTTTGAAGCAGAAATTCAGTCTTTTATGTGTCCCTACAGTGCCCAGTGCAATAGGTCTCCTGTCTCAGCAGGGGCTCCTAAGTGCTACTGTAATAAAATTGATTAATCATATTTTTTAATAACTCCTTAATATTTTCAGTATCATCCTTGACTTTTAAAAAAAAAAAGTATGCAGGCTGAAAAGGCCTGAGAGTTTAATTTAGAACACGGTAAAGATAAGTTTGTGCTGCAAGAAAATCTAACACAAAAAAAGCAGTAAAAAACGTTGCTCGTATTAAGCAGACGCAGAAATAACATTAACAGCGCCACAAACCAGAAACCTGGGCCTTGCATCTGTTTGTAGCCTAAAAATGAAGCGTGAGCTGAGTGGGATGTGCCCTCACATGCAGGGATGCTATTTCTGACTGCCAGGAGAGGGAGATGTGCTGTCACCCAGCTCCATCCTCCTGGCAATGAGGGGCCACTCAGAGATGGATGTGTAAATCCTCCTGGTGGGATTCCTCCCTGCTCTTTTGCAGAGCAGCAATTAATATTGACTCCTGTCTTGCTGCCATCTAACCCCCAGCATCGGGGTGGGGATGGAAGGGCCAGCTCACATCTCTCACTGGCTCTGGCTCAGGTTGCAAATGTGGGAGGATGCTGCTGCATCACTCTGCACCTCAAAATGTGGTTTTTAAGGCTCATTTTCCACAGCAGGAGCAGGGAATGAAAAATAAGATTGGATTGTACACGTCACCAGGCTGGGAGAAGTGCCAGTGTGCCATAACCCCCAGCAGCAGCCCAGCCCCTCCACTCTGTAAAATACAATTTTTGTAAATTGGTTCAGAGCCTGGCACACAGAGGAGGTGCACGTGTGCCTCTCTGCAGATATGAACGCACAGGGCTCACAAATGAGCCCCTTTCCCTCTGCTGGGAGCAAGTTAAAAGCCTTAATGGGAGAGATCCTTCTCCCTCTGCTTGAGGGAGTTTCTCTGGGCTCCCCTCCAAGCCAGTGAAGAACACAAATATCACAGGAGGAGCTCATCTTCCCCTGTGGGAAACAGGGGATGCTCGGGCCATTCCCATCCTTCCCAGGCTGGTAACTGAGATTTACACCTCTCACACCAGGCTGGATTCAATCCTTGCTGTTTGGATGCCTGATGTCATTTGAGTTGAAGTTTTCAATAACTCCACAGCAACAAATAAATCTAAACGTGGTAGTTTTATAGAGAGAGAGAACTGTCAAGTTGAAAGTCTATTTTCTGTGGTTATTTGCAACCAGAAGAGAGCATTTGATCCATTGAACAACAACAACAACAACAAAAGCTCTCTGTAATTTAGAGCTGTAAAATACAATAAAAGTTAAAGTGTAGATATAGATAAGCTTTTACCCCAGAATTGAATCCTTCTGTATCCATGACATTAAGCAAAACACAGCATGGAATTGTAAAATACAATCTTTCCATCTCTGGTACACCCCTCTCATGGTATTGAGAACCCTCCAGTCCAGCCATGCTGCTGAACAGAAAATCCCACACGTGGATGAACACCAGGAAACATTTTCCTGCAAATTATTTCTCAAAAAAAAAAAAAAATCAGCTGTGTGATAAAGCCGTGGGATTAATTAATTTAGTATGCATCTCTAATTGCCTGATTGCAATCCCTCTCTCCCAGGACTGAAGCTAATGCTCCATATCTTGAAGTATCCTCAAATTTCAGGTTTTTTTCCTTATTGTGGCAGGCCATGAAATTATTCTCTTACCTTCAACACGTCAGGAATTTTGGAACACACTGGATGCAGGTACTGCACAGAGATCCTGCAAGTTTCTGTAGATATTGCCACTCCTTATAGCAGAAACCATTTAAAATGCAGCTGCTTTTTTCCCCTTAATGCTAAATTAAAGTACCATGGGGAAGTTAAGTGCCAGACACAGATTTACAGGTGTACATCCTTCCTCTGCCACAGCTCTAGCAAGAGATTTTAAATAAAGGGACACCACTGGCTCAGATAATGATCTGACCTCATTTAGCCAAGTTCATCTTTTTAGAGCCCAGTACCTCATATTTACCTCAGCAATATCTCCCCCAAATCATCCAGTTCTTGATTTGACTATTTTAGCAATAATTTATATCTCAATAGCTGCCTATGGCACTCAGATTTTAGTTTATTTCTACTGTGTGTGTTTAGTTCTCCTGTGTGAACTTGAGTATTTTTTCTTAGTGAATTAAATTCATCATGAGCTCAAATAAAGAAGTGTTTGAACTTTTTCCTGGATTTAGCAGAAGCATCATTCTGAAGAGTTTATATATATATATTACAGACAGTTACCTGGTCTGAATTTCACAAAAGAGACAAACCCTAAGCCAAGAATTATTCATGGGAGTGATTCAACCAGCAGCTAGAATAACTATATTACATTCATTTCAACCTTATTATACATGATTGGCAACAAAAAAGGAGATAAATTATAAATTGGATTTTTAAAAAAATTATTCCTGAAAGCATATATATATTTTTTTTCTCATTGAAGATAAAATATGTACCATGATTTTATTTTAAAAAGAGGCTTTGGATGATGTCAGATCTCATGAATAAGGTGATCACAAAGCTCTCATTGTGACTGCAGCCAACCCAGCCTGCTCAAAACCCCAACTCACAGCACTCCCAGCCTTGTAGGCAGGGAAAAAACAACCAGTGCTCACATTTATTATTGAAGGAGAGGGACAGCAAGGTGATGAGCACACCTTGCAGCAGGTGTCTGCAGCCTTTGGGGAGGCAGCAGCTCGTCCTGCAGCCCCCTGGCAGCGAATCTCTGCCCCTCAGCAGCTGCTGTGCCTCATCTCACCTGGGGGAAATCCCTGCAACCCCTCCTGCTCGCCTGGCACCGTCAATATTTCATCTCAATCCCCAGCTGGAGCAGGGATGTGATGAGCAAGGGAAAGCAAGCTCTTTATCAACCTGTCTCTCTTTTTTTTTTGGATGAGCAAGCCCTGGTTTGCAATACATGGAGGAGGCAGTCAGCAGGTCCCAGGATGACCCTTCTCTGCTGTGATATCTTCTTTATTCCATTGCCATCCTGGTTTCCAGAGCTTGCACTGTCCATCCACCTGTCTGTTCCAGGCCACTCACTGACAATTTCTGGGCCATCTCAAATTCAAATTCAACAGAGGTAACTTTCAAATACATCCAGTCCCTAAAAACATTAGCTAGCAACTGTGTCAAACAGGAAAAAAAAATAAAAATTACTTACTTTCTGAAGGAAAGTCAGCACCAGCTCCACAGTGTAGATTTATCCTGCAGAAGTCGGGAACAGGGCAGGAAGGCTCACAAAATTCCCTCAGGAGCCAGTGGGGGAATCAGCTAAAAAAAGCAAGGGGAGAACACAAATTAGGATTAGAAGCACAACAGGTATGAGCACACAGGAAACCAGAGATAATGGAAACTAGGAAACTAGATAATAGAAACTAGGAAACTAGGTAATAGAAACTAGGAAACTAGGTAATAGAAACTAGGAAACTAGATAATAGAAACTAGGAAACTAGATAATGGAAACTAGGAAACTAGATAATAGAAACTAGGAAACTAGGTAATAGAAACTAGGAAACTAGGTAATAGAAACTAGGAAACTAGATAATAGAAACTAGGAAACTAGATAAT
>VWYP01034237.1:36663-65410 GCA_013400435.1 Pycnonotus jocosus | reverse complement strand
TGGATGAGTTTTAAGGTCTCTCCAACCAAGNGGGGTGGGACTGGATGATCTTTAAGGTCTCTCCAACCAAATAATTCTATGAGAGGCTTGGCCAAGGACTGCTGGAGACCAGAGTCCCTCTCCAGCCTGAGGTCTCCCTTTTTTCACTGGTGGAAATCCCACTGCACAGTGCCAGTGGGAAAAACTGGCAGGTAAAGGAGGGCAGGATGATTTTGGCTGCCAGATGTGAGATGATTCTGAGGACAATCATCTCCCCTGAGATGAGCAGGGCACAGACCTCCCTGCAATCCCTGCCTGGAGAATCCTCAGGCATGGAGCAGAGATGAGAGACATTAAAAACCATCTCGTTCCAATCACGTGCCATGGGCAGGGGCACATTCCACCATCCCAGGCTGCTCAAGGCCAACTAAACCTGGCAAATGTCTCCCTGGGCTACTTTAAAAAATGGATGGAGACTAAGGATTTCTTTTTCTTGGATGAGACAGGCATTTGACCTTTCAGCAGGACACTAATTCCAGGGAGATGCAGCAAGTCAAGGGGAATAATGACAGGGAATTATCACACCTCAACAAGAAGGGGATGAGTTGTTTTCAGTCCCAGAAAATCTTGGCCTTCCCCAGCACAGTGACAGGGGCTCTGCCTTGGACAAAAGCTGATGCTGGGGTCAGCCTGGATGGGGGGGACTGATGCTGGGACTGCACTGAGGGCCACTCTTGCCTGTTCCAGCACACCCTCCACTTTCCTTGGGGACTCCAGCATCAAGATCTGGCTTGAAACAGCAGCAGCCAGGCTCTAGCAGGAAGCTGCATCTATTTATAGGGTATCTGCATAGTTTAGGGCAGAGCTGACCCGTGGCTGACCCTTGTGTCCCACTCACAGGACAGGCTTTGCAAGGGACAGGTCACCTTTCCCCAGCAGCACCAAGAGCTCATCCTGCCCCTGTTTCCAATCCCCTTGGACATGCCTCACTCTGCCCTTGGAGATCTCACTGTCCCCTGCTTGCTTCAAGATGCACATTAAATATATATATTTAAGAACATCCCCTAGAAGTTTCCTGTTTTTTTGAGAAATCTGGCATAATTAAGAGTTGATTTAATTCCAGTGGCATGGGAAGGGCTCCAGGCAGGCTCAGGGCTGTGCTCCTGCTCTGCACCTGCTCACCCCGAGCTTTGGGCAGAATTTTGGCCAGGATGAATCTCCCTGACCCAAAC
Organism: Pycnonotus jocosus; assembly: GCA_013400435.1. Taxonomy (NCBI): domain Eukaryota; kingdom Metazoa; phylum Chordata; class Aves; order Passeriformes; family Pycnonotidae; genus Pycnonotus; species Pycnonotus jocosus. The sequence continues at coordinate 64,199 of VWYP01034237.1, read as the reverse complement.
ATCCACTGTACCTGTGCACATGGGGGTGGTGGACTGAAAAAAACGGGCTTTTTGGGAAAAAGGTGGATTTTCCTGATGACACCTGCACGGTTTGGATGGAGATGAAGAATTCTGATAAAACCTGTGGCTACCCCATCCCTGGAGGTGTCCAAGGACAGGTTGGATGGGGATTGGAGCAGCCTGGGATGGTGGGAGGTGTCTCTGCTCATGGCAGGGGGTGGAATGAGATGATCTTTAAAGTCCATTCCAACCCAAACCATTCTGTGATCTTCTCTCTACATCATGGCCATCATCCTGGGGTGAAAACACGAAGATAAGGATGTGCAGCCATGGGATTAAAGAGGGATAAAGAGGATTTTTCAGCCTGTGGCACAGGAAACCCAGGGCAGCTGGGGCATTGGGTGAGGGGCACAATGTGTGTGTGGTACTTGAGACACTCACATGGATGTTGCCAGCTTGGATTGATGTGTAATTTCTGCTCCCTCAGGGAAGGGAAATAATCGGGGAAAAAACATCTCAAGGCACTTTGGAGATCTCTTTATCTGCATTTCTGAAGAGCCCAGCGAGCCTGCTAACCTCCAGGCTGACCCTGCTTTCCACCCAGCCAGGCAAAAACCCAGAGATGAGTGGATAAGGGAGCAGAGGGGGAGATGGAAGTTCAGGGCACAGGTCATGGGAGCCCATAACAAATAAACAAGGCTTGTTTAGCAGATGATTTATGCTGCACTAACGTTGTCCCCAGTCTCCCACTCATCACTGAGAGCTAATTACCTTTCCTGGAGCCATCAGCCTTCCCTTTGCATTTCCATACCCTGTGCAAAGGCCTGGACATGACCTGGCAGCTGGGGGCTGGGGCTGACCTTTCTGTTTCGGTTTCTTTCAGCTTTTCTGCTGTAATTGGTCCTGCAGTCCCACACTAATGAACTGTGTCCTGGCCTCTGAGGAGCTCTGGGTCCCTGCCACGCTTCCTTCAGAGGATGTGGGGTTGATAGGAGGTGAAATCCCATATAAATCTTATGTAAGGCTCTGTGCAGATGCACTCAGACTGAAGTGGGATCCATTATTGTGTTTGTGTCAGCACAGAGGGCTCTGAAGGCTGGGTGATGGGTGTGGTGGAGCATGGACATCTCCAGCTGGGTTGTGATACTTCCTCACACGGTTTTGGTCCCACTTGTTTGCAAAATGAAGGGGTTTTCCATCAAATCTTGAAGGGAGGGATGGTGGAGAGTCTGGGAAGCAGGACTCCTTCCCCATGCTTGGTCTGTGTATGGAGCTCCTTCTGCCAAGCCAGGACCTCACAGAGTCACAGCGTGGCTTGGGTTGGAAGGGACCTTGAAATGCCATTTATTTCATTTATTCCAAGCCCCTGCCATGAGCAGGGACACCTCCAACAAGATCAGGACCTGCCTGAGGACACATTTTATGGTGGAGAGCAGCAATGCTTCCCTCTTTTCTCTCCTTGCCCTTTAATTTGGTCGAAGCCCAGGGCTCCTTGGGCCACCTTTGCTGTCTGGTGTCACAGTGGGGAAAGTGAGTCCCTGAGCAGGAAAGGGTCTGCTTCATGCCAGACTCCCACCAGATGGGATCACAGGGCCAAATTCCCTCCTAAAATCCATCCCATTGGAAAAGATCCCCTTTTCTGACCTTGACAACACCCCATAGCTCCTAAAAGCTTCATTTCCACCAACCCACCATGCTCCCAAAGGGCCAAAGACTCCTGAAAACTTGCAGGAAACACAAAATCCAAGGATTTTTTTGTGTGTCTGCATCTGAAAGGGGTTGATTTTGGGTGCTGGGGGCTGAGGGGCAGCCCTGACTCACCTCACTGATGTGGCTGCAAGGTATGACTGGAGAAGAGGAGCCTGCACCAACCTGGAGAACATCCTTGCTAACACCAGGGATTTATTTAGCCACGAGTAGAGGACATTTGGGGATTGTGAATATAATCCCAACCTCAGTTTAACTCCAGTGCAAAGGCAGAACGTGGGCAGATGGCAATCAGGTGCACGGAGACATGGATGGGACTGGTTTCCTTTGTGGTGGGGAACCAGGAGGAGGCACAGGAGTCTCTGGAGTTGCATGAACTGATCCCTCCACTCTCAGGGAAGAGCTGGAGCCAAGCACAGCTGAGAGCATTCAGATGTCTCATTTGGGAGAAATGATCTCTATAAAGACAAACCACAAAGCTTTGTTCATAAGAACAGACCAGGCAAGATGTAAAGGGCTGGAGAATGGATTGCAGAGAGTTGTGGAATCATGGAATAGTTTGGATGTGAAGGGATGACCCTTTTAAAGGTGATCCTGCCCAAAACCCCTGCCATGGGTAGGGACACCTTCCAGGTTGTTCTGAGCCCTTTCCAACCTGGCCTTGGACACATCCAGGGACGGGGCAGCCACAGCTTCTCCCCTTTGCCAGTGTTTCACAAACCTCATTGTAAAAAAAGAATCTCTCTTTATCCAATCTAAATCAACCTTCCTTCAGCTTAAACTCATCATCTCTTGTTCTGTCACAACAGGATGAGGCAAAGCTAAAATACCCTTGACCAAGAAGGATTTGGCTGTGGCTCAAAATATTCCTGAATTTATCTGGTGTTTCCTTCCACTCATTTACCAACTGAACTTCACTGCCACAAAATAATCCGGCATCCCAACAATTTCATATCAGCTTTTGGCAGGAACAGCACCTTGCAGCAAGGAGGTGCCACATTTCTGGGGAAAGTGAATCCATTTTTAAGCACTTTCCCTGCTGAGCTGAGCCTGGGTGGAAAACAGTGTTCCAGTCAGCCTCTGGGAAATACTGACACCTCCTCCAGCTTCTGGACACAGCTTTGGCTTCTGTCCCTCAAAAATGCTGCTGCCTCTGGAGCAAGGATGGGGACAACAGATCCTTTCATGCTTTGGAGGAGAAGGAAGCAGGGCCACAATGCAAAACACTCAGATTTTCCACGTTTCTGGGCCAGACAGGTGGAAAACAGGACTGCCAGCAAAGCAAGGAGGGAAACCCAAACACCTTGGGTGCAGCATTTCACGGTGCTCCAGGTAGATTTGAAATTCTTGCCCCTGAAGGTTTTAAATTGCTCTTCCTGAGGCCGAAGATTGATGGGTTCATTCCCCTTCCCAAGTGTAATTTCTCTTATTCTGGCCCTACTGTAGCAGCTCCAAGTGTTTAATGTCTGGGATATTTTCCAGGTAGTTTAAACATCAGCATCAAGGGCTGGCTTGATGGTTTCCTGCTTTAGTTCATGCAGCAGTGGGATGCAGGAATGGATGCAGGTGATTTCTGTCTGTGATTTTCTCCACAGACCAAGAAATTTCCATGGTGAGATGTGAATTTGTCCCTCCTCAGAATTCACTTTACCCTTTCCACCTGCAACACCTGCTTTGCTTTTGGAAAATTGCTTCAGTGTGAAAATTGCTCCAGTATTGCTGAATCTGAACAGCTCCCAAGACATCCCATTCCCACCTTTGAAGAGCCTCCTGCAAGGCTTTGCCAGGACCTTTCTGGGTGAGTGGTTCCCATTTATTCCAGGTGTTGGTGTCACTGATGTTCAAAAATGATCTGGAAAAGTTTACCTTTAAGAAGAAACCAAGCACCAGATGAAGCCCTCTAGAGGGGATATATTTTCCTGACCTGGTGGCTGGTAGTAGTTATTTTATTAATATAAACCACAGCAGCAATTTAAAATCATGGAATAAATCAGGCTGGAAGGAATTCATGGAGCTCATCTCATTCCATGCCTTGATCAGTGTAGGTCTAATTAAATCATGACCCTGAGAACCATGTCCAGGTGTGTTTTAAACACCTGCAAGGGCAAGAAGGAGGATGAAGAAGGGCCTGACCATGTTGTGTAGTTTTGGGGAAGGATGGATGCCTGTTCCCCATGTCTGGCATGGTCTCCCTGGTCTAACATGGAGCAAGACAAGGGGCAGTGATGGATAAATTTGGCTCTGCAGCTCTGTATTCCTGGGATGGGTGGGGAAACAGGGAAACATTTCCATGCTCTTCACAGTCCTGGGCTTTGGAGACTTGTTCTGAGAGAGCTGGGGGTGTTCATCTGGAGCAGAGAAAGCTCCAGAGAGAGCTCAGAGCTGCTTCCAGAGCCTAAAGGGGCTCCAGGAGAGCTGGAGAGGGACTGGGGACAAGGGATGGAGGGACAGGACACAGGGAATGGCTTCCCACTGCTAGAGGGCAGGGATAGATGGGATTTTGGGAAGGAATTGTTGGCTGTGAGGGTGGTGAGGCCCTGGCACAGGTTTCCCAGAGAAGCTGTGGCTGCCTCTGGATCCCTGGCAGTGTCCAAGTGCTTGGAGCATCCTGAGATGGTGGAAGATGTCCCTACCTATGGCAGGGAGTGGAACTGGATGAGATTTAAGATCTCTCCCAACCCAAAACATGTTGAAATCAGACCCCAAGGTACTCATATTCCTGATGGGAAATATCCCCTGGTGTTTGGCCCCCCTGGGGCTGGCCAAGCTGTCCCAGAGCTCTCTCCCAGCAGGATTGGTTTCCAAGGCCTGTGGCAGAGGAAGGGGGTGTGAGTTTCATGTGCTGGATGGGAGCCACCAGCCTCCAGCCAAGGGACACGTTCTGCTCCACCAATCTGTTCCCTATTTTTCCTCATTAACGCTACTGCCATGCTCGACAGTTGTGATTTGAATAATTTGGACTGATTAGTGTTTACACAGCAACATTGGGAGGAAATGAAACCACACCAGAGCCAGCAGCCAGCTCAAGGCTCTGAGATGCCATTTTTGGGGAGGTTTCTAAACAAAAGGGCCCACATGACCTGCAGACCTTTGTCACTTGCTTGCCTGCAAGTTTGGTCACCTGAAATAGGTGACAAATCCCAGCTGTGTCCGATCTGGGGGTGGAGCTCTCAAAGACAGATGGGTTTTGGAGATTTTAAGTGAAACTGGTTGCTGACTGGAGGACAGGAGATGTTTCACTGTTGGCACAGAAGGAAGGGCAGGGATGGCAGTGCCTGAGATTGTTTGTATTCCTTAAAGCACAAATCCAGCAACCAGGATGTGCCTCTACCCTCTTGCTCAGCACCTGGAACATTCCAAACAAGGCCAGGACAGTGGGTATCCACAGCCAGGAGAGCAAGGATGGGGAGCAGACAGGGTCAGAGGAGAGAAAGCAGTGAAAAACTGCACCTGGGAGATAAAAGGGAGTTAAGCAGAAAAGATAAGGGTGATGGGAATATCTTGGAGTCTTGTGTCAATGGGTAAAAGCAGCCTTGGAGCTGTGGGACACAAATGTGAGCTCTGTAAAGATTCACCCATTTCATGGAGCTGCTTTGCCTTTTTTTCCTGATCAGAGGCCGTTTTTCAAAGGTTGCTGAGGATGCAGAAATCCCTTCAGCGAATCCTCTGCCTTCCTCCATCTCTGCAGGCAGAGAGGCCTTATCAGACCTTTCCCTGGAAATGGATGTCCTGCTCCCATCTCCAAAGGTGCTGCTGGAAACTGTGATACTTGAAAATGTTTTGTGCAGAGCCAGGAAGGTTCCTCCTCCTTGATCTGCTTTTGGCACTGGCCACTTCTGTTTTTTCCTGGTCTTCTTGAGGCTGAGCACTTCATTTGAGCTGACTCAGGTGATCCCAGAAGTGTCCTTGTAGATCCAAATTCGGGGTATTCAGTTGGAAAAGGCTCCATGGAGACCTCAGAGCCTCTTCCAGAGCCTAAAGGGGCTCCAGGAGAGCTGGAGAGGGATTTTGGACAAGGGATGGAGGGACAGGACACAGGGAATGGCTTTCCACTGACAGAGGGCAGGGATAGATGGGATATTAGGAAGGAATTCCTGGCTGTGAGGGGGGGAAGGCTCTGGCACAGGTTTCCCAGAGAAGCTGTGGGTGCCCCTGGATCCCTGGCAGGGTCCAAGGCTGGACAGGGCTTGGAGCAACCTGGGATAGTGGAAGGTGTCCCTGGCCATGACAGGAGGTAGAACTGGATGAGATTTAAGGTCCTTTCCACCCCAAACCATTCCATGGCTCTGTGAAACTCCCTCAAGGAACACTTGCAGTGGGGATACTTCAGTGCAGGAGGAGAATCTTAAAAACCCTCAATGGAGCTTTTGAGCTCCAGCTGTTCACTCAGTTTGAGCTCTGGGTGCAGCAGCACTGGCGAGATTCCCTGCACAGCATTCCCCACCACAGAGGGATGAGGTCAACACAAGATTCAGGGATTCTATCGTGCTTTGATTCCTGTTGTATTTTCCCCTCTCCTCCAAATCCACCCTGCAACCACTGACATTCACCTGATGAGAGCATTTCCCACCACCCTCCCTCTCCTGTGAGCTCCAAGCAACCAGAAAAAGAAGGAGAGGATTTAACAGAAACTGAAACCCTCAAATCCCAAAGTCTTCCAAAGCTGATATTTTATCTGAGGAAGGGAGCAGCTCCCAAGCCCCCTCAGTGCCTGCTGGGAGTGTGATCCAAGCATTGATATCATCCAGGGAATGCTCTGATCTCTGTCAGTGAGCTGAGGGCAAAACCCTGGGAGAACTGAAGAAACCTCCCTGTATTTATTTATTGATCTGGCACTGTGTGCGTGGGCAGGTTTGTTTGTGTGTGTAGGGATTTCTGAGGGAACGCAGGCTTGGATTTCCTTGCTGGCTGGGTTTGGGTTTTTGGGGTTTTTTTGAGTTTTTTGTTTGTTTGTTTTGTTTTTTTTTTGTTTTTTGTTGTTGTTGTTGGGGTTTTTTTTGTTGTTTTGTTTGGGATTTTGGGGTTTTTTTGTTGTTGTTGTTGGTTGTTGTTGTTGTTGGGGTTTGAGGAGTTTCTTCTTTTCTTTTCTTTTCTTTTCTTGTCTTGTCTTGTCTTGTCTTGTCTTGTCTTGTCTTGTCTTGTCTTTTCTTGTCTTTTCTTGTCTTTTCTTGTCTTTTCTTGTCTTTTCTTGTCTTTTCTTGTCTTTTCTTCCTCTGAAAAGATCAGACTTCACCCCTCTGATTTAGGAAGATCTGAGTGTTGGCAGTGATCAGAACCACCCCCAGCTGCTTCCTCAGTGTCCCCGTGGATGGTTGAGCAGCCTCTGGCTATGGCTGCATATCCAGATCCTCTCTAAATGAGGGAAGAGCCGACATTCCTGCCTTTTCCTCTCCTGCTAGCACACGATACTGCCAAGGAAATGCAAAATCATCCCTTCCTGGCTGCAAGGATTAATAAGCAGCTCATTGAGACAAAGGACACCAGGCTGTGCCTGGCCATGGCTCAGCAAACATCGAGAGATGTTGATGCTCCGCTCTCCCAGCTCCACACATGACGCTGAACGGAGCTGGGATGATGCTCCTGGGAGGAATTCTCATCCCCATGAGATCTCAGCTTCCTCAGTTTTCCAAGGTCTCCCTCCCTGCAGGATTTCTGGGTGCTGCAAGATGCCTTTGCCTTGCTCCATCTGCTTCCCTGCTTCCCAAATGGAGCATGGGGTCCCTCAGGATGGGATTCCACAGCCCCCTGGGCAGAGGAGCACCGGTCCCAAGAGGGGCTGACTGTGAGGATCAGGGTGGTACAGGCAGGAGTCGATGTAGGGAATCTCTCCAAGGTCACAGCACCATCCCTGGAACCCACACTGGCCAAAGAGATGCTTTTTAGGGAGAGCTTGTTAATCCATGGTGTTCTGGTTTAGGGCAAGAGTTGGGGCAAGGATATAAATGTGGTGGTTTGGCCAGGAAGTGATTTTTCAGGAAGTTATAGCTTGACAAACCAATTAGAAAGGGATAAGTCTCTGTGAACCTACAGGGTTAAATATTGGAGGATCCTGGGAAACTGCCCCTTTTTCAGGCAGTAAAACAGTAGTTTTACTGTTTTAAGTAGATAAGAGTTATATATTGTATGGAATTTTGATAATAATTTTTTTAAGGTGCGTTCCCAGATGCGAATGGGTAAGATGTGCTAGTTTAGCACAGATAGCAAGAGCCAATTAATTAATAACTTTAAAACTGACAGCTTGATTAACCGATTAAAAAGATGATATGCCTCTGAGAACACACAAGCTTAAAAATAATGAAATACCTAAAAAATTCCCTTTTCCTTCCAGCCAAAAAAGCAAATAACAACCAACCTCAACAACTGCTCTGTGGAGCAGCCTGAGCCAGCCAAGCCACTGCTCTCCCTGATACAAACATCACAAAGTCACCCTAGGAGCTCTCCATGGGCTCATCCTCGAGTGCTTCCTTGGCATCCTCATCCCTGGAGTTAGGGATGCCAGGGAGGACACCCCAGCCTGGTCTTTAACATTCATTCTTGGCCTTGCTGTTATTTCTCAGCCTTTCCACAACATTTTTATGTTTTCTGATGCCCACTGTGCCAAGAGCTAATTTGTGTTACTGATTTTGAACTGATTCCCTGAGGGTTTCATGCCTTGCTCCCCAGGATTTGGGGAATGATGGGTCTGTAGTTGTCATACCCAGCTCCTTCATGGCCATTTGACACAGCCAGGGATGTTTTGGGCTAGGGAACAAGTCCAGGCACTGGTCAGTTCACTGGTGTGGGTGTAATCTGTGTCCAGCCTGTGTTAGATCCCAGAAACATGGGATATTTTGGGTTGGAAGGGAAAATAAAGATTATCTCTATATAACAGAGTGTCCCCTGCAGGGACATCTTCCACTGTCCCAGGCTGCTCCAATCCCCGTCCAACCTGGCCTTGGACACTTCCAGGGATCCTGGGGCAGCCATAGCTTCTCTGGGCACCCTGTGCCAGGGCCTCACCACCCTCACAGGGAAGATTTTCTCCCCACATCCCACCCAAATTTCCCCTTTTCTAGTTTAAACCCATTCCGCCTTGTCCTGTCCCTCCAGGCCCTCATCCCAAATCCCTCTCCAGCTCTCCTTCAGCTTCTTTAGTCACTGGAAGGGGCTCTGAGTTCTCCCTGGAACCTTCTTCTCTCCAGGCTGAACAGCCCAACCCTCTCAGTCTCCTCTGGATCAATGCACTGATGGAAAAGCTCTTGAGAAACGTTTGTGGGAATGTGACATCTCTGAGGTTCACTGGTCCATCAGATCTGGCTGGGATGAGAAGGTTCCAGAGCTCTTTGGGGGGAAGAGGGGGTGGGTGACAGCAGGATACACAATCAGCATCATTTTTAAGTGTGGCAGGAATAAAACTAAACACTCCAAAAGCAGCTTGTGCATCAGCAATCCAAACTGATAGCAGGAGAAGGGAAATCAGGACAAGTGGGAAAATTCTACAAGGCGCAATTAATCAGAGCCAAAAAATAAACCACAGCTCTGCCTCTGAGGCAGCCAGAGAAGAAGAAAACGAGGCTGAGCCTCTCCCTCTCCCCACACCCAGCATGCAAATCCATCCTGAGCAATTTCTGGAGCAGCAGCAGGTCAGTAATTGATTTGGAGACCCGAATTTCTGACTGCATCACCATGCAGATGTGCTTCCCAGCCCGGCTGGCGGCTGTGCAGCTCCCACTGCAGCAAATGAGCTCGGAATACCAATGCAGAGGGGAAGGAGCACTCTCTTCCCTTGACAGGGGAGCAGTGGGGAGATAAAAACCTTTCCATGCTGAATTAACCCAGTTTTGTGTTGGGTTGCAGCCCCCCTTCCCTGCCTCCCTTCACTCTTCAGAGCAAAATGCCTATTCAGGATTCCCTTGCTGGGGTATAAAAGGGAACTGGGAATGCTGGAGGAGAAAGAGGAGGAGCAGGGGATTCACCTGGGGCTGTTTTTAACTTGGTCTGGAAGCTGCTGGGCTTGGAAATGATGCTGCTGTTTCAAAAAAACCAGAGTGGCTCTGGTCCTTCCCTATTCTCAGCCTCACAGCTCAGGCATCCTTTGGGAAGCGCTGGGAGCACAGTGAACCTCGTTCCAGGCATGAATCCATGGTGCTGTGGTGGGGAATGGCTGCTCCTGGCTGTGGAGGATGAGCACTGGCTCAAGCACCTCCTCTCCCAGCCTGGATTTGAGCAAAAACCTTAAAAACCTCCTGGACAGCTGCATCCTCCCCAGGGGTTGTGGAGATTCAAGGCAGGGATGAGAGTTCATGCAGGGTTGGCCTATCCATAGGAATTGAATGAAATCTCACTCAGGAAAACCTCACATTAATGTCAGAAGCTTAAAAGTGGGGCCCAGGGTGAAGATGATGAGATCCTCCAAAAGGAGATCCTGAGGAGGCAGGGTGCCTTCATCCCTTCCCACTGAAATCCTGTGGCCTTTGCCATGATGAGGATCACCCCAGCTGCTGGGCAGGTCTTGGGATGCTGCCACTCATCCTGCAGGACCTGGATGGAGAAACATGGATTTGTGCAGGGTGATCCAAACCTCTGTTTTTTGGCCTTTGGCACCTGAACTCCACAACCTCGGAGTGCAAAGCAGCTGCCCACAGAAGTGATGGCGCTGGGAGATTTTGCTGCAATTTTTAAAAGTCCAGAGGGCCTCTAAGCCCAGTTTTGTGGGTTTTAAGCCCAAACTGGATTTTTACCAGCTCTGGATTTTGCAGCAGCAGAATTGGAGGAGTATTACAAGAGCCATTATGGAAAATCTAGGAATAAAAAAGGAATGTGGTGCCCAGAAGAGCTTTGGGCAGTGGAGTCTCCAACCCTCATCAGCTTTACAGTGCCAAAATCAGCTCCTGCCTGCTGCAGGCTTGGAGTTTGCATGTCTGTAGTGCTCCAAACCCCACAGCAGCCAAGAGGGATTTCCTGGGATACAGCCAGTGCAGGATGAGCACTAAATGGAGCAGAGAAATATCTGGGAACACGACTCAACAACAGAGCAAGACCAGCACAGCTATTCTTTATTTCTTCCTTAATTATGTCCTTTCTTTTAAAGAGATCCACAGTGATACAGGGGACAGATGGGCTGGGTGAGCTGAGACCATTCTCCACTCCCCCTCATCCTTGTCTGTACAAAGAGAAGCTGCAGGGAAAGACAAATATTTGATTGTTTGGGATGCTGAGGAAAGAGAAACGGGAACGTGAGCCAGCAAGCAGCTCCTTACTCAAGGAGAGCTTTCTGTGGCATGGATACAGCCCTCCAGAGGGGCTGGAGCAGGGGGTCCTGGAGGCAGGTGGAAGGCAGGATGGAGGAAGAACATCTGCATCCTTTTCAAGCCCTGTGCCCTTATCTCAGTCCCACAGGGGAGGGTATTTCAGGGGAAAAATGGTTTTGGGGGGTGATACAGCCTTGCACGTGGCCAGAATGGAATGAGACTCATGAAGATGCACCAAGTCTCTGAGGGTGTCCTGCATTTTCAGACTGGCTTAAAATAATTTGCAAGATGGCTCTTCAGTGTGTTTTGTGAAAATAAAAGGTTTAATAAATGAAAAATAAGAAGCATTACAGAAACAAATGAAAAAGCTGAGCACAGGTGTCCGAGAAGCCTCTGACACCTTGCTGAGACACCCTAAAAAATCCAAGAGTTCCTTTGTGCTGTTTCTTTAGTACCCGATGGTCTAGGTGGGCCACCTGGCACCCTGCCCAGTGAATCACAGAATCACAGAATGTGTAGGTTGGAAGAGACCTCCAAGATCATCGGGTCCAACCCAGCCCTACCACCTCAACTAGATCATGGCACTGAGTGCCACATCCAGTCTTTTTTTAAACACATCCAGGGATGGTGACTCCACCACCTCCCTGGGCAGACTATTCCAGTNTGAAATTGGCAACAGGCTTTGAGGTACATGTCTAAAACCCAACCAATGCTCCTGTGTTGGCACTGAGCCAACACAAATGAAAAGGCCACTGAACTTTCTGGTTTGGTTTCCTTATGTGTTTAGGAAAGCTGAAACTTTTTCCCTTATACAGAAACACCTGCCTGGTGTGGGAAATGCATCCCAACAGGAGGAGATGCTCGGGAGGGGAGAGGAGGAAACCTCCCTGGGAGACGACAGTGCAAAGGAACAGGCTTGGAATGCTGGTGTAAAGGGGGTAAAAGGAATTTGGGAATGAAATATGCCATGAGGATCCACCCTCTGAGAGTGGCCCTTGATGTGTTATTTCAGTTCCAGAGAGATTGTCCTTCACCTGCTGTCCCCAAGGACAGCCAGCACGGAGCTCCTCCCTCCAGCCTGCCTGTGCTGGCACAGCCTCCCGGGAGCAGCAGGGCTGTCCCCTGTCCCTGAGCATCCCCTGTGGCCACAGAGGCTCCGTGGGGGTGGGGACAAGGTGGCTGAAGGTCACAGACACATCGGACAGCCCATGGGAGACAGATACCCAGGTGTGCAACCCCACCCCAGAGCGTGGACATAAAATCATAGAATCTTCAGATTGTTTAGGGTGAAAAAGACCTTTGAAACCATCGAGTCCAACAGCTCCCCCAGCACTACCAAACCCACTACTAACCCATGTCCCCAAATGTCACATCCACATGGCTTTTGAACACATCCAGGGGTGGTGACTCCACTCCTTCCCTAGAAAGTCTGTTCCAATACTTCTCACAGCATCTCCATACATGTCAACAGATGTCCCAAAAAGTGCTCCAAGGAGATAAAGAGGGTTACAGGCTATTGAGAAATCTGTGTATTATATATTTTTCAGGCTGCTGAGTAGTTTGTCTGTTTTATGTTTTCCATGTTATCTGGGTTTTAAGGATTTGTGGGTTTGTTTGTTGTTTGTGTTTGGGTGGGTTTTTTTTCATATATAAATCCATGTCTAAGAGACTGCAAACATAAAAAGACACTCTGAAGTGGAGCAATACTGGAAATAATTTATGTTGAAAAAGAGCTTTAAAATCCTTGAGTCCAACCATTCCCCCAGCACTGCCAAGCCCACCACTAACCCATGTCACCAAGTGCCACATCCGTCTTTTAAATCCCTCCAGGGCTGGGGACATCAGCACTGCCCTGGGCAGCCTGTTCCAATGTCTGACCACCATTTCAGTGAAGAAATTGCTCCTAATGTTCAATATAAACCTTCCCTGGTTCACTTTCAGCTCCAGAGCCTGGCTCTGCCCCTCTGTTCTGTTCAAGGAAACATCCTCGAAAATGAAATGTTGTGGGGAACCCCAGGCACAGTGCCAGCCTCCACAGAGGGGCACAGAGAAGCACACACGGCTTTCCACACCCATGTGCACACTTACAGGAGGGCTTTGGAGGCTTATCTGGGCTCTGGAGTTGTTCCACGGCTCACACAGGCACCCCAAAATCCTGCCCCTGCCGTCCTCTCCTGTAAATCTCCCTTTTCCAGCACCCACACTCCAAACATGGCTCGATCCGGGCAGCCCTGCAGGAGAGCACGGCCAAGTCCGAGGACATAATTTCCCAAAATATCCTGTTACCGGCGGATTTTGGCCCTTTGCTCTGGCACATCCTCTGGGCAGATGGTGGCAGGACACGGCTCAGGTAGGGAGGCAGCTCCCGCACGCTCAAAATCCTCCCTTTTCCCTCTGCTTCCCGGCAAGAAAGGGGCTGATTAGCACAAAATCCATGGCAACCCGGCCAGCAGCCTCGGAGCCAGCTCCTCACTCCCTCCCCTGCTCGGAAAGCCTTTGTCTGCTGCTGGCACACCCCTCAAAGCCCTCACTTTTTGCTCTCCTGGATTTTGGAGGGAGCAGCTTCGCTCTTCTCTTCCCCTCTGGGCAGAGTTGGCTGGGGAACAGAAGATTCGGGTTTCCCCCTTTACCTGTAAGGGACACTTGACTCCTTTTCCTATTTCTAGGGAATTTCTGAAGAAGCCAGGCAAGGGATATGCCCTCAGGATCCAGGCTTGTCCTAGAGATGGAGAAATACCCTGGGCTGATGCCCCTAAGGAGATAATTTCCACCTGCAAACAGCAGAGGGGGGAAAAAAATCAGGCTGTGACTGCAAAAATCTTTTCAACAGCCACCTGGCAATTACAGATCAGGGTGTTCCCCTGAGGAAAGACCCTGTGACAACAGCCAGGCGTGGCCTCCTTTGGGGTTAAGGGTCTTTTTGGAGCAGTGAAGCAGCATTTTTTCCCTCTGGGACTCACAGAGCATCCTGGCTGAAACCAGCCTGGAGTCCAGTCCGTGCCTTGCCTGAGATCTGAAAGTGCAGCCTGCTGAGGATAGATCAATAGGAAGAGGGGAATTTTCCTTTCCAAGCAAAGCCAGGCTGGAGGGAATCCCCCAGACCCTCTCTGATCCCTCTCACCGAGCCCACTCCGCGCATGAAATCCATTTTAAAGGCAGCCCTTGAATCCACCAATTTCCTTCCCTGAGGGAACCAGCCCTGCAGCGCCTGGAACCCTCCGGGTGCCTGGAGGGGCTGAATTGAACTTTTACATCCCCTCTTGGCAGAGATTCCTGCCATTCCCCCTGCTCCCCTTGGCAATCACTCCAGGAGACCGGGGTGAGCCCCCGAGGAATCCTGAGCTGGCTGAAACTTCCCAAATCCTGGCCAAGCAGCCCAACATCCCCTGGCTGGTGCCAGTAAGGGATGACAGAGCCCACAGCGGCACAGCAGCATCGTCCCCTCAGCATCTTTGGGTGAAAACACGGAAAAACGGGCAATTCTTGGCAGCGGGGGCTGGGACAGGGAATTTTTTAGTTGCTGCAGGAGGACCTCGGATGCCTGGCACGATCCACTCAGCGTTCGAGTGGTCCTGCTGAAGCCTGTAAAGCTGCCTCTGCCTCAAGATACGGCTGAGCCTGCAGCCCGGGCTGGCTGGAGCCCAGGCCGGCACAAAGAGGGCTTTGTGCGAGCGGGATGCTCCAGGGGATGGGGCAGAGCTGCTCCCGGGGGATACCGAGGGCCCGGAGACAAAACGGGGAGAAGCTCAAAAGGGACCTTTCTTTCTTTGCCGTCCCGGAGATGGAAGGGAGCCGCACATCGGGTTTACAAAAAGCCGCAGGTGATCAAAACCCCCGCGGCCGCGGAGCGGTGAAAAGGGAACAAAGAAGAGCAGGGAGGGAGAGGGGATGGCAGAATAAACACTCCACGGGGATCTGATGGGAAAGAAAGGAGCTGGGAGGCTGAGCCGCCACGGCACCGAGTGGATCTGCCAGGCTCGAAGCCATTAAAAATCTTGTTTCCTCTGGGCGGCGATGCCAGGATCGAGAGGATGAAGGGCGAGGCGGGAGGAAGGCAGGGTGACACCAGGGAAAAGCATGTCCCTGTGTCCTTTGCAGGCTGGGATGGGCACCAACATGTCACCCTTGCGTCTACATGTTTTAAAATTGCCTTCTGGTGTTTTACTAAGCCTTCTGATGTTTATAGAACTCAGAGCAGAGTTCCCACAATTTTAATGTAAATAATGAGATGTTTTTACATTCCCCTCCTCAAGGAGGAGCCCTTTTGAGTGATGGTAACATTCACCAACACGATTGGTGGGGTGGTGACACCCTTGACCAATAATTGGTCACTTCTGCACAGTTGTATGTAATGGAGTCGGATTTTGAAATAAGGAGAACATTCCCTGCTGACCTCGGTCCTGTCCCTGCCTCATCATTTTGTAGCATCAGGAGCAACTGGTACCTGTGTGTGCCAGGGTGATCTGTGTGTGCAGAGGGGCCATCTGAGAGTCCCCCCATGCCAACAGCTCCAGTTGAGGGATTGCAGCCGAGTTTCTGGCCACTGCAAGAGCCTGGCATTGGTTCACAGAGTCACAGAAGGGATGCTGGAGGTCACTTAGCCCGAGGTTCCCCTGGAGCAGCTTGCTCAGGCTTGTGTCCAGATGGCTTTTGAATATTTCCAGAGAAGAATAAATCCAGAATCACAAAATGATTTGGGTTGGAAGGGACCTTAAATGGACTCGCCCCATTCCAACCCCCTGCCATGGGCAGGGACACCTTCCACTATCCCAGGCTGCTCCAAGCCCCATCCAGCCTGGCCTTGGACACTTCCAGGGATGCAGGGGCAGCCACAGCTTTTCTGGGCAACCTGTGCCAGGGTCTCACCACCCTCACAGGGAAGAATTTCTTCCTAAAATCTAATCCAAATATTCACTTTTCTAGTTTAAAACTGTTCTCCTTGTCTTATTACTGTCTTCCCATGTAAAAAGCTGTTTGTCTTCTTTTTTTATGAGCCCCTTTAGGCTCTGGAAGGGGCTCTGAGGTCTCCCTGGAGCCTTCTCTTCTCCAAGTGAACACCCCCAGCTCTCCCAGCCTGGCTCCAGAGCAGATGGACTCCAGCCCTTGGAGCATCTCCTTGGTGTCCTCTGGACCTGCTCCAATGATTCCGTGTTGTTATGCTGAGATTCCAGAGGTGGATTCAATACTCCAGGCTGGACATCACAAGGGCAGAGCACAGAGACAGAACCCTTGGTCAGTTCCTGTCCACATCTACCAGAGTGACCTGCTGTTCATAAAGGAGGAGGAGCAGAGGAGAATTGGGGTCAGGGGTGGCAGGTGGGGCTCTCAGAGCTGTCAAATAACTGGACTTGCACCTGGAGAGAGGCTTGAGAAACTCCAGGCTGAGGGCTTAGGATATCAGGAGAGTTGACTTCAGCTTTTTGGGGAACTCTGAGGTTGTTATGAAGGGGAGAAGGTGTCCAAGACAGCTGGCTGATTTATTTTTAAAGAAAACTCATTCAGAGCTTGGGAACAAACCCTGCCTTTGCTCGTGAAAATCAGGAATTTCAGCACAAAAGCCTCCTTGGCTAATTAAGACACTTCTTAGCGAGCTGAGCTGTTAAAAGGGAGCATACAAAAAAATGGAAATAAGGAGGGGAAATGAAAGGAGAGTGCCAACGCAAGGCTGGGGTACTTAGGGATGAAAGCTGCAGGGCTGAGGAGCAGCTGGAGCACAGAGTGGCCAGGGTTGCTGAGAGTGACAAAAAGAGGGGCTGCAAGTGTTTTAACAGCACACTTCAGGGAAAATATGTGTGGGTTGGTGGATGGGAGGACAGCCTAACAAAGGGTGATTCTGGCAAAGGTTGAATGCCCTTCTTTGCCTCAGTTTCTGTAGGTCAGGCTTGCTCCAAGCTTCTGCACATAACGGCAGTGTTTGGGAAGGGGAATAAGCAGCAGCTGGGGAAATAAAATTTTAGGGGCTGTTTAGTGAAATTAGATGTGTTTATGTCCATGAGACTGGATGAGAGTGCTCTGATGGAACTCTTTGGTGGAATTGTGGGATTGCTGCCTGTCAGCTACAAAAAGCTCCTGGTGTTTGATCTCTGCTCGCACTCAGGTGTCTCCAAGATTTGTACACATCCTTAAAAAAAGGGAAAAAAAGGAGATTTGGAGAGCTCTGGAGGTCAGCTCCACCTTAGACCCTAGAAAAATCATGGAGCATGTCCTCTGGGAATTAATTTCTGGACATGAGGAGACCAGAACTCACAGACTCCAGGTTTAGTTCTCTGCATGCTGGTGCATAAGGTGCTCTGCAGAAATGGAATTCCAGGTGAGAGAAAGCACACAAAGCCATCAGCCTTTCTTCTTCTGTGGCAATGGCTCTGAACTGGGCCCAGGAGGAAGGTTGGCATTTTGAGGATGTGAAGAAACCCCTTAGGAATCAAGTCCTGGTGCTAAATCCTTTCCTTCCCTGCCAGAACTGGGAAAAAAATCACAAGGAGGCAAATTTCACCTCTCACCCTCTGGCACATTGCAAATCTTGAGGTTTGCGCCGAGATCAGTCCCTGCCCTTGCCCATCCTGAAGATTGGATGGGAAAATGGTGAAAAACTCCAAAAAGGGCTTTTCCCAGGAAATCTGGCCAGGTATATCCAGACAGCCCCTGGCTTGAAGTGTTCCTTTTAGCTCAGGGCAGGCTCTGGTGTGACATCCTGGTTTTTCCTACACAAGGGACACACGGAGGATTTTTTGGTGGCTGTTTTTTTGCCCAAAGGAAGGATTTTCACCACCACCTGTCATCCTTCACAGGGATGCTGGGGACTGCAGCTCCTCCCAGCAGAGCCCCTGGGCCATCCTTCCTCTGCCATCCTCTCCTCCTGCATGGCAAGGAACTCTCTGATAAATAATTCTCTTTTTGTTTGGCTGTTACTAGGAAGCCTCCTGGCATCCCTGGGACTGTAGCTCGGAGCAGGCTGGCAGCCAATGCAGATAATTGAGATTTGATAGCCACCTTTCTGAACGAGCTGGCCAGCCCTCCCTGTGGGGGTCTCAGAGTGCTGGGGTCCTCTGTCTGTGCTGAGTGAGCTTGGAAGGGACCCAGGGAAGGAAAAATAACTTCAGAACTTTGCTGCTGTCTGTGTTGGGGCTGGGAGCAAACCAAAAAGCTGAGGAGCTTTTCCAGGTGCTGGATTTCAATGGTCATCACAGTCCCTGGCATGGGTTAGGCATGAGACAACAACTCCCAGGCAAAGTTTGGGAGCTTTCATGGGGCAGGGACATTCCTAAGATGTAGTTTGGTGTGGCTGCTGTTTTGTAATTCATGATATGGACCTGATCAGATTGGGCACTTGCCCTTAGGCCAGAGGATGGGTCCTGGTTGCTGGTGAAGACACAGCTCCTGCTGTTCCCATCCAAATGAGTGATTCTGCTACTGGGGGAGAGGTTTGTGTGTCACGAGTCAAGAAAACTTTGTCCCTGCAGCCTGGGCTTAAAAATGCACTGGGGAATTGTCCCTTTGCAAGATTTCTGAGTCCTCAGTGGTTGCTCTCTGTCAGAAAGGATCATTGCCCTCTGTCCTGGTTGAGTTTCCTCAGCTCTGTGGGTGAACTGCACAGCACCAGGGTCCCTCCTGTGCCCTGCATTCCAGCTGGTGCAGCCCAGACAGGTTTACATGTCTAAATCCTCATGCCCCCAAAGAGGCAGCAGCACCCAGGCTGGCAGTTTGGGATGATCCCTGGCTCCCACAACTCCTGAACCCAACCTGCTGGGCTGTTGGAGTCAGTGCTGGTTGGGCTGGACCCACACCAGGCCAGGAACCTCGTGGAGCAGGCAGAGCCCACCCTTGGGAAGCCACACAGCAAAGGCACTGAAGCTTTGGCTGGAATTGGCAGCCTGGGAGGGAGACAGGATGCTCTGAAAGGCTGCTGCCTTCACAGGATGAGTTTGAGAGCATTAGAACTTGATCCCTCTGATCTGGTTAGAAGACTTGCAACGGGCTTTGGGTTTTGATTCACCTGCAGGACGAGATTTTCTCTAAAATCCCACTCCCAGCAGCTTCCAGGGTGGTGAGGGACGTGCTGAGCCCGCCAAGGTGTTCACAGCTGGGAGTGCAGGAGGGGCTCAGCTGCAACTCTGAGCATTTCCCCGCAGTGTGGGCCATCCCATCCCTCATCTCCCACCCTCTAATCGCAGGATAATCCCTCCAATCATCTTCCTGGAGTGGCAGGAAGGAGCTGACCTTTGCAGATCTCCACAGGGCACTGTCAGCAGCATTCCTGCTTCCCACTGAGCTGCCTCCTTGGCTACCCGGGCTGGGAGCTGAAGCAGGGGAGGGCAACTCCCTCTGCCCCCCCTGAGCAATCCCCTGTCCAAGAGAGATCCCCTCGTACCACTTGGCATTTCTGGAGCAGCTCCTTGCTACCCCCATTGTTCCTGGGAAAGGCAGACAATGATCCGAGAATGCAAAACCCCTGAAACCCCTCCAAAAAAGCCGAAATTTATGAGCAGCCTGTTCCAGCTGGCAGAGGGAAACTGTCAGTGGAACAAAAACATTGGGTAATAAAATCCCTCCTCCCCCTTATCCCCCTCTGGGGGGAGCTGAGACAGCCACAAGGGAGAGGGGGAGTCGAGAAAGGAGCAATGGTGAGGCACTGAGCATCATCAAGGAATCACAGAATGGATTGGGTTGGAAGGGAAAATACAGATTATCTCATTCCAACCTCCACATTCCACCAGTCCAGGGTGCTCCAAGCCCTGTCCAGCCTGGCCTTGGACACTTCCAGGGATGGGACAGCCACAGCTTTGGCTCTGCAGACCCCTCTCAGAGCATTTAAAAGCACATTTAGGTGCTGAGGGCAACAGTGACCAGAATGCTTTGCCTGACCACAAGGACTCTGTAATTCCACCTTTTGCAAGCATGGGGCCACTCCAGGTCTTGTCTGCTCTTAATGGTGGGTGAATAAAGATGGTTTCTTGGCCCTTCTTCATAAAATAGTTTGAAAAGACAAGAGAAGAAAGGCTGAAATCAGGAGTTTCCCCCATATTTGATCGTTTACCTTAAATTCCACATTTACATTCCACCTTAACTTCCCAACCATTGGAACCTGGGGCTCCCAGGAGTGACTGTGAGATCATCCAGGACTCCGGAGTGCCTGGAGAGAGGAGGGAAGTGTTGGTGCCAACCATCTTCCCAGATTTCCTGGGTCACACGGAGATGAGTGAGGGTTTCAGGAGTGGTTTGCACAGCTCTGGGTGCTGCTCCTCCTTGGAGCTGCTGCAGGGCTCCTCTGGCCAGCATCTGCTTTATAAGTGATGCCAGAGGGGAGGTTTCTCCTGGTTTTTGGGATGTCTTGCTCTCATGTGTGCACAGACACAACTCTTGGTTGTAAAACGTGCAGCGGGGGAAGCGAGTCTGGCTCCGGTTCTGGTGTGGAGCCTGCCACCTCCTCCTTGCAATCCCTTGTTTTTCCCTTCCTCCTCCTCCTGTCTGCCTTGATTTGAAGGAAAACCCACTCAGCAGACTGTGAAATAAACCCACGAGGTGCTGGGAATGCTCCAGCTGGGATTTTTTTCCCCCATATATATCCATATTGAAATCATCTATATCTATATAAAAGGTTAAACTGTGATGGTTGAAATCCTGTGTAGCAGAGTCTGTCTGAAAATTCAGTCTTTAAATACTTAAATGTGTCATTCCTTGGCTTTCCTGGTGCAAGGAGACCCAGAGTGGCATTTCTGTGACCGTGTCTCCACCGAATTTAATTAAGATTTTATGGGGGTGGTTGTGGGAGACCTCGAATCACTCAGTGATTATGGGATAGCACTTCTCAGTGCCAAAAGTGTGAGGAATGAGACACTTTCCCAGGAACAATGACCCTTTTCATCATTTCTGCTTTGGGGCTGTGACAGAGGAGCAAGGTCCTGTCCATTACTGGGTCTTGGCAGCCCGTGCCAGGAAGAGCAGCCAGTTGATTGTGCAGTAAAATGTGCAAATTTGCTTTGTGTTTCCTCTTAATTAACCCAAAGGAAGTAAAAAGAAAAAAAGAAATCTGTGCCAATTAATTTTTAACTGATTTTTTTCATGGTAAAAAAAAAGTAGAGTTTTGGACTGACTAAAACTACAGGGATTGGGTCTAGCTGAAAAAGTGGAAAAGTTTTATTGAGGCTCCTTCAAGGAAAAAAAATTTAACAGTTAATAGCAAAACAATGTTTGAATGAGAATGAAGTGTTAATGTCTCAGCTGTAATTTAAAATTTTTAGATATATTTTTGCAGAATCCCAGACTGGTTTAGATTGGAAGGGACCTTAAAAATTATCCAGTTCCAAACCCTGCCATGAGCAGGGACACCTTCCACCATCCCAGGTTGCTCCAAGCCCCATCCAACCTGGCCTTGGACACTTCCAGGGATCCAGGGGCCGCCACAGCTTCTCTGGGCACCCCGTGCCAGGGCTTCTCCACCCTCACAGGGAAGAATTTCTTCCTAAGCAAACAATTTTAAACAGAGTTTAAGTTATGAGTAAAAGCAAAATGTATCCAATTAAAATACAACACTGATCTCCCCCTCACCTGCCCCCAGCTTTAAAATTTGCATTGAGCTTTTGGGGGCAAGGAAAAATAATCTGAAATTTTGTCTTCCAGTTAGTCTGGAAAAATCCTTGGTGTGCCAACCTGGCCACCTAAATTAAAAATGCAGTTAATTATTCTCATGGATTTGTCTCAAACTGGCTCTTCCATTCCCTGGGGAACGTGTCTCACTGCTGGGTGGCTGAGGACAGCACTGGAATCAGTGCCCAGAAGATTCCTGCTTCCAAGAGATGTAGCAGCAGCCACTGGTGCTCCAGATGGAGATGCAGCTTTGATTTGTTGGCCCACAAAGAAGCATTTTTAGGGTGAACTTCAGCAGGACCGACCTTGATTTCACCAGTTTTCTCTCCATGCATCTGGGAAAGGGAATGTGGCTCTAAGCCACAGAAGAACCACCACTGGAGGGTTTGAATCATCTCATTGTGGACAGCTGAGACCTGCAGGCTCCTCTCTGGGAATTTCGTGGTGGGAGCAATGAGCTGTCCTCATGTTGCTCAAATCTGACCCAACATTTGGGTGACTTTTTATTTTAAACAAGATTCAGCAAAATCAGACCTATTTCTATTTATTTTTTCCTCCCTAACCTGATATATTTGAAGTGCCTGGACCAGCTTTTTACTCAGTGGCTAACCAATATAAAACATCAAAATATTTTTTTATTTTTGTTGCTTTCTTTCCCACACATTTTTGTGCAAATACACCAAAAGTGCTCCAACCTTATTTTCCTCCCATCTCTCCTGGACTGCCAGGTGGAGCTGATGGCTGTGAGTGGATGCAAAAACCTGCCAGGAGAAAAACCTGGCACACCTGGTAATCCTGGAACACTCCATCCTGCTGCTTCCCCAACACAGTGAGAGACCAGAGGCAGAAATCAATACAGACAGAGGTTTTATAATTAAAAAATTGTGCATTTTGACAAACAGCTGGCAGTTACACCCATCCCTCATCCCCCTTAATGCAGAAAATACATGTCTGGAGCCCAGACGTCTGCTTTTCTAATGCCACGTGTAATGACCCACTGGGACTGTGCTTGAATTAACCTCTGCTTTTGGCTACCAGACAACACCCCAAGGGCAGGCCCACTCTCTACTCAACTCCACTCTACCCTAGAGAGAACCAATCCCCCTTTCCAAGGCATTATTTTCATGGAAAAAAAACACCATTTCTATGTTCTGATTGAAAACGCCTCTGAAAATCAACATGTGGGACACAAACTGATTTATTTTTATGAAAAAAGTAAACAAAGAAGAATTTTAATGAGGTGGGTTGTTTTGTTTTGTTTTGTTTTTCTTCCAAGATGTCCATGGGGAAATAAGGCTGTTCCTAGTAAACTGAATGGCACCGTGGCTGGTTGTCTTGTCCAGAGGCCAAGTGACAGCCTGGCCACAAACCAAGATAAACTTTCCTCACCTGGGGGAGCACAGGATTCAGCACCCAGGCGTGGTGCTGATGATGTAGATAAAGCTCTGGTGCCTAAAATTCCTCCTACCTTAGCAGAAAGAAAAGATACTCAGGGAGCTTTGGAGTTGGTGGGGAGGCATCACCCAGGGGCTGTGGGGGGCTGGTCTGATCTCAGAGCCCCCAGCCCCACACATCTGTCAACCCCTCAATTTGTCCCTACCATGCAGACCTGTGCAGGCACAGGAATTATTTGTCTTCTCTGCACCAACCTCACACTCCCTGTGGGAGCCCAGGCCTGGAATTCTCCTTGCACCTTCCCAGGCACGTCGGGGTCCCGCTGGATCCCGGTTCCCGTCGCGTTTCGGAGCAAAGGCGCGAACCCATCCCGGAGCCTCGCGGGAGAGGCGTCCCGTGGGTCAGATGGACACACACAGTGACTGACACACACACACACACACACACACAGAGCTCACAGACAGCTACAGGCACATCGACACAGCCACAGCTTCCAGAGCACTGGGATTGCTCCTCCTGCTCCTTCCCAGGCCCTGGGCTGGCGCTGGGGACACAGCCGGGTCTGCTCAGCCGAGAGCTGCTCCTGCTTGGTGAGGAGCAGAGTTGGGCTGAGGTCATGGGATGGTTTGGGTTGGACAGGACCGTAAAGATCGTCTGGTTCCAACCCTCCTGCCATGGGCAGGGGCACCATGAGCAGGATTGTTCCACTCTGACAGCGTCAGGGGTGGTGTGGGCACAGGAGGGAGAGCCTGAAGGCATCCACGCTTGATCTTGGGTGCCAGGTGTCCCAAAATTGCCATGGCAAGAGCCCTGGAGTCCCTTGCTGGGCAGCACCGGGGGTCTCTGCCCCTCTGTGCCAGGTACAGGCAGCAGTGTGCACTGAAAGGCAAGAAAATACAGCATCCATCTCACATTCTGCTGGGCAGGGAGGGAACCCCTCTGTGTTGCTGCAGGTCCAAAGCTCATCACAGCAACTTCTCCCTTTAATTTTAAGTCCCATTTTGAGCTCATTACCCAAAAATCCCCTTTCTCCTCTTGAAGTTCCTGTCTCTGATGGATGTGTGTTGCTACAGAGGATCCAGGGTTTGCTGGTGCTGCTGTTGGGGGATTTCTCTGACAGGAGATGTCTTGGGTACAACACTTCCTTGTTTGCAGGGTGACCCACAGGGTGCCTTGTGGCTGACAACAGGATCCAACAGGATCAGAAATGTGTATTGCTCTGGGTATGACTTCCAGGGCACACAGGAGACTTCTGGTCACCTGGAATCTCTGAATGTCCCCATGGAGAACCCATAATTTATACCACAGACAAAATGAAGCTGTAGTGCCCTGGACTCTATGGAGCAATCCAACAAACATCTTCTCACCACTTCTTGGGGCTGGTACCAGTTAACCCACAGTCCTCTGCTTGCTGGGAGGGCTCCTTCCCACTGGAAATCAACTTCCCACCTGAAACAGCCCCACAGATCCCACACTTGGAGCAGCACAGGCTGAGAGTTGGTGCCCAAGGGGATTTCCATGGAGGTTGTTGCTCCAGCCTTGGAGGAGGGGAAGGGGAAGGGAAGAGGGATTTCACTTTGTGGCTGATTTTTCACCCCTCCTTTGATTTTTGAGCACAACCACCCACACCTGCATCCCGCAGGAGGAAGAGGAGGAGAAGGGACTTGGCAAAGGAGCTGAGTGCGTGTGTTGGGTCTGGATGCTCCCCAGGCTTCTTCCACGCAGGTCCTGCCTTCCCCACGAGCACCCCCAGGCCGTTCCAGCGCCCACCTCCCCGCTGCCACCAAGACCAGCTGCTGCGGGCTCCCTGTTTGCTCCCTCTGCTCCTCGCTGGCCTCTCCTCACCCAGCCCCGAGGCAGGGAGAGCCCTCTCCCTCTTTCTCCCCCATCCTTCCCTCTCCTTCCCCGCCCCGTTCAGCACAGCGAGAACCGCCGGGAGTTGATGTTCATCTTGGTGACCCCGATGAGCTTGAGGGGCGTGGAGAGGCTGAAGGAGCTGACCAGGGGGAAGTCGCAGAAGAGGTCGGCCAGCTCGTCCCTCTCCTCCAGCTCGTAGGTGGCGTCGTTCAGCATGCGCTGGTGCAGGTGGCACGTCTGCTCGATCTTCAGCTTGTTGATGTCGCTGCGCAGCCGCATCAGCTGCCTGGCCAGCTGCTGGTCCTGCAGGCGCATCTCTGCCTGCAACGGGGAAGAGGGGATTTTAGTGGGAAAAGTTGGCTGCCACCCTGCTCAGGGCTGTGCTGGATCATGGGGGATGGAGGGATGTTGAGGTGCTTGAGCTGTAGGCCCGATATTTTCGAGCCTGAGAGTTGCTGGTTCTTCCCAGTTTTCCCTTTCCCAAAACCATGTTGTGTAAATAACTTTTCTTCCCCCATAACATTTCTAAGTAAAGAATATTTCTTTTCTGTAACAACCTCTCTCCCAGGTGTTGTTTGCTATTTCTGTTACTTGACCAATGGAGGGAGGTGTCAATTCTATGGAACAATAATGTGCCTTTTTAGCGCAGCATGTTATAAAAAGGCTGAATGAATTGTCAATAAAGCCACCTAATTCTCTTCTGCCTGCTGACTGGAGTCAAGCATCTTTGTTTCTTGTCCTATTGCAACACTTGAACCCCTACAGAAAAGAATGACAGACGAAGGGTCTGGAGCACTGTGAGGAGCAGCTGAGGGAGCTGGGAAAGGGACTCAGCCTAGAGAAAAGGAGGCACCCCCAAAAAATACCAGCTCAGGATGGGGAATTTTTAGCAATCAAGAAATTCCGTGCCTCCTCGTGTTTTCAGGAGCACCAGGAAACTGGAATTAAAGCCGTGCCAAGGCTGTTGGCTTGGGTATCTGTCAGGCTTCAGAGCCTCCATCTCAACATTAAACAAAGCCCAAATTAATTTTGCTCATAAGGCAGCAGCCACAGGGAGACAGAGCAATTAGAGGTGGAAAGGACCAATTAAAAGAGCACCAAATAGCTGATACCCAAATAGTCAGGCTGCATTTCCAGCCTGCATAAATCACAGCTGCTCCATGACAGACTCCACCTCCCCTGTGGCTCATTTTATCTCGATGATTTGAAGTGGCTCTCAGGATGAGACCTCCATGGTTTCCCACAGGACAGACAACTACAACCTCCAAGCTAATGATCTAAGGGTTTTGGAGGTATTTTTTTTTTTCTCCCCTGGCACCTTGCGTGGGAAGGTGGAAGATTCAGAAGTAATAATAGGAAAGAGATCTTTTATTTAAAAAAAAAAATCTAACTCATAATTAAGAAAATTCATTGCCACAGGATGCTGTGGGTAGTGAAGGAAGGAGGTGAACACTTGGTGTGGGAATCAGCCTGGCAAAAAGGAGCAGGCAGGGCTGGAAAAGCAGATCAAGACAATTCCCACTTCCCACCCCACCTCCCTCCTCACAGAAAAGCAACAAAACCACAAAAGCTACAAAGAAAAGAAGGTGGAAAAGAAGCTGAACAGGCTCTCCAGAAGGGGCTGGAACAGGATGATCTCTAAGGTCCCTTTCAGCTCAGCCAGTTCTAGGAATCTGTGATTCTGCATTTTGGGATAAACTTCCCTTTCCTGGATTTTAGCAGCATGGATGTGATCTGACCATACCAGTTTCCCTCCAGGCCTGAGAATGAGCTCCTCACTTTGTGGGTACAGATGTAGCTCTGGGGGAAGGCAGAAAATTATTCCTGGCCTGGTGGTTTGTGGATGAAGATGCAGAAGGGAAAGGAGGAGGGAAAGTTCCCCTTGAGAGACCCCACAGAGACCCTGATATTCCCACATGAGACCTTTCCATGCCTGACACAAGGGGTGCTGCAAGGAGGGTGTGAACCAAAGCAGCCTCGGGGTTGCTTTATCTTGTGCCATAATCCCTCCTCCTCCAGGCAATCAGAGAATCCCAGAATGGTTTGGGCTGGAAGAGACCTTAAAGATTATCCAGCCCCACTCCCTGCCATGGACAGGGCCACCTTCCACTATTCCAGGTTGCTCCAAGTCCCATCCAGTCTGGCCTTGGACACTTCCAGGGATGGGAACTTGTGTCAGGGCCTCACCACTTTGACAGGGAAGAATTATTTTTTAGTGTCTAAATCTCTTCAAACCCAAACAATTCTATGGTTCTCTGATGCTACAGAGGTATCCTGGAGGACCTTGCCTGGTGCTCCCAGCCAGCAATAAGACTCCAGCTTGGCTGTCTGGAGAGGATTAAGTCATCTTTGTACCAATCTCTGAGTGAATCTCTCTCTCTCTCTCTCAGGAAATCTCTCTCAAATTGTTGGCAGGGTTGTGGTCATTTACCTTTATCAAAAAACCCCACTATTTCCTCTCAGACCTCATAACCTGTGCCCCCAGCAGAGGAATGCCACTTGGCAGGTTTTTATTCTTCCACCTGAGTTACAATAAAAAAAAAATCATTCTGTTGATATTTTCCCCTGTCTGACAACAAATGCTGACATTTTATCAGGGAGACAATCACAGATGTTATTGAAGTGACCCTGGGTCATTCTTTCTTCTTGGTGTATTAAGTTACCTAAGAAATTCCAACAAAGGCTTTCATTGAGTATTTGGAAGAATGTGGGATTAAAAAAGCCTCTGCTGCCAAAAAAAAAAAAAAAAAAAAAAAAAAAAAA
>VWYP01034237.1:0-36644 GCA_013400435.1 Pycnonotus jocosus | reverse complement strand
CCTCCGTCCTAAGAAAAAAAAAAAAAAAAAGGCATTTAAAAAAGAATTATGAGGCCATTGTGAAGAGGGGTGTGAGTTATAGGTGCTTTTTTTTCTCTTGCAAACCAGCTTTACATTTTTTGGCTGGTTCTTGTTTTCCTTCTCTTTTGAGGAATCTGTTTGATTTCATGTAAGCTGGAAGGCAAAGACCTCCAGAAAATAAAGATAAGGAACAAAGCCTGGCAATGGCTGACTAAAACCATGTGGATGTGGCACTTGGGGACATGGTTTAGTGGTGGCCTTGGCGGTGCTGGGTTAACAGTTGGACTCGATGAGCTTTGAGGGCTTTTCCAACCTTAACAATTCCATGTTTCTGTGAGAGGATGATGTGCACAGGGAGGAGATGGAAGATGGGATGAGGGCTGTCACTGCCTGTGCTCCTTGGAAGGCTGCCTGGTCTTCCTTGGGAGCTCCTTGCCTGGTGACAGGTCCTGTGGAGGCAGCTCTGTGGGGTGACAGCTGGGCAGAGGGTGGAGCACGAAAGTTGAGCTGCTCTGCAGGGCATGAACTCTCACTCCCCACACTCCTCCCTGGGGCTTGGCTTGAGATGCAAACCCTGTCCTGCATTCATGGAGTTTTCCCATTAAACACTGCCCTGTTCAAACCCTCCCAGAATATTTAGTGGAATCTCAGCCAGAACCCAGAAATCCTCGTTCCTCTTCCCTTTCCCAGAGGCTCTGCACAAACACTAAAAGCATTCCCCCTGTCCCATGCTGAGGATCAAATAATTGCTGGAAAGGATGAGTGATGTCCCTTTAAAAGCAGCGCTGTCAGGCCAGCAGAGCTCCACAAAGCTGCCTGGGAATGAATAATGGGATTACAGGGGCCACCTCACGGGGAGCTGTGGGGTTTTTGGTCTGCAGAGTTCACCCACAGGGTTGGTCACCACAAGGTAACTCCACACTCCAGATTATCCCTGTGAGGTGGCAGCAGGATCCCACACATGGATGCAGCATCCTGGAGAAACCCCTGGACGACATCCAGGAGAAGCCAGGCTTTTGATTTTCCTTTGATCCTCTCATGGCCAGGGCAGGAAGAGCCTTAGGTGTGTCTTGCTCATAAAACCAACATTTTAACCCATTCTGCCCCTCTCTGCACACCCAGCCCCGTCTGTGTCTCACCAGCATGGCTGGGGAATATTGTTGGAATGGACGGGATGCTGGGTTAACTTCCCAGGCTGGAAGGGGGAACCAAACTCAGGTCCCTCTTGGCAGTGAAGCAATTGCTGGGTTGAAATGCAAAGCTGGACCATCAGAACTTATGAACCTAGAGAGGATTTTCTGCTTGGATTGAGCCTCAGAGTCTCCCAGGTGTGTTTAATATGGGTGAGGGAGAGAAAGCTTTGGATGCATCCTTTCCTGTTTTCCAGTCGAGGTGGCTCATCCTAAATACCTACAAGGAGTTGCCTTCAATTTTGCCTTCAACAGACAGGAAGACCAATAATTTTCTTATTTCCAGCAGTCCATATTTTCTCTGCATTGCTTTTGGGGGATTTTCAGCATGCAGCACCTCAAGGCATGGAGATGAGGAGCTCTTTGTGATTTCCCTCTCTTCTCAAAAGAGAAGAGTCCCATGGATGAAATCCCAGCCTGGTCCATGAAGCTCGGGGGGATGGTCTGTGGAGAGGCAGCTGATCCCACAGGGCCAGCCCTTCTTATTTCCAAAAGGTCAAAATAAACTGAAATGTGAATTGGCATTTTCCTGAGCGCAGCCACTTGGGTTCAAGCAGAAAGAAGCACAGGCCATTTGTCAGATCCCTGCCAAACCTTTCAGACAAGTCCACATTGCCTGTGTTTTGGTTTGGGGCTTCTTCAAAGGTGCTCAGATGCCACCTGTCATGGCTAATTTTAGGTGCTCACACCCTTGTGGTGCAACCCACAGCCCCAGACGAGTTATCCCAGATCCTTCTGGAGCACCTGGGAGTTACCCACCACCAAATCCCAAGGGACCTTTGCCAGCTGGACCATGCAAAGCCTGTCATGGGTTCCCAAATCTCGCTCTTCCTCAGTGTTGTTTAGGCTGTGTTGGCTCCCTCTTTCCCCAGAACAGGGTGGCTGCACCCAAACTGACCCTTGGGGATCATCCTGGTCCATAATAAATCCTAAACTCTTCCCTAGTTTCAGCAAAAGGACAGTAGAGGTCACAGAGTCACAGAGTGGTTTGGGCTTGAAGGGACCTCAAAACTAATCCATTCCACCTCCTGCCATGGGCAGGGGCACCTTCCACTATCCCAGGTTATTCCAAGCCCTGTCCAACCTGGCCTTGGACACTTCCAGCGATGGGACAGCCACAGCTTCTCTGGGTACCCTGTGCCAGGGGCTCCCCATCCTCATAATGAGGAAATTTGCTGCTCCATCATTGTTTAAATTCACTCAAACACTTGTTCAACCAATATAAGCATTCCAAATGGAAAGAAAAGCATTTAATATTTAATAAAAAATAATCTGACCAACAAGACACAGGTGTTTAATGGTTTCCCAGGAAGGACCATCAGACATTTGTGTTCCTTTCCAAGTCTTTCCCGCATTCTGGCTCACACCCCTCGGATTTCAGTGCCAAACTGGTGAATTCGGGATAGAAAACTCATTTTTCCTAAAAGGCCAAAGTTAGAACTGTTCTGAGATGTCCCTGTTCACATGGTTGCACTTTAGCCATACTTAGGAGGGAGAGGACTTTGAGCGCTTAATTTTACAACTTGTAAAACCTGGCAAATTTCAAAACCAAAAAGCAAAATGTGACCCCTCCAGTCTGTCACCATCCCTGGGCTGGTGATGTTTTTGCTCTCAGCACAGACGAGGACTTGCCACACTTGACAGTGCAAAGGCAAACACAAGGGCAAAGAAGAGGCAGGAGGAGCTGGGGAGGGAACTGCTCCAGCCCCGGGGCAGCTCAGTGCACGCTGAGAGCTGCAATTTGCTCCTACACCTCCACAGAGCCTCCCAGCACAAAAACAAGAGCAGTTTGCATGTCTGAATAAATCAGCTTCTCGGGGCCAGGCTCTCAGCAGGGCCCAGCTGACGTGGCTGGCTGAGGCTCTGTGGGTTTGTGTCAGCCCTACAAACCCTGGCCAGGGCCTGGCATGCAGGACCATGGCATGGGATGGGTCACATGAGGTGACAGGACAAGAAAAGCAGATGGACAATGAAACCTGGGGTTTGTCTTTTGCTTCACTTCTCAACGTGAGCAGCCTGAACCTGGTTGGAGCCAAATTAGAGCAGACTCTGAGACACAGAGGAAAATTCCTTGCAGTGTCAGATGGTGACTTTTGTATGGATTGGGAGTAACAAGAGATAGGGCAAGAGAAAATGGCCTCATGTTGCACCAGGAGAGGTTTAAATTGGATATTAGGAAAAAATTCTGCAGCAAAAGGATTGTCCAGCCCTGGCACAGCTGCCCAGGGCAGTGGAGGAATCCCCATCCCTGGAGGGATTTGAAAGCTGTGTGGATGTGTCTTGGGGACATGGTTTAGTGCGGGTCTTGGCAGTGCTGGGAGTGGTTGCACTTGATGATCTTAGAGGGCTTTCCAAACCTAAACCCTTCTGTGATAGTACCAAATTTACTCCCTCCTGCCTCTGCTGCTTTTGGCTGGGACAGAGTTAAATCCAAAACTGGGTGGTCCTGTTGGGAACAGTCCCCAGCATGTGCAAACTCCTGAAGCTCCAAGTGCTTGGCAGGACACTCCCTGGGACAAGCCAGAACCATTCCAGGGTGATGCTGTGGAAACAACCCAGCCTGAACAAGCTGGGAGCTGTGCTGAGGGCTGGGGGTGATGGAGCTGCACACTCTGCATTTCATCCTGTGAGGACACAGCTGCTGCACTTCTTTCCTGCATGGAAAGAATCTCCACATTCACCAGCTTTTGCCCCTTCACTGGACAGGTGAATCCTACAGACCCTAAATAACCACATGTGGAACCACAGAATCGTGGAATGGTTTGGGTTGGAAGGGACCTTAAAGTTCATCTTGTTCCACCCTGCCATGGGCAGGGACACCTTCCANGGAAGACCACAATTAGATCATCCCAAAGCCTTCTCCAGGCTGAACAATCCCAATCCTCTCAGCCTTTTCTCCCAGCAGAGCTGCTCCATCCCTCTGATCATCCTGCTCCATCCCTCTGATCATCCTGCTGCCTCCTCTGGACTCTCTCCAGCAGCTCCAGCTCCTTCCTGTGCTTGGCCCCAGATCTGGAGGCAGCTCTGCAGGTGGGGTCTCACCTGAGAGGGGCAGAATCCCCCTGCCCTGCTGCCCACACTGAGGAATCAGCCCAGGATCTGGTTGGTTTCTGGGCTTCATCCTCCTGTGGAACCTTCCTGATGGCTTTGTCACCACAACATGAGGAAAAGAGAGGAAAAAAATCTTGTTTGTCTTGTGATGTTTGGAAGTTTGTTCCTTTGTTTGACAAGAAACTGGATTTCACCCTCGAAATGTAATGTGAAATGCACCTTTTGGTTCCAGCACCGTGTGATGGGATGGCCTGGCTGTGCTCCCTCTGTGTGCTGGCAGCTCTGAGCCACACTCGTGCCTCCAGCACAGCTATTTCACCCTGTGGTCAGTCAAAAAATTGCTCTCTCTTTTGGGGAAATTGTTCTAAATTACCAGTCACGTCCAGATCCAGCAAAGACTGGTATAATTAAGCGGGTGGAAAATGGAAAGTGAGGAACAATTAGGGTTTGCTTGGCCTTTTCTCATCTTTAATTTAAACTTTCAGGTTTTGACAGATGGTGGTTTAGATACCACACCCCAGTCTAAGGGGGAGAATCAGACTCTGAGACAATTTGTACTTCCATCATGGGAAGAGATTGAAAGAAAACCCCAAATCTTTTAAAATCCAGGGTTCTGAGAAGGAAAATCTGCTTCTTACTCTCTTTGATCATCTTGAGATTTGGGGTTTACATCAAGTGTGAATTTAAGATTGCAGCCAGACTCAGGTCACAGATCTGGAGCTGAGGTTCCCCAGGGCACTGAGGGGTTGTAGGGGATCATCTCAAAGCTGTTCCTGATAATCCTGAATTCCTGAAAGCCACAATCCTGAGAAACAAAGTCACCAAAGAGCAAATATCCAGAACGACCTGTCTAAATAAATCCTCAGGGGACCAGTGGATTTGGGTGAATGCAGCAACAGAAAGTTGACAAATCAACATTATCTGAAGCAAAAGTCACAAAGAAATCTTTAAAACCGTTATTCATTTTTGTCAGTTTTTCTCAAAGATTTCAGTGCTTCTCAAAAACAAAGTGTCTGCACAGGAACATTTTCACAAGTGTTGGCCACAAGCGATGTCCCAGCCCCTGCTGTGAAGATTCCTGCTGGGACTCACAGGCAAAATTCCAACTGGGCAACAGAAACAAAGCCACGTGTCATGAGTCACTTCCAGTGCTTTGGGCCAAATCATAAAGACTTTTCATGGCAGTGAGGAGAAGGGAAAGATCACTGGGAAGTGTGCTTTTGGTGTCTGGTTGCTTCAACCCTTGTGAAGAGCACCTGAACTCAGTCTCCAGCTCTGACTTCAGCTGCCCTGGCAGGGGCAGATCCATCCTATCAACCTCCAGAAAAATCACAGAATATCCTGAGTTGGAAGGGACCCACAGGGATCATTGAATCCAACTCCTGGCCCTGCACAGGACAACCCCAAAATCACTCAACTTGCCTGAGAGGGTTTCCAAACATTTCTTGAACTCTGTCAGGCTTAGTGCATCCTCCTGTGATTATTTAATTAATTATTTAATTAGCCTGGGATTAATTATCCCCAGGTTGTGCTGATTCCTAAGCTCAGCTGGGAGCTGAGTCAGGCCCAGGATAAATTTGTGCCAAAGATCATGACAGCAAAGTGAGAGAGAAAAGGTGAATTCCAGCCCTGTGCCTTGGCTCTCTGGATTTTCCTAGCACAGGTTCCTAGAAAAGATAAAGCATTTTTGTCCTCTCCTTTTCTGTGAAATGTCCAGCACCAGAAATAAACAGAGATGTGAAACAGGGCCTAAAGCTGGGATGGGAGGATGCCTGAAATGTGGACTGGATTTGAAAATAAAGAAAAAGGCAACAGAGGATGGGCCTGGAAGAGCCAGGTGTGGAAAATGCAATGATGGAAAACACAAGGAGTGATGGAAAATACAAGGAGTGATGGAAAATACAATGATTGATTGCTGCCTTTCCACCTGGGGCTGAAGGCAGGTAGGAACAAGGAGCTTCCCCACTCTTTTTCATTTTTATCCCTCTTGAAGATTTGTGCTAACAGGGACAGGCAATCACTCACCAGCTCCTTCCTGAGCCACGTCAGAGCTTCATCGATGCTCTCAAAGCCACCAATTCTCCCTGAGGTGACAGTCCCCTTGTCCTGGGCAGGGCTCCCATTGAGGTGCAGCTGCACCTTCCTCATGGGGACAGTCTCCCCTGGGGTCTTTTTGGCCTTGGTGGCCTCGTCCTCCCCATCTCCCTCAGCCTGGGGGCTCTTCCAAGCCTGCTCCTCCAGCTTTGCCTTCCATTCCAAGTAGGAAGGGCGCCTGGTCTCCAGTCTCAGCTTCTCTGTCAATGCCTTGAGGGTCCTCAGGTGATCATCTGGAGGAGGAGCCCCCCCAGAGCCAGCATCCGTGCTGTCCAGAGCCTCTTCTATTTGGATCTGGGGCACAGACATCCTCTCTGGGAGTCCAAAGGCATAGAGGTGGGCTGGAAAGGAGCAAGGATGGAGATGAGAACCCTCAAGGTTTGGCCAGATGTCACGAGGTGCTCAACACAGCTCCCTGGAGGACAGCTGAAGTGTGGGCTCCTGCTCAAGCACTAAACCAGCCTTGGATGAACACCTAGAAGGAAAAAAAAGAAAAAAAAAGATTGATTTTGAGAAGGAAAAGGGAGTGAGGAATGAGAGACGGCTCTTGCTGGAGTAGGGGAGTGAGGGTTTTGGGAGAGGCTCAGTGCCAAGGTGCTGCTGGGGAGGGTGACCTCACCTCGGTTATCTGAGTGCTCTGGGGCAGGAACAGACAGGCTCTGGCTTTTAGCAAAGCTCTGGTTACCTACACCTCCAGTCTTAACTCAAGGGGCCATGGAAGGGTTGCCATGAAGGCCAGGACACATTCACAGACCCCAAAGCCCTCTGGAGACAGCAGTGGCTGCTGCTGGATGTTGGGCTGTCTGGTTTTGCTGATTTTCTGCCTGGCAAACCCACATTTCCCCATTTGGGCAAATCAGGTCCAGGTGAAATGGGACAACGTGAAAGAGGGGAAGTTTAGATTAAATATTAGGGAGAAATTCTTCCCTGTGGGGATGGTGGGGCCCCGGCACAGGTTGCTCAGAGAAGCTGTGGCTGTCCCTGGATCCCTGGAAGTATCCAAGGCCAGGTTGGACAGGGCTTGGAGCAACCTGGGATAGTAAAAGTTGTCCCTGCCCATGACAGGGGGTGGAATGAGATGGCCTTTAAGGTCCCTTCCATAACCCAAACCATGCTGTGATTCTGTGAACCTGAACTTCTTCCAAGAGTTTGAGTCAAAGGGAGAACTGGAGAAAGGGACTTTTTCTTCCCCACAACTTACTCCCCTCCAGTTTTACAGTTCTGGGTTTAATTCTGGGTTTGCTAAAGCTGCAGCCTGAGGAATCCAGTGAGGAACATGGTCCCACCCCAAGTGGGGTGCTGGCATGGTTTGGGTCCAGACACCCAGGACTTGTGGTTTCCATCACTGACCACATCCAGTTTGTCCAGTGGGAATGGTCCCTGGCAAACACCCCTTAGGAGCAGTAGCACAGAGAAACCAGGAGCTTCCTCCCCACTTCTCCTCCTGGCAGCACTCATGGAAGCTGTGCCCAAAGCTGGTCTGACAAACCCTGGCACCCAGAGGGACAGAGGACTCAACTCTTCAAGAGTTAAGCTCAGGCAGCTTCTGTGTTCATTTGCTGGCAGGATCAGGTAAGAGACATTCTCAAGGTCGTGTGCTCATCTATAGCTGAGCTAGGAATAGATCCAGAGCTCTCCTCTGAACGTCAGGCACAAAACAAAACACTTTTCTGCCTGCCTGAGGAGATGCCTGGAAAACCAGGCAGGATGTGTGCAGCTTCCTAGAGTTACTCAGCCCTTCTTCTCCCTGCCATTTCCACAAAGGCATGTGCAGCTCTGAAATCCAGACCATAATTACGCCTCTCCAACCTTTTCAGTAAGAAGATTCAATTTAAAATAAACACCGAGTGAGAGCAAGACTTATCCCAACAATTGTGTGGGGGCACACGAGCTGAAGGAGGAGTTGATAGTGTACACACAGACAGTGTGGGGGTGGAGAATTAGTCATCTTGTGGTCTCCTTCCTGCTCCTATTTATGTTAATGAGAGTTTTACGGGGAGAGGGAGCACTCACAGGCACTCTGTCAGGTTGAAGCCAACAGATCTCGTGCCTGGAACAGCAATGATTTTCCTTCTTCTGTTGAAAAAGAGAGGGGGAAAAGCTGTGTGCTGCCCTGGTGGAGGGATGCTCTGAAGGGCTCAGGGCATGTCAATGAACTTACTTTTCCTCCCACTCCAGCTTCCCCAAATCAATGAAGGAAAACAAGTAATGGCTTTAAAGACCTCGCTTCTGAGCTTTTTTTCCTGTCCTATGAGACCTCTGTGGAGATTGTTGAGGGTGGCCCAAACCCAGCAGTCCAAGAGTCTGCTGCAGTTCCACACTGGGCTGCTGGATTTGCTAATCCCCTGCAAAGATCATATTTTTATCATTTTCTGCATGCCACAGCTACAAAACAGGGCCCCCACAAACCCTTTTGTCCTGTTCTTCAGCGTGTATGGAATCCTCAGGGTGGGAATGGCCCCTGGTATTTGAGCACTGGGGACAGCTCAGTTAACATTTAGAGCATTGGACCATGAAAACAGGACAGCAGCTTGGAGCATCCCCTTTGTCACAACCCTGCTGTCATCTCCCCCTCCCTGTCGTCACAGCTCCCAGCAGCTTTGGTGGAGATTTGGTTTTTCTACCCTAAAAGCAGCATTGATTCAGCCCATTCTTCACTTTCTCTCTGGTGTAACGTGAAACGTCTCATTTGCTCTGCAGGGACACCCCCTAAACAGGCAGCTCTCTTCCCCAGCCTGTCCAAACTCTGAGGTGACAGAAGGGAGCCACCTCTAATTTCCTATCAATATCTTGGACTTGGATCAAAGACCTGCTGTGGAGAAAGAGATCTGAAGGTTGTAAGTGTGTGAAAAATGCCCTTGTGCTGTAACACAAACCCTTCGGTGCCTGAGAGTTACCCAATTCCCAGGAACAAGCCTGCCTCTGGCTCAAATCCACATCCTCCCAGTCTCCCTGCCCCAGGCTAGGCTCCCCCTGGGCTGGCCTGTGTGAGGCGATTTAAGTGATTAATCCCTGATTTGTCTCATTATCACACTTGCCACAGGGAGTTCCTGCCACCCCTAATTAGGGGTAAGGAGTTCAGCCCCAAAACAGGGTGAGGGTTTGCTCACACCTCACTAAGAACCTCTGCTCAGGGGTTCCCCCCTCCCATGAGATGAATCCTGAAAGCACAGGACACAACAGGTCACTGACACAACGACAAAAAACCCCTTTAATTTCTTTCTTGGGTTGGGATTCCAATGGAGAAGTCAACTGACCTACCCCAAGGGATCAGCAGAAGCACAAGTCTGGGATGGAGAAATAATAGGAATGTTAAACTGGGAGTGCAACAATTAGCCAAGGTGGAGGTGTGGGCAGCAAATTATTCTTCTCCCTTCACTATTCCTGGTGGGCTGTGGATTCCTGTACCACCATTTCTTGTTGCAGGGGAGCAGCAGTGACTGCAGGAGTCTGTGTTAGAGGAATTCTGCTCCTCTGGAGACTGGGAAGATAAAAAAGCCTCACTATGAGACAAAACCTCAGCTGACAGAAGCCTTTTTGCCCACACAGACCACAAATGACATTTCTGGCATGGAGCAGACAGGGCAGAGACACTGGTTCAGCTTGTGCATGTCCTTTAAAAAGCATCTCAGCCCCTTTGTGCCTCAGTTTCCCTCTCACTGAGAAGTCAGTCCGTGAAACTGGCCTTCAGGGAAAAACCTCTGGGGATTTTCAGAGATGTACAGAATCCACCTCTGGCATCCCCAGGTCTCATCTGGTTGCCCAGTCAGTGCATGGACACCCTCTATGATCCACGGAGCTTGGGATGTTGTTCCCCTGATCATTTGCTCTGAAGGTTTGCACAGGGATCACCCTGGGCTGTGCAGATTCCCCCTGATCCCACAGAGGAAACCCCTGGAGTAAATCCAACCTGCCAACATCACCATCCAGCTCTGCAGCTCCCAGCAGCAGAGGAGGACCCTGAGCCTGGAAAGGTGGGATGGAGGAACACCCAGGTGGAGTGAGGGGTGGGGGACAGTGCAGGGAGAGCTGTGTTTGCCTCCCTCTTGCACGGGGATGGGGTGGGGGTGACTGACCCCCCTGGAGGTCTCTGTCCCCCCTGGGTGTCTGCTGCAGGTCGGGAGAGGAGCAGAGAGGAGGAGATGCCTGTGAGAAGGGGTTGCCATAGCAATGGAGTAAGGGAGGACTCCAGCTGCTCACGGAGGTGGAGGGATGTTCCGGAGCATCCTCAGGGCAGCACAGCCTCAGAGGCCTCGGGAATGGGGTGAGGGAAGGAGAGAGCCACCAGGATCAACACTGCAGCTCCCTGGGGCTGGTGGCTCCCTTTCAGGGTGGTTGCACATCACTCATTCCTTTCCCCGTGCCAGAATGAGCTCTGTCAGGAGAGGAGCTGCTGTGCTCTGTGGATTGGGGGAGCTGGGGGTTTCCTCACCCTGCCAAAGCCCCCCCCAATCCTGCTGCTCTGCACAAGAAGGCTCCTGCAGAGCTGGAGAAATCCCCAACCATCCCACCGACTCTGAGGAGAGCTGTTTTCCCTGGATTTTATTATTCAGTGTTTACCCACCCAATCCTTTTCTGCAGCAGCTGAAATCCTCTCCTGCAGAAAACCAGCCTGGTCCCAAAGTGACCTTCAGCTTCCCTCCCTTCAAAAGGACAAAATTCCAGCTCCATGAAGAGCTGTCTGATCCCAAAGCCAGGACGTGCTCCAGGGCTGGAATTGGTGCTGTCAGGATCAGATGCTCTCTGCCTGCTCAGGATGATCAGGACAGGATGGAAAGGGCTCTGCCCATGCTGGAGGAGTCATGGCAGAGCCCTCAGTGACACTGAACACGGTGCCCATGGAGACCTTCCAGCCACACTCCTGTCTGTGAGCTTGCTCCTTTCTCCATGGAAAAATGACAGCACTGATGAGACCAAAATGGGCATTACCAGCAGAGATGTGGACATGGCATTCACAGAAAAACAGGGAAAAAGGAAAAAGAGGGGCTTTCCATTTGTATATGACCTGGAGCAAGACGAGGATTTGCTCTGGCACATCCTTCTGCCCAAATAGCCTCCAGAAAGAGCCCTGAACACTGCAAGGGAGGAGGGGAGAGCAGAGGGGGCTGCAGAAAATCCATCAGAGGAGTGGAGGGATGCAGAGATGGCTGCCCCAGCCCTGGAAGTGTCCAAGGCTGGGCTGGACAGGGCTTGGAGCAACCTGGGATAGTGGAAGGTGTCTGTGCCCATGGCAGGGGGTGGATAAGCTTGATGGAAGGGATCTCCCTCCCAGCCCAAGCCATTTTTTTGATTCTGTGAGATTAGAGGGGACCAGTTTGCACTCCCTGCCTCAAGGCACTCCTCCCTGGCTGATTTCCAGCATCGGTAGAGTCAGAACCTGTTTCAATAAACACATCTGCACCTTCCTGCCCGACTGCACCTCGTCCCTCCTGCGTCCCCCACACAGCTCCTGGCAGGCTCCTGCTGAGGGAGCAGGGCTTAGGCTGCTGCCTGCTTCAGACAGACCCTTGCAGCCCCATTTTCAGGCCAGTTGGGCTCCCCTCGACCAGCAGATTTCCAGGCTTTGTGTGGAAATCCTGCCTGAAGAAGTGTTTGGCATTCCAGCAAACCAGTCTTCCAGTCAGCTGGAAGCAGCTGCAAACTGGGGAGCTGAACGGGGTCAGTGCTTCCAACCCATCAGCCCAAACCAGGTAGGATTCCTCTCAGGAGGGAAAGGATTAAGGAGCAGAAGCAAGGGCAAGTTCTCAGGGTTTTGGTGAAGTCACCTTGTCCACCCTCGGTGTGTTCTCCTGAGGTCTGTGGAGCCATGGACTGTGGGCAAGGGTTTCTTCTCTGCTCACTGCCCCAGGCTCCTGGCAGGTTTTGGAGCTAATCTCGAGGTGGCACAGCTAACCTGTGCCCAGAGATGCCCCCAAAGGACTCGTGGCTTGGCACAGCCGCTTATTCCCCCTTTTCCCCTGCTGCCGCTCCAGGCACGGCCACGTTTCAGCAAGGAGAGGGGGAGACCTGTGCCCGTGTGCCCAGGGTAATGAAAAGGGCTGGGATTCCTTGGGAATGAGCCAGGGCGGGCTGAGAAATGCTCTCTTCCCGGGAGACAAGCACGGGGAGTTATTTTTTCCCCAAATGCAGCATGCAAGGGTGTGCTTTCAGAAAGAGAGAAAAAACCCAAAACCAACCAAAAAAAAAACCAAAAACCAAAAAACAACCCCCCCAAAACAAACAAATAAACAAACAAACCCAAAAAAACAAAACCCAAAACCCCCTAACCTTTTTCTTTTTGTTTTCTTGAGCTCCAATCTGCCCAGCAGCGAGCTCAGCCCCTGCAGGGACAACGCCAGGGCCAGCTCCCACTGGAGACCCCCAGGCTCCAAGTTAACATGATCAGCAGAGTGGGGTCAGCCCCTCGGTGACCCCCTAATCCCCTTTACATGCCCCCTGTCCCATCCAATTATCCAAGCCACGATCGTCCAACCTCTGTCCTCAGACCTGTCTTCCCCCAGTGCTGAGCTGCACTGTGGGATTTAACATCATTTAAAATCAGCTGGTTGCAAACAGACCCTCCTCTCCCTCCCCCAAGGAGGGCTACGCTGCTCTGAGGCTGATTCCTATTTTTTTTTCTTTTTTTTTTTTTTTTCCTGCAGTGTCTCTGCTACATTTTGCAAACACCTAATGGCTGCAGGGCTGTTGCAAGCCCAGAGCCCGGCAGAAGCCGGATTCCTCCCGTTCTGCTGGATTTTTGTGGTGCACAGACCGCCCCCCGTGAAGGATGGGGGGGACTCCAATGGGCATTTGAAAGCGGGGAAGAGCTGGGATGCAAAAACCAGCAGCAGCTCTCGTGTGCTTGAAATGATGGCTGGCACAGAGCAAACCCACAGCAGCCAAAACAGCCTCGTTCCCGCTGGAAAGTGGGGAGTTCCTCGGATACAGGAGGAGCAGACAAAGCCAGAGGAATCAGCCGGGCACAGCTCCTCGCTGGAAGCCAGGAACTTGGTTTTGATCCATTCCCCTCTCTTTTCATCATCCCCCTCTTCCCCTCCGCTGAGCTCCCCGATGTGGAAAAGCTCCGGAGGGTGCAGGATTGTGGAATAACAGGGGGAGCATCGCAGGGAAAGAGGGAAGGGTGTCCTTAGAGAGGTGCCTGTGGTACAGGGAGAGGTGCCAGCCTGCCCGGAGCGGAGCGGGGCCGGGCTGGAGGATGGGGATGGTGCCCTGGTGTGCAACACCCCGGGGCGTTCGGGCTGGGCTTGCACAAACACTCGTGCTGGGAGGGGTGTGGGCTGGCGCTATTATTTTAACAATTAGCCCTAAGCTGTTATAAAGGGCTCTGAAGAAGTTCTGTCTGGTTTTTGGTTTTTGTTGGTTTTTTTGGGTGTTTTTTTTCCCTCCTTGGCGTAAACGTGAGCCGCGAGGGCCAGACCTGAGCAGGTGGAAACCTGCTCTGCTCAGCACACGGTGCCTGATTCAAAAACCCGAGGTAGCAACGCCCTGCGAGGCCACCACGCTCATCCCACCATGTCTGCACTGCACAACCCCACAAACCCTTCCAGGGCTCCTGCTCAGCTCGGGCTGGGGGCTGAGGGAGCAACAGGTGATTGTCCCGAAACCCGGCCAAGCCTCTTCCCCGCTGCACCTCACCCAGTGTGGAAAAATCCAGGGGAAAAAAAAAAAAATAAATGAGAAGCCCCACGATGCTCCCAGCTGAGAGCAAAATCCACAAACATGATCGGAAAGGAGCATTCAGACATTCCCAGTCAATGGGAAGCCGGCCATCTCCAGGGAATGTCGGCAGGAGGTTGCGGCTGGGGGGACACTTCGCAAACCCCAGCAGAGCAGAACCAGCAGGGCAGAGCTCAGTGCTGAACTGGTGCTCGGTGGGGTCCCCATCACCCCTCACTGCCGCTCCCCAGGACACGCTCCTTGCCCGGGGATCCCCTCCAGCTGCAGGCAGCTCTCGGACATCCCCCGTGCCGGGTGTCCCCGGGGTGGCTGTGTCCCCCCAAGCCACCACGAGCACCGAACTTACCGGGGCTGGAGTCACAGAGGGGATTGCACGGACATCTTGGCTCCCTCCTTCCACCTCGGGTCCCCAACTCGGTGTTTGCAGAGCGGTGTCACCAGTGCCTCCCGGAGTCTGTCTCATCCTCTGTGTCTCGCTTCAGAAATCTCTGTGTGTGTGGTGGTTGGTTTGTTGTTTTTTTTTTTTTTTTTTTTTTTTTTTTTTTTTTTTTTTCATTTAAGGGACTTTTTTATTTTTTTTTTCCTTTCCCCAGCGGTTGCGTCAGGGCTGTTGCCTGGAGACAGGCGAGCTATTCCAGTTTGAGCTTTTCAGTGCCGATTTCCTCTCTCTCTTTCATTCATACCACCGAGCCCTGAACCTACCTCCCACCAAGCAATAACCCTGGAGAGACCTGAAAGGGAGGAGCTGTACAGCCCGGGTCCTAAACATCCTCCGGCACCCAGGAGAGGGAGGAACATCAACATCAGCGATGCTTTCGGCGTGGAGAGCAGGGATGGAGCGGTCCAAGGGAGGGCAGGTACCCTCCAGCCTTGCAGGAGATGCCCGGAGAGCTGCTGCTCTCCCGGAGGAATCTGTGGCTCTTCCCGACACCAACCTGCTGGTGTCTCCATGCTGACGGTGTTTCTTACCGTGGATATCAGCCCCTCTAAAGGAGTTTGGGGTCGTCTGGCACTCGGGAGAGCTTTGGGATAGCGTTTTCCAGGTGTCACAGCTCGCCCACTGTCACTGCGTGTGCCATGGGCAATTTTGCAAGGATGCATCAGCATCTCTGGGAAGCCCCAGGGTGGCCCCATCCCTGGGCAGAAACCAGCTTAGGAATCAACCTGTGCCTGAATTTCGTACTGGGGAAGCTCCCGTTGCTCCCACAGCTGCCTCAGTGGGGCTGGAAATCATTTTAGCAGCTTCCGAGGAGGGATTGAGAGAGGCAGCGCCCCGGCTGCCGGCTGAGTGGGGTCCGGGATCAGAGACAGGGGACAGAGGGGTTTTCTTCCTTCCTTCCTTCCTTCACCAGAAGTTGGGGGTTAACCCCTCAAAACCTGGGCACTGCTCTCCAAAGCATCCCACACATCGCACATCTGGGGGCTCAGAGCCACCGCCCGCGTTTGCAAAGCTGGGGCTGCGAAGGGTTAAGCCTTGGCCAGCAACCCCCAACCATCCAGGACTCTTCCCACATTCCTACATTCAGCTTTTGTGAGAGAAACCCCCTCACAGCTTTTTTTTTCTTTTTCTTTTTTTTTCTTTTTCTTTTTTTAACCCTTCCCTTCTCCTGCCTGAACCATCCCTCCTCCCCCTCTGCGGGCAACAGGGAGAGATTTACAGCCCCTTCCTGAGCTCCAACATGGAAAAGCTGGGATTTCCCACCTCCCTTCGAATGCCAGGGGTACCCTAGACTCCCACAGCAATTCAGAGGCTGTGCCTGCACAGAGTTTGGAAGTTTGGAGTGCAGAGAAAGGGGGAGCCCTGGATGCAGCAATGCAGACTCAGAATGAACAGCAGCATTTTCACGTTTCTGATGAAAATACAATTTTAAATTTTTAATTTACTTTTTTCTTCTTTGCCAGCATCCATTTTCTGTCAGATATCAGATCTGCATATGCAAACAGCCTGGTGATCAGCTCTTCTTGTGCTGCAGGGAGGCACCTGAAGGCTGGTGATGATGGAGAGGCACCAAGAGAGGTGGAAGAGCTCTTGGCTGCATGTTAAAAGTGTCTGACCAAAACCTACAGGAGCTTTCAGCAGCAAAAAAGGAATCCCAGAATCCCAAGATGGGTCAGGGTGGAAGGGATTTTAGTGGGTCAACTGGTCCCACCTCCCTGCTCCAGCAGGGCCATCCCAGAGCACAGGGCACGGGATTGTGTCCAGATAATTCTGGAATATCCCCAGTGAGGGAAACTCCTCTCCCTCTCTGGACAATCTGTTCAGTGCTTGGT
Organism: Pycnonotus jocosus; assembly: GCA_013400435.1. Taxonomy (NCBI): domain Eukaryota; kingdom Metazoa; phylum Chordata; class Aves; order Passeriformes; family Pycnonotidae; genus Pycnonotus; species Pycnonotus jocosus. The sequence goes on along the minus strand of VWYP01034237.1, from coordinate 20,340 downwards.
CACTGCACAGGGAAGTTCTTCCTCATGTCCAGGTGGAACTTCCTGCCCATTCCTGTTATCCTATTGCTGGGTCCCACAGAGCAGAGCCTGGTCCATCAAGCACGTGGACATTCAACATTTTTGGCAAAATCTCATCCAAATCAAAATGGGTCTGTGCCCATGAACCAAACAGCACCAGGGACCAGACAGGCACAGGGTGAAACAGCCCCTGGCCTGGTTTTGGTGTGGGATGAGCAATCCCAGCACATGGCTTGGGAATGACAAAGGCTGGGGTCCCTTCCTGACAAGCAAACTGGATTCAGCCACCCAGATTTGACAGCCAGGAGCGTTGAATCGCAGGGACGTGGCCAGACAGGGTCAGTCAGCCTCAGAGCCCAGGTTAGCAGCATGAGTTTACAGCAGAGGTGCTGCTCCCAAGGCTGGATGTCTGTCTGTCTGTCTGTCTCCTCACAGGAACAGACCACACACTGTCACTCGCTCCCTCTTCTGTAAATGTTTATTTTTAATTCGGTTGCGTAATGGATTTCAAATGAGCTGCCATAAGATAGCAGTGAAAGGCTGCAGCCACGTCCCTCTGAAGCTGATCCATGGGGTTTGAATGTTTTTTGGCCTGGATTTATCTTGGATAAATTGTTTTCATACAAAAAATAAACTGGTGGGGAGCTGCTGAAGAAGAGTGGTGCTCCCACTGGTGATGCTCTGCAGTGGACACCTGAAATCAGGTGTGATCAGTCAAAATAAACCCGTGCAACACCAGCATTGTCCACACCTATGGCTCGGTATTTTTTTTCTTTCTCTCAGGCACAACCAATACCTTTTTGTTGCCCACAGAACTCCAGAGGCTGCCAGTTCCCACAGCATCCCTGGGCACAGGACCTTTTCCAGAGGACTGATGATTTCTTGGGAACACCTGGATCCAAGCCTGAGGTTTTGCTGGGGTGAGGTTTTGCAAAGCCCAAGCTGGAAATTGCTTGGTGTAGTGGTAGTTTGTAGAATCATGGAAGAGTCTGGGTTGGAAGGGACCCAAAGCTCATCCAGTTCCATCCCCTGCCATGGGCAGGGACCCCTTCCACTATCCCAGGTTGATCCAAGCCTTGTCCAACCTGGCCTTGAACATTTCCAGGGATGGGGAAGCCAGACTTCCTTGGGATCCCTTGTGCTGCTCTGAACACCATAAACACTGTAAGGTGCCTTAGAGCCCCCTAAATCTTGTCTGGAGCTTCTGAGCTGCCACTTACCATCCAAAATGTTCAGAAATAACCATTCCTTTACCACAACAGCAGCAGCTCAACTCAATTTGGATTTGAACCTTCTGCTTCTTGCCCTTTCTGCTGGATTTGGGTGATTTCTCCCTGCAGGTATCCTGCTAACAAAGCATGGAGGACCTGGATCTCCTGGCAGGGTTGTGTGGCCATTCTGTGGGACCAGTGCTGGAATCTTGCAGGAGCATCAGTGGTTTCTTCTCAGCTGACCCCCAAATAATTGCTTTTCCCCTAAAGCAAAGCCCCTCTAAAGAAAAGTTCCTGAAGTACCTGGAGGGAACATATAGGAAAGCTGGGACAAGAACGTGGAGTGACAGGACAAAGGGGAAAGGGTTCAAATTGAGAGTGTCTTTAGGTGAGATATTAGGAAGAATTTCTTCCATGTGAGGGTGCTGAGGCCCTGGCACAGGGTGCCCAGAGAAGCTGGGGCTGCCCCTGGATCCCTGGAAGTGTCCAAGGCCAGGCTGGATGAGGCTTGGAGCAATCTGGTCTAGTGGAAGGTGTCCCTGCCCATGGCAGGGGATGGAACAGGATGGTCTTTGAGGTCCCTTCCAACCCAAACCATTGTGATCCTATGGTACCCTGGGGCTCAGCCTTCCACGGATGGGAAGAGGAGCCTGTGGTGCTCCCAAGCATCATCATCCCATCCTAGCCAGGAGCAGCCTCCACACCCTCCACAGGGGCTTGTACCAGGAAAGTCCTCTGGCATGGCTGGAGGATCACCTGGGAGCAAATCAGCCTGGGAACGTGGCAGAGGCACCTCCAGAGGGCAGCAGGTCTCCAGCTGATGCTGTCCCCTGGTGTCCCCAGGGGCTGCAGAAGTCGGTGGTGATCTCCTGGCTGCTCATCTCCACGGATCGCTGAAGGAGCTGGCACTGGCCTGTTTCAGTCTTCACAGAATCCTTGGATGGTTTGGGTTGGAAGGGACCTTAAAGATCATCTAATTCCAGTCCCTTGCCATGGGCAAACACACCTTCCACTAGATCAGCCTAGATCTTCCACCTTCATTGTGGTATCTACTTTATTTTCACTATGGGTTTCTTCCAGGTGAGTCAAACATCAAAGACCAAACAAAGGACAATTGTGGCTGAAATCCTATGACAGTCATGGAGGGAATTTTCAGCCCATTTGTTTTTATTTCAAAGGTAAAAGTAGATCCTTTTGGTGATTCCATAGCTAACTTTGTAAGTGTGTGTATTGAGTTAATGAATTATTCTTGCCTCAACTCAAAAAAAAAAATCCAAAGACCTGAAGAACTAGGAACCATTTCCAAATAAAATCAAGACCCTTTTCCAAGGATTTTGACTGATTTGATGACTGATTTGTAATGGCTTTCCTTTGATAAACCTACTAATCCAATTCATTGCAGCAATCCATAAAAGTAAAAAGCATTTAAAATATCAGGACTGATATATATTTTTTCCACCTCTCTTCTTTGCTGGGAAAAAGGGATTTCAGTTCCACTTTCACTCAAAATATTTGTTGTTAATTAATCCCAGAAGTGCTAGTGAATAAAAATTCCTCCTCCAGTCTTACCTGTCCACCCAGGAAGGCTTCCTCACCAAAACCCACAGGACTGGAGGGGTGTTTAAAAATGCTGTGATTGCCCTGTACTAATTTCCTGGGCTTTGTGAGGAAGGGAAAGGTAAGAAAAACCCATCTCAGACTCTTGCTTTAAGTTGGGGTGAATGAAGGGTGGAGTCCAAGCTGCAGCTTCCCTCCCTTGTCACCCCAGAATCACCTCCTGCTCACTCCTCCAGCAAGAGCTGGGTGCAATTCCCTGGATTTGTAATTTGTCAGGGATTGTCAGGAAACACTTCAGGTTCTACTTCAGCAGTTGATGGCTTGACAAACTGAATCTGGACAATCTCCTCAACCCAGGACAATAAATTAACTTCCAATAGATGGATTTTTATGTTTGTTTTTTTTCTCTTTCACCCCAGCTGCTGGAATTTTTTTTCTATTTCTAAACCAAACTGACTCCTTTGGGGACATTAAAATGCGAACAGCACTTGAAATGTGTTTGCTTGTTAGATTCCTCTGTTTTGCTGTTTGTTAAGACTGATGAATGAGCCATAAAATCAAATGTTTGCAACATTCCCAATGTCCACTATTCCAGAGAGACCCATACTTTGGAATTTGCCTCCAGACAACTTCCCCTGCAGAAACCAATCAGAAGAAGGATGTTATCTCAGCTAGCAGTGATTCTTGAAACTGTGGGACCAAGAGTGAAGATCCAACCTTCTCTTAAATAATATTTTCATCCCTCATCTCAAAAAAAGCTGATAAGCATCCCATTGCTCAGCCAGTCTCAGACAGGATCCCTGTTGTCCTGTTTGATGAGGCTCTGGCTGGTTTTCCTGGCTTTAGCCAGAATCCAGCAGGATCAGGAGGTGACACTCATCAGCTTCCTGGCCTTCAGACGAGTTGTTTGGTCTGGAACCCTGGGGGTGAGGGTGAAAATGAGGATGATGGAGCTCCACAGCACTGCATGGTAAAAATAGGAAGGACCTGGAGATTCTGGAGTGATTCCAGAGGAGGCCACAGAGATGTTTCAAAGGCTGGAGCCCCTCTGCCCTGGAGCCAGGCTGGGAGAGCTGGGGGTGCTCACCTGGAGAAGAGAAGGATCCAGGGAGAGCTCAGAGCCTCTTCCAGAGCCTGAAGGGGCTCCAGGGGAGCTGGAGAGGGACTGGGGACAAGGCATGGAGGGACAGGACACAGAGAATGGCTTCCCACTGCCAGAGGGCAGGGATAGATGGGATATTGGGAAGGAATTGTTCCCTGTGAGGGTGGTGAGACCCTGGCACAGGTTTCCCAGAGAAGCTGTGGCTGCCCCTGGATCCCTGGAAGTGTCCAAGGCCAGGTTGGATGGGCCTTGGAGTAACCTGGGACAGTGGAAGGTGTCCCTGCCCATGGCAGGGGATAGAACAAGATGGGCTTCATTTTCCCTTCCCATCCAAACCATTCTGTGATTCTCTGGTGCCCAAAGACCCTTTGGAATGGAAGGCACTGAAATCCCCCTGTGCAGGGAGATTTGAGCTGGTCCTCTCCCACAGCAGCTCCAGATGGGCTCTGGGTGCTCAGCACAGGCAGAGCTTTGTGCAGCACCACGAGCAGTTAATTGTACAAAAGAGGGAAGGCAGATCTCACGAAATCTCACACACAAGTGATAAAGAGATACCAGGATGTGCTGCCAGCTCTCTCCTGAGCTCTTCTCCCTATGCCCTAAATGGCATCAGCTGTCTTGTTCTTGTTGAAGAAAGGAGGAAGAACATGACCAGTCTCTTGAGGTGAGGTCTGAAGCGGAAACAGAACCTCAGATGGAAAGTGAGTAAAGTTACAGCCCGGTAACCCAGCTGATTACAAAAAAAGAAACTTCTCAGACTCGAACCTGACTGGTGATAAGCTCTCTGAAAGTCAAGTGCACGCAATAAATAACCCCACCCCTTCTATTGGCCCAGACTGCTCTGAGCTGTGAATGGGCCAATTTAGACAACTCCAGACCCACATTTCTCCTCCCATTTTCAGACCAGCCTTATACCCTGAGGCTCCAGGGGACGACTTTCAGCTCACCCCGGCCTGAATGAGGGCAATCTGGGGCCCTGTTTGCAGCAGGACTGGACTTCTCACAGCCTGAGGAGCCTTTGTGGGTTCTTCTAAGGTAGACCCCATTCTAATATTAGTAGTAGTAGTGTGAGAAGTGTGGTCACACTGCCAGCCCTCCACTGCTATAAGTGTGACAACCCAGCTCCATCTGTCATTCAGCTGTTGGCAACAGGAAACCACCAACAGCAACTCAACACACACACGACGACAAGAAGAATTAGGGCTTTCTCTTTGTGTGTGCTCCAAGGATTGGAACTCATCAAAAGGAGCTGATGGTCCCAAGCTGATGATCTGGAAGGGGTTTTTCAGCTCTGGTGGACAGCTAAGATTGAGTGGGATATGATTTAATCTGAACACAGGACTGTCAAGGTAAGTGCAAATGATTTTCCAGCACTTTTCCTTCCTTCCTGCTGCCTATTGGTTGTGTGGTGCTCCACTGGGCATATTCCCTTAGGATATTTAAAGATTTGGTCCATCTATGGACCAGTGATTATTAAAGCATTTAGGGTGGGATGTCCAATGAGTCAAATCACTGCTGCAGACGAGGACAGGAGGTGTGTCTGTCTTTCCTTCTGGCAGCTTCCCAGTGCTGGAATTGGGAATGCTCTGAGGTGGGACTGATGCTCCAAGTCAATGCTCACCCGGTGGGTTCTCTCTCAGGTGCAAGTCAACCTTTTCTCTCTTAAAAACAGTGAAAGTAGATGCTAGCCATGATAGTGGATGAATGAGTGGATAGTGGATAGATGATAGTGGATGAATGAGCTTCATCCAATTGAATTTCTTAGAAACGAGAGTGACAGGAGAAAGGAGAAATCAGGGACCCAGTTCTGAAGTTGAGGGGAGATGGAAGTTTAGGTGCTCAGCTTCCAACACAGCAGCCTTTGGGTGCTGCAGACAGTGTGGGGAAGGGTCGACTCTTTAATTCCCCATTTGTAGAGATGCACATTTGGGATTTTTGAGAGTTTTTGCTTTCTTCCACCCCACAGATGGTTTAAATGGTCTCACTGGATGCAATATTTTGTGTTCACCAGCTCCTTCACTGAAGCTGGTAAAACCACTGCAAAGTTAACGCTGGTTGTAGAAAAAACTTCTGGCAAAGTTGGAAATCTCTAATGGAGTTGTAGGAAGAGTGGACTTTCTTCTTCTACCCTGGTCACTTCCCAGGATCTGCACTAAGACCGTAGCTTTCATTCCTGATTAAAATTTAGGTCAGGCTCAAAATTCCAGAGCTCCAAGTTGGAGCATGGATGTTTCAGGATATCTGTGCTCGCTGTGGCACTTTTGGGAGGGAATAGCACTTGCTGCATTGTGGGGTATTTGAGTCTCAGACCTCCTCAGGTGTTTCCTTGGGGCTTTGTGGCCCATTATGCCTCACTGAATGCTCTTCAGAGTGCTTTAGTTACCCCACTCATGATTTGGGGCTATTTCTTTCGGATATTTAATAGATTATGGATCTTTAACAGTGCAAAACCAGGACACTGCCAGCAGTGATGGTTTCTGCTGCATGCAGAGCACACGCACACGATCCCAGCTCGGGTACGTGCTGGAGATGGAGAAGGCAGATGGAAATGAGGAATAAAAAAAGGACAGCTGCAGGGCAGCCCAGGCACCCTCATTAATATGCTTGGTCAGTCATTCTGTCAAGGTTTAGGTCGTTTTTATCAGAAGATTTGAGGGCTGCAGAGCTTGTGATTTCTCCTTCATATTCTGCTTTCTTCTCCCAGACCTCCTGCAGCGTTTTCGTTATATTGGTACCTAAAAGTCAGTGAAAAAAACCCCCTTCTGGCCCATTCTTGTTTTGTTCTGCCAATACAGGGCTATTGCTGCCCCGTGAGGATCGCAAAGTGAAAACATGAATTTTCTGGTGGAGGAGGAAAGACCCAAGGCATATTTAAGTGAAAATTTTGCAAACATGATGCTGATTATTCTTCATGTTCTTTTCCAGTGGATTCCCATGTTCAGTTTAATCAGGTGGGGTTTTTTGGGATGCTGTAATATCCCGGGCTTTCAGCTAAGATGGTGTGCTCTGAGCTTCTCATAACTAAACCCACAATATCCCAGGATGGGCATCCCATTCCCTCACAATCTGGGCTGTGTGTCCCTTTCAAACACGGCTATCAGCCCCTTTATTTCTGCTTTGTGACTTTCTTCCTGACTGATCTTTCAACCTTTAATTCTCTGTGGTGCCTTGATGGGCACATCAGCATCCGAAAAGGCCTTGAGGACATTTTTAGAAACAGCCCAGGTTTTTTTTGTAATCTCAGGCAGGTGTGGAAAGTGAGGATTCACTTGGATGCATTTCACGGGGATCATAGGGATGTGCTGAGCAGAGTAGGAGCTCCTGGGCAGAGTGTTACTTCATCATTATTTGCCGTCCTTCCTTCCCCTCATTCTTTCCATTCCATCTGTGTAAAAACAGGAGTTTCCTCGCTGCTCCTCCACGGTTCATCAGCCTCTGGAGGCAACCAAGCGTTGCCTCCATGTGGGTGAGTTCCCTTGTAGCCAATCATTTCCTGCAGGGTTTCTATCATGGGCAAAAAATCTTTTAGGACACCTGGGGCTAAATCCTGCTGGAATCCTCGCCAGCCCCAAAGTTTCCATCTGTGTCTTAATCCCATGTGGTGCAAGTCAGCTTTTTTCATTCGGCTGACACCACATTGCAAGATTAGATGTAGCTCAAGGGGGTAAAAAAGGATGAAATTCCCCCTTGCAGAGGTCTTGGCAACAAATTGCAGCCTCAGGGTCCTGATGCTGCTTGTGGAAGGAGCAGTTGCACCACTGGGCATCACTGGACAAAACAGGCTATGCAGGGTCACGGTTCTTAAAAATAAATAGAAAATGTAAACCAGAAAAATAAATAGAAATGTAAACCAGAATTCCAATATTTCATGCTGGACAAGACATTTGCTTCTCACAGGTCAGACTGTTTTCTGTATCAGGTTTAAATCCCTCACAATGTCCAGCCAAAAAGTCTCCCCCACCACCAAAACCCAAGCTGAAACCACAGCAGTGCCATGCTTACAAGTAAAAAAAAAAAAAAAAATGGGGTTTAATTGCAATTTTTTCCAAGAAAAAGCTGCAACTGAGCAGGAGAACAATGTTCCTGTGGTTTTACGGAGCAATTTTGTCTTTGTTAATACTGGTCATTTTTAATTTCAAAGACATTGTGGCCTTGCCTATTCAAACTTCCAAACCTGGTGATAAATGCCTGAAGGGGAGGGACACGGTTGAGCAAAGGGGTGAGAAGTGTGAACTGTGTGGAATAACTGCAAGGAATGCTGTTGCTTCATTTGCTGGAGACACAGCAAAGAAGGAGGGAATAAACTTGCTGTCCGCCATGGAATCATGGAATGGTTTGTGTTGGAAGGGACCTTAAGGATCAGCTCATTCCAACTTCCTGCCATGGGAAGGCAAACAGTCTACCATCCCAGGTTTTTCCAAGTCCTGTCCAACCTAGACTTGNTCCTGCCATGGGCAGGGACTCCTTCTACTACCCCAGGTTTTTCCAAGCCCTGTCCAACCTAGACTTGAACAATTCCAGGGATGGGACATCCACCATGGGCAGGACAGGCAGTCATGAGTCTTTCAGTGGAGGAAATTAGTGGTGGTCGTTAGGAAGTAATTTTAAGGCTATGGGAATTGGAGGGCTGGGACAGACTGATGGGAAGCAGTGGGAATTTCCATCACTGAAAGCTTTGAAGTACAAGTTAAGGGGTCTCTGAGATTAATGACCTTTGTGGTGCCAGTCCTACATTTCTGCCGCCCTGTGAAATACACGTGGCTTCTGAACTGAAATGTGCTTTTCAAAATCATCCCCTTGCATTTCCCCCTCTTTATTAATTTACTTCCATACTTATAAAACAGTTTTCCAAATCTGACCCGATCTCACAGATGATTTCTGCTCCTCTGGAAGCCGTGGAATGCGTTACTGATCAAAAAGCAGCGAGCAGCACCCCTGGGGTCCTGTGTGTCAGGCACGTAGGACACACAGCAGAAATAATAAACACATGGCTCACAAATGAATTCTTTGCTACTTAACGAGCAGAGAAGAATGAAAAAATTACTCAGTGTCCAGGATGTCTGGTCTGCCTTGGTGATGGCAAAATTGGAAGTGATTTTGGTGGATGAAGGTTGGATGAAAAACTCTTTGTCCCTTGATAAAGAGACCTTACAGCCAAGAGGCAAAAGAGGTGCTTGGCCCCATGCCCAGGTCCCCATGGTCCCAAATTACTACAGGATGGTGTTTTTTTGTACATGGAAGGTCCCTCTTCTCCATGAAACCTGGGGTGAGAAAGAAAAACCATAATAAATTGCCTTTAGCAGAGGAACTGCCAGACTCCTTTCAGCCCAGACAATTCCTTGCCCAACACTTGAGCCATGGTGGCATCCAGGGTTATGTGAAGGACTTGGAACCATGAAATTTGGGGCAGAGCATCTCAAAATGTGTCTGTGGGAGGATGATGCTTGGGAAGTGGGCTTTGAATAGAGGTTGTGGAAAAATCAAGGTGTCACCTGCAATACGTGATTGAAAGAGGGAGAAGTGAAGTTGTGCTAAGCATGCAAAGAAATTGATAGAAAAGATTTAAATTGACTTTATTCTCAATATTTTTTCCTGGCTGTCTCTTGCATATTTGGCCATGACCATTTTAGAAGCAGAGGAAGAAGAGCACAGCTGCTTGAGGCATTAAAGCAGCAAACTTGCACAATTATTATTATTTTTTTCCAGTGAAAGGTGCCAATATTCATGGTATTTCTGTGACAGAACCTTTTAAAAGGTGGTGATTTCCCATGGAATGCTTTTTTTTCCCCTGAAAATTGTGGTGAAAAAATTGGAAAAAACATTCTAAAAATCACTGAGTGGTCTGCCAAGGAATAACAACTGTGAGTGGAAGGGAATTGTGAATGTGGGACTTTGTACAAGACTGGTCCTAACCAGGTGAGAAAAATCCTGGTTGTTTTAGTGCAGTACAGCTGATGCCAGGCAGAGATTAGACACTGGCAAAGCAAGAAACTTTAGGAAATAAGATTTGTTCTGGCTCTGAAGCAATAAATTCAGTCTAGATCAAATGTGATGTAATCTGAGAGTGGATCAGCCCCATCACTTCAGTGCCATAAATAATGACTTTCTGTAACAAACCTGGTTGTGAGGTTTGACTTTGTTCTGCCACATTTCTGTCTCCTTTGAGCACCATAAGGATATTTTGATATTATTTTAATCTTGAAAATGGAGTTAATCTTCTAATTTTGGATAAGGGATTAAAAAGTAATGGGTTCCTTCTTTCTTTACGAGCATCAGAAAGGAAATAATACTGAGACAAGGTCTTGGCTGCTGCAAGTATCCAAAAATAGTCATGTTGTGAGTGTGGGACAAACCTGGCAGGGAGAACTGGTCTGGGTAGGAGTCACTTTCTCTGTCTAGAAAGGCTTTTCCTCACGGGATCCAGACAAAATCTCTTCGTGGCAATTACTAGCAGAGTATCTCCCAGTTGCCATCAAACAAAATCTGCATTTTCATGCCAGTCCCTGGAGATATCCCTGCAAAACCAATGGGATTTAACAACAAATAATGGCAGTGAAACAAGAGGAAGCCCATCCTCACCCTGCACTCGGGGTGATCTGGTGCCTGTGTCTGAATGTCATCCCAAATGGGGATGGGACCAGGGAAACTCCTGTTTTCCTTCAAACCAGGGAAAAAAGGATAGCCTGTTTCTTGAAAAGTAGAGATCCAACAGGAGTGGTGGTGGAATCAGGATAGATTTTAAATAAACATAATAAACATACATGGATAAATATAATCCAGGAGCTTCTGAGGACCACCAGCAGTTTGGATGCAGCCACCAAATATTTAAGAGTGGGAAAGGAACACCAATATTGCCTGTTTTAGTAGTTGAGATGCTGCCTCAGCATTCAAAAAGTCCTCGGAGAGCTCCAAAAATGGCCTCTCAAAATGGAATCTAGTGGGTTGTTTATGACACATCAGCATCTTCCAGAGCAGCAGGGCACTGTCAATAAGCTTTTAATCTGCTGGAGGAGTGGGAACAGGGAGTCTCCTTTCTGACGGTAAAGGAGACTACTCATTCCTAAAAGGGAAGAGAAAACCTTGGCCAGCCCATGAAAACAATGTCTGGAGGAAATGAGCAGCCCAGCTTTTGCAGCAGCAGGATGGGGAAGCAGTCCTGGGGGCCAGCTGGGAAAACAGAGGTACCTTCAACCTTCTTGGAGGGTTTGGAGCAAAGCTGGAGTCACCTCTGCAGCAGAAATCCCACCAGGAATGCCTTTGGCTCAATGTGAAATGGATGAAATGCCATGGGATGGGCATTGCTGATGAAGGAGGCCATGCAGGAAGGGGCTGTGGGGTCATCCTGGTGGATGTGGAGTCACCTGGAGGGAGACTTTCCCAGGAATGCCTTCAAGCTGACAGAGAGTAGGTTTAGATTGGATATTAGGAAGAATTTCTTCCCTATAAGGATGGGGATGGCCTGGCACAGGGTGCCCAGAGCAGCTGTGGGTGTCCCTGGATCCCTGGAAGTGTCCAAGACCAGGATGGAGAGAGCTTGGAGCAACCTGGGATAGTGGAAGAAAGGTGACCCTGCCCATGGAATGGGGTGGCACTGGATCACCTTTAAGATCCCTTCCAAGCCAAACTATTTCATGATTCTGTAATTCCATGATTTCACACTCATGTAGGGGCTGCAAAGACACTGGAGAACATCTGGGGGCTGACGTATGAAAACAGGGTGGGTGAAGCCACCACCAAAAAGACCCTGCTCAGCTGGGTGAGATCACAGCCTCACAGGGGAACAGGGACAGATGGAGCCCATCTGGAGTGACTGGGAGCTGCAAATGAGAGACTTTCTCCCTTCCTAGTGCCCTTTTCCACAAGCTTTCTCAGGGTTCCTCCTCCAGCTGCTTTCAGAGGACATCCCTGGGCTGAGGAAGGAAATTGTCTGGGCTTCTGGGCTCCAGAAGCTGCATCTCATGGCCATGAGACCCCTAGGCTGGAGGAAACAGAGGAGGCCTCGGGATGAAGGGATGTGCCCCAGGTGACACACAGGCTACCTTAGATACCAGAAAGACCTCCCTGGCATGCAGAAGGCAAACCACACCCACACCACATCCAAACCTTTTCATTTTTAATTCTTGCTTTTGAGCGCTTGAACTGGGACGGCCTTTACAGCAGGCAGCTGCGTCTGCTGGGTTTCCCCGCTGCCAGCAGTGAGAATGTGTCTCAAATCAGAAGCAGGTTTCTGTCTGGAGCTGCCGTGCTGTCTCCCTGTTCCCAGGATGACTTGGCAGATGCTGCTTCAGTGCTCAGCCTTTGCTGCACCTCGTGGTAGCTCCTCCTTCCCACCTCGGCGGTGGATGACAGCAGCTTTCTGAAAGAGCAACTTCCCTTTTCACTGGGATAGGAAGTGAAGCTCATTTAGCAAAGAGAGGTCGCCCACCAAATGGTGAGGCCCTGTCCTAAATCTCAAAGCACTCCACCTAACCTGGCACTGTCCTCTCCTTCCCCAGCCTCAAACCTGAGCAGCTCCACCTCCATCCCTTGCCCTTAGCAGGAGGAGAATTGGGAAAGGAAAATGAAAATTGGCAGGGGTGGGGTTTGGCAAATCTGCAAGGGCTTCCTCATTTCTGTGTCTCTAAGAGCAGGCACACCTGGCTGAGGCCTGTTCTGATTGTCTTCAGTGTCACCCAGGCCTGGAGAGTGTCAGAGGATGGTGCCAGGCTCTTTTCAGTGGTGCCCAGCCACAGAACGAGCAGAAATGGACACAAGAAGTTCCACCTCAACCATGATGAAGAAATTCTTTATGTTGAGGGTGTCAGGGCACTGAAACAGCTGCCCAAGGAGGGTGTGGAGTTTCTTCTCTGGAGACATTTCAAACACACCTGGTTGTGTTCTTGTGTCACCTGTTACAGGTGATCCTGCCTTAGCAAGAGGGTTGGACTGGGTGATCTCCAGAGGCTCCTTCCAATTCCAAACTATTCTGGGATTCTGGGGTTCTAGGATTATGGGATTCTGGGGTTCTAGGATTATGAGATTTAGAGATTCTGAGATTCTGTGCTGACCCTCCAGGGTGATGGACTCAGTGCAACCCTCAAGGACTTGCAGGCCCCTGTGTATGGCCCAGCCAGCCTTGCAGCCTTCCATGGGATTAATTTCCTTTATCAGGAGCACGGCTGCAGAGCCAAGGCTGCTTCCCATCCCATGTCCCCAGAGGAGGCACCAGCCACGTGCACCCTGGAGCAGCAGCCCCCACCTCACACATCATCATGTCCTCAGCCACCCTCTTGTTGTCCTCATGTCCTGTGGCTGGTAAAGGTCTTCTGCCATGACCTCAGCTCAGATCTGCCCCGTGAAGCTTTTGCCTCCTGTAAACAACATCACCAGCGTGGGGTGACCTTTAGCTTGTGCATCACAGCCGGCAGATGTTGGCTCATGTTTGTCCTGCTCAGTGGGGGCAGCTGAAGTGTAAACGATGTGAGGCCATCCCAGCCTCGAGCTGGCTGAGACCAAGCGTCCTTTCCCCTCCTGCTGCCGCTTACAACGCAAAGATGACGCCATGCAATCACCCACAGAGGTGACCGTGGTGGTTTGTGGGGGCCTCGTGTTTGTAACAGCTTAAGAAAATACACTGAAAACACCCCAGGAGGAGCCAGCTCGTTACACACCCTCCATGGGAAGCCTCTGTAGAAACAAATCCTGCTTCTTATACAACGTTTATCTCCCAGGACTGAGTTTCAGCCTCTCAATTGAACATGCTGAGGCAAAGTGAGAAAGTCACTTCCTCAGAGCCACCCACAAGTCCCTGACCAGGTCTTAATTTGTGAGACCACGCTGCAATGGTTGAGTAGGTTCATAGAGGGATGGGTCTGGCTGGAATAAGATGTGTTTCATCAGTAAAATGTCTTTTTTTAGTCACAGAAAGGAAAGATCGTTGCAAAGCCAGTCTATTGGGTTGTTTCCTAAAATGTGGTGGTTTGCATAGTGGAAGCACAATCCATTCACAGTCATTTTCACTGTTTTTAATGACAGCTGTTAATAGCCTGTGGCATTTGCTGGGGTTTGTGTCTGAATTCACTTCGCATTTCTCGCCTTCCTAATTGTTATTTTCATTGGCCAGGTTGTCTGGGAAGTGCAACTCCCACCCCCTCCCAGGTGATCATTTTTATAATCAAAATAGAGCAAGGAATCCTTTGGGGGGGAGAAAAGAGTCAGTTCTGACACAAAGACCTGATTAAAAAAAGAAATCCCATTAAAAGCATTTGCAAAACCAGGCTGCTCCTGCGATCCGGGGGTGTAAAGCTGTTGGTCTCATGGATGGTGTGGATGTGGTGGGAGCCAGAGGCCTCTGAAAGAAAAATTTGGGAAGGGCCTTCAGCCCCATGGAGCATCTGTCATGGGTCCGGCCAGTGGCTCGTGCGTCCTCGGATCGTGTCCCCCGGAGCAGCAGCGTGGGAAGCAGGCAAGTCGGGGACATCCCACCCCCATCCATGTTCCCCTGAGGGTGGGGAGAAGCCCAGCAGGTTTTTCTCTGTCTTCATCCACTCTCCCATCCCTCCTTGTCCTATTTTCTCTCCTCACAATCTGAGGGTTAAAGAGATGATGGAGGCACTTCCCAGTGCCTGCTGGATCCGGCACCGAGGGATGGTTTGCAGGGATGCTGTTCCCTCTGCTGCAAAAGGAGGGGAGGACAAAGAAGTGCCAGGTGTGCACATCCTGGCACTCTCATCCTCCCCATTCTGCCAGGGCCTGGAGGGGAGGAGAGGATTTACGTGAGGGGAAGGCTGACAGGAGCTGGACACAGCTGTGATGAGTAGGGAAGTGCTCTGGCATCCCATTACTATTCTTGGCACGCACTTGGAGCTGTTCAGGTGAGGAATTGGAGATGCACATCCTTCCCTATAGCCCTTTGCCTCAGCTGAGTGTGGTGGGAGGGATCATCTTTCCCTCTGAGACCCGATCCAAAAAGCTGAATTCCTGAGCACCAGCCTGGCACCAGGTTCATTTCTCCTGTTGGTCCTGTAAAATGCTGTCCTCTTCCTAGGAAAAGTCATTCTCCGGGAGGCAGGGCCTCCAGGAAGGGCCTTTCCCAGGGCAGAAGTTTGGGTGGCCATATACAGAGGAGTGGAGTTCATCCATCTCATCATCTTCTCAGGACTGGGAGGGCCAGGACCTCCCCACATCCCTACAGATTCCTGTGATGTGTCCTCCAAGTGCTGTGGAATGGAGCATCAGGGAATTCTGGCCAAGGGACCATGGCCTGTGCCACTTCCATAGGGTTTGGATGTCAGATAGGGGTGGCCTGCAGAGAGGATTTCTCCCTGCTGTGCCCCAACTCACCCAGGACCCATCCACAATTTGGCCCACACCAACACTGGGCAGAGAGAGAGGTTTGAGTTGAAATTTGGGTTGAAATTCCAGGCTCTGCAGGAAGTGCTGTTGGGCAGTGCAGTCTTGTCACAAAACCTGTCCCACCTGAAGAACTCCAGAGTGGCTGGAGGTACCCAGAGGGATGTGCCTCATTCTCCTGGACCCATCCTGCTCCTTGCCCACTCCAGTGCATCCCACTGCCCCTGAGTCCTGCTGAGACATTCCCAGCAGACATCCCACCCTGCTGCCTGGGCTGAGCTCTTGAGGGAAGCACGAAGGGAGGTGGGATAAGCAGTCTGCTCTCCTGCTTTTCCCCTTTCCAAGACCCTGATCCCTGGCTCTGTTTCCTGGCCTGCAGCCTCCTGCAGCCCAGCCGAGCATCCGTCGGCTTCCAGCGGGATCCAAAGCTCAATGTAAGCAGCCATTTTTCCTCCAGACAGATGTTTTGATTAGGGAATGACAACCCTGGCAACAGGAGGCTGTTTTCTTCTTCTGGAATGAGCAAGAAGCTTTTATTATCTTCCTCTCTTTATTTTTTTAAAAAATTCCCTGTCAAAAAACTTTTTGCGTCTGCTTAAACTCAAGGTCCTGGAAATCTGTGCGCTCCCACACCCCCCCGCCTCACACAGCCTTCCCTCATAGATTGTCCCAGCTCTTCAGAAAGGCCTGGAACAGATGGATTTTCTGCTTGGTTCGCTTGTTTGGGCCAGGTTCACCTGCAAACCATGGCCTAAGAAAAAATGGTAGATTTAGGGCAGATATAAATTGTAAAAGAAATGGAAAGCTGGCTTAGATTGTAGCAGAAGGTCCTAAAATAAGCCAGTGGGCTTCAGTCTCTTTTGTGAAATGTGTACCCCTCACTTAGGGATAAATCACAGGACCACAAAGCTCCTGGATTTGCTGTCCATCTGCCCTGGGGTGCCAGGGAACAGATATTTCCAAGACAATTTGGCCACACTGGCTGTGCTCAAGACTGGGACCTGGACAGAGTCCAAGCCAGGGAGGAGGGATGCACTGGAATGGGGAAAGAGGAGGATGGGGCCAAGAGAAGGAGGCAGCTACATCTGCTTTGGGGTTCTTTGGGTGTGAGAGGTTTTATGATGGATTACCCCCAACATCAGCACCTCACCTCAGCAGGAGAGCCTGGCTGCTCCTGGGAGTCCTTCATCTTCCCTTTGAGGAGCTTTGGCACGGACCAGAGTGTTTGACAGAGTCCTCATTGAACAATTACAACCTGGTATCCATCAAAGATCAGGACTGGAATGAGGTCTGAACACTGCCAGCAGGATATTCCCAGCTCTCCAGTGAGGATGCAATATGGAGACCCAAAATCTGCTTCACTCCCCAGCAAGAACCATGACGCTTCTTGCTCTGGGCTCTTCAGCTCTCCATGGGGACTTTCTGGATTCAGGGAATCACAGAATGGATTGGTTTGGATTAGAAGGGACCTTAAAGCTATAGGCAGGGACACCTTCCACTCTCCCAGGTTGCTCCAAGGCTCATCCAGCCTGGCCTTGAACACTTCCAGGCATGGAGCAGCCAGACTTTGGCCACCATGACACAGGGGATGGCTGTAGCCTCTATCTTCTGCCTCTGAGAAAGACCTTGCTCATGGTTTCAGGGCTCTTTATAGCACAGCACGTTGGTTTGGAGTTGTCTTCTTACCTCCTCTTAGCAACGAAGCCGCAAATTATTTCAAAATATGAGCTAAAAAGGACTTGACCGAAACCCAGCAGAAGTAGAAAACGGCCACAGCAAAAATCGCTTTGGTAGTAAATCTTCCTTCTTATTTAAGGAGCTGATCCACCAAGATCTTCAGTAATTCTTCCATTTTGTGTCTTGCAAAGCAATCTAAGGGTGCCAGCTCAGGAAATGTTCTGAAGAACTATTTTATTGAGGGGAAAGAGAATTGAATGCATCTGTGATGTGCTGAGAACTGGAGGAAAAATTTTTTTACTGAACTTTTTCACTCCTCGCTCATGCAAAAATGCAAATCTGGAATACTTAAATTATCACATCTGAAGTGAATTGATTTCATCAATTCTTTCAGGACAGGGGAGGACTTGCAAAGAGAAATTCAGCATTTTACACCCTTCATAATAGGCTAGATCTGCATTTTCAAAGTAATTTTTTAGGGGTTTTGAATCTATTTCCTTTTAAAAACATGTTCTTAAAAAAGAGACACATTCTTAAGTTTTAAAATGAACTAAAATATCTGATCTTGGTGAACTGTTAAAACACTTTGTTGCACCCACCACAGAATCTGGATGGAAAGGGGGCTCATTTTGTGATTTCAGTAGGCTTAGGGGTTTTTTTTGGAGCTGCCCTCAGAGTGAAACTCTATTGGCTTACTTGGGTATTAACCTCTTTTTCCATGGCACCTTCGTGGGGTTGAGGCAAATGGTGAGCCAAGACTTCTGCTTTTCTGCTCGATTTGGTCTTGTTTCCTTTCCTGTACCCGCCCCTGCCATCCCAAGGCTGCCTGTCACTGTCCTCCACATCCCTTTTGCAGAACGTGCTGGATTCTCATCAGAAATTACTTTAGATCTCTTTTGCCCTGGTAGAGGAAAACAGACAACAGCAATAGGTGGTGCAGGGCTGCTCACTGTAAAAATGAGATGGGTGAAGCTTTGAAATGACAGAACCCGAGGCAATGGTGTGAAACTGAGTCCAGGGAGGTTTAGGTTGGATATTAGGGAAAAGTTCTTCCCCCAGAGGGTGTCAGGCACTGAACAGGCTCCCCAGGGAATGGTCACAGCCCCAAGGCTGCCAGAGCTCCAGGAGTGTTTGGACAACACTCTCAGGGATGTACAGGGTGGCATTGTTGGGGTGCCTTGGGCAGGGCCAGGAGCTGGATTGGTGATCCTTGTGGGTTCCTTCCAACTTAGGATATTCTATGATTCCATGATGTTCAGAGGAACTCCTTTTGACTCATTCCTGCAGAAACACTTGAACCTGCATCCACCTCTCTCTAGCCAAAATGCCACCTCAGCTACCCCTGTGAAGGCTGCTAAAATTGCATTTTATCATTCCCCAATATGGACATCCAGCCCACTTTAGAGGTTCTGCCCATACACCCGGTGTTCCTGTGACCTGCACATCTGTCCCATGAATTCAGGGCTGGCTGCACCACTGGTGTCTGTTGGCTTCTTCAGCTTGGCTCTTTGAGGAATATTTCTCCATCAAATATTTTTCACTCATGACCTGGCAGCAACTAAGCTGGACTCATAAAATTGTAGAATATCCTGAGTTATAAGGGGCCGATAAAGATCATCAAATCCAACTCCTGGACCTGCACAGGACCACTCCAAGAATTCCATCATTTTGTTTCCAATGCTGTTTTTTGTTGTTGTTGTTGTGGGGGGGAATTTGTTTGTTTGTTTGTTTGTTTTTTAATGCATAGAGAATCATAAAATCCCAGAATGGTTTGGGTTGGGAGGGACCTTAAAGCTCATCTCATTCCACCCCCTGCCATGGGCAGGGAAACTTTCCACTATCCCAGGTTGCTCCAAGCCCTGTCCAACCTGGCCTTGGACACTTCCAGGGATCCAAGGGCAGCCACAGCTTCTCTGGGAAGCCTGTGCCAGGGCCTCACCACCCTCACAGGAAACAATTTCTTTGGTATATCAGATCTAAATTTCCCCTCTTTCAGTTTAAAATCATTACTCCTTGTCCTATCAGTGCATTCCCTAACAAAGAAGGATATGGAAAAACTTTGTGTTGCCTTAAAACTTTTTTTTCCTGCTTGTTCTGCTTTGGTTTTTGGTCACTTTAAAAAGAACTTGTTTTATTAATTTGCAAGTGTGAGGAAAAAAGTTTCCCCCCTCTTAATTATCAAACAAAACCAACATTTTTAGGTGTGAAACCCCCCCCTATAAATTCACAAAAGGAAATTGCCATGAGTTTCTGAGTTATTGTGCACTCCCCAGCACTCCTTTCCACTGGAAAAAAAATAAAAACAGGGTGGGAGAACTACTCTGAGTGGCTTTTCTCATTTGTATTTTTTTCTTGTGAAGACAATGTTTAAAAGCATTAATTAGAAGCGAAACACGTTGGCAGGGTGTACACTCAACTCAGCCACCTTTATTTTTGAAAATAAAATTACTTTTTAACAATTGAAGGGTCTGCCAGCTGTGGACTGGGAGCTCAGCAGCAGCTCTCTGTATCCAACATTTGTCTGCAGGACTATTTTGGGTTTTGTAAAATGCCTGCTGGCCCAAAGGATGGTGGCGTTGGCTGCCAAAGGTGTCGGAGGCAACCGGGAGGGTGGCACTGGTGGATTTTGTAGGGACTGTGAAGCCCCAGAGCTGTTCTAAGCCCTTCTGTGTGTGGGTGGGAGCGAGTGACCTTTGTGGGAGGCTTGACTGGAGGTGGGCTGTGTTGTTCCCCTCTCTGAGCTGCTTTTGCACGGCTGTGTCTCCGACACGTGCGTGGGGACAAAGCTGAGCCTGTGCAAGGCTGCAGAGAGAGGTTTCCAGTCCCAGCAGGGTGCAGAAAGGGCAGCAATGTCCCCATGGGGGTGCACTGGACAAGTTATGGTCCCCACCCCTCTCAAACTGATGCCTTGGGAAGGCTGACCTGGAACAGAGACTGGGCAGAGCTAAGAGAATAAAGTAGATATTTATTTAAAAGCCTTAATGGATCCACTTCAGGCAGGACAAGAACTTGGCCAGGGCTACACCCAAGGTGGACTTAGAATGGTCACAAAATGGACGACTGGTCATGAGGTCTCACACTTTTTAAAGCTTTGGTCCATTTGCATATTGGGGTTTAATTGTCCAATTACAGCATCAGGTTGTGAAGTCTCATCCTTCTTGTTTGTCTCTTCAGTCCACTGTTGTTTGTGCTTTTGGGCCTGAAAATTTGTAACTGTTGTCCTTGGTCTTCATCAGGAAAAGGATTTGTTTTGTCTACTTACTCTGTGAAGAGAGCTTACTGCACTTAATATAAGGCTCAAAACTACACCCTTAGGCAGGACAGAATCTGAAAAACATGAAAGCCAAAACTTAAGGCATCAAAACACTGCCAGAGGAACTGGGATGGCTCCAAGACCCTGGTGGGACTTCCTGAGGTTGATGTTCCTCCAGGCCTTTCCCACCA
>VWYP01034235.1:128791-186221 GCA_013400435.1 Pycnonotus jocosus | reverse complement strand
CTCTACTCTGTCCTTATCAGCCTAGTTTTTAAGTTTGTAGATAGTTGGCTATATCCAATCTCTCAGATGTAAGTTCAAAAGGAAACTGTGTAAATGTAGGTCCAGGAAAAAAAGCTGTACACTTGCATTGTCCTAAAAAAAGTAAGAAGCTGGATTTCTTTTTCTAAATTTCTCACTACTTCCATCACATTGTTAGTACCAGTCTACTTAACAAAAATGATTTATGAGCTCACAAAAAAAAAAGAGGGAGAAAAAAAATCTTTAAAGGAGGAAGGTTTCTTTAGAAAGCTGTAATTTTAAAAGCATTTATCTTGAATCACAGTCAAAATGAAAATGACGGCTGCTGCAGCTGCAGTCTATTTGAGCTACTGTTTCTTTTCTATTCTTCAACAGATGTGCACAGAAGATAAAACACAAAATCATACTTGCAATGGATATACTGAAAGGCACAGCAAGTCTTCTCACAAGCCAAGCAGAATAGAAAATAGAGCTGCAGTAGTGTTTTTAACCTGGAGCAATGAAAGGCTCAAACTTGTGGCCTCTGAACTTGAGGCAGAAGCAGTGCATGCACACATATGCACACCTGACCTGACAATCAGAAACCAAGGGACACAGGTCATTCCTGTCCTAGCAACATGTCCAGATAGACCAAGATTTACCATCTCTGAAGCACTGCCCCTGGTATTTTTAGTGCAGTCACAGCCCCTTGATACTTTACTGTGATTTATGAACAATTTTCTTTACAAAAGAGAAACACTAAAGAATTTGATAAGCAGAAAAGAAAGTATGAAATCCTGCAGTAATCGCTTCCCGAGCAGTCATTCAGTATGGCAAAGAGGATTATGACTGCAGCTTGTTGGATAAGCAGATGAGCTCTCACAAATTAAGGATGCTATTTCCTTGGCAATGTGAAGGCCAAATGCTGATATTACAAGGAAGAAGATATCACAGACAGCAAAGACCTGATCCTGCGATTTGAAAGCTGTCCGAACTAATAATTAATACACAGCTGGGCTTACTGTCTTATTCCAAGAGTTTATTCTGTTTAATACTTCTAAACTCCAAGTAATCCCAAGGCACAGAGACACAATGGGTTCCTTTGCAAGACCTTTTACTTTTCCAGCAGCTGTTTTATTGCCTCAGCTGACCAGGATCAGCCCAGCTCCAGGTCTGTAGAGCAATGCTGGCCCCATGTCCTGCCCCACTGGACCACAGAACCCCTCTCAACCCCTTCTGCCTTCTTCCAGCAGGATCCCCACATCCATACAGGGGAGGCTGGGAAGCTGCTTTCACACACTCCTCTCTCCGTGAGCAATGAGCATACAGGGATAATATTGCTTTCAGATGTACGAATCCCCTCATGTGGCACTTTTGAAATATCCCAAACCACAGATCCTTCACAACATTTTACATATGAATAGGACATTGTCAGCTCCCTCAGACTCAGGCTGCACTTCACCACATAGAAGAGTAAAATACACATTAGCACTATAAAACTTCATCTCAATTAGCATAATCTGTATTTCCATTATAGAGCCGAGCTTTACAGCCAGCTCTGGGTGAGGCACTGAGCACTCTGGATCTGTCTTTTTCTGAGGAGAAATTCTCAAAACACAAGAAAACCATTCAGCATGGCGAATGCACGAGGTCTCAGTGCCTGCTTATCCTTATGTGGTCCTACTCTCTTCATCTGTCTCCTTCCATTGCCCCCATCATTTCAATGACTTTAATTAAACCCTTTGGATGAACTTTTGTCTACAGTGAGGAAATGCAGCCATGCCTCACACATACACAAGTGGATGAGCCAAGCACACCAGCTCTGCCTCCTGAAGGCACAGTCCCAGAGGAAAAAGGAGTGAACAAGGAATGATTTTTCTGTGATTTTACATCCAATGAGAGCACTCAAAGGGAAGGCACAACAGGAGCAGAGGCAAAAGATACTTATTCTGGTATCACTAACAAATAGGATAGACTAAACATTTTTAATTGACTGAGACTCTTCCTCCAAATAATATGGATATGCTATATGCACATAAAAGCAACATGCACAAATAGCATGAGGCCACTATGCAAGTAGCTTTCCTCTGCATTAGATGGGAATGAAGGAATCATACAGAATTTCAACATGTAGTTTCTAAGGCTCCAGAATACTAGATACCTATGCGACCTCTTTTGGTAATAAAAGTATTTAATAATTAGCATGCAAAATACTAAGCTTTGTTTTCAGCAAATTAGCCTGTCAACTGCATTGAGAAACTGTTAGTGTTGCAACTAGTGACCACTAAATAGCTAAAATCCAGGATCTCTCTGGCGGTGTCATTCTGAAGGAGACAGGCAACAAAACTACTTGACAGAGCCATGGGCTCAAAAGGTTCTTCTGTAGGGAACAAATGCTGTTCTTGCCTTGGGATGTCTCATGCAGAGACAGAGAGAAAGAGCAGGAGAGGAAACAAAGGAAAGTACCCTTTTCAGAAGATTTTTCTTAAATAATTCCCAACTAAGCAATAGTTCATCTTTCAGAAAGACAACACATCTTGTTTCTAAATTTGCCAGGAACAGAAAATACACCTTGAGAAATTGATTTGATGTCAAATTTTCCTCCCCAGCCATACCCTTTTGCTAAGCTGATGTGACCTATCTGCATCTTCCAGCTGCTTGATCTTGTGGTACATCTGCCTTCTCACCTCTATGCCTGGAACGTATGATCAAGGCACCTTCTAACTTCCCTTTATTCTGTGACAAGTTCTCTGGGCACTTTACCATTCCTCCCTTTCTTCTGAACACACTCAAAGCTAACACTGCAGCTTGCTGACAGCAGGGTGCCCTACATCTCACAGTACCACAGCAAAAGCAGTGGCAGGACCCACAGGATGAGCAAGTGCCACCTCTCCTTGCTGGCCCTGTCCCCCACCCCCACGTGCTCTCCCGTGTGCCAGGCAGCAGGCAGACCAGCTGCTGAACCATCACCCTCAAACTCTTTCCAGACTTCACTTCCAACAAAAGAGGGTCCTCTACTAAGTAAGCATCACCTAAATTTTATTCCTCTATGCATTCACTGCAGCTAAATGACTAAAACTGGTCTGCCACCCAAGTCACTGGATATTCACAATTCTGCATAAATGATTTGCAGTTCTCTTCTTCTCCATTTAATTTACTGCTGCCCTAACTTTTGCATCCTCTCTAAATTTGATCGATAATTGAGTACATTTTGTTCTGGATAATAAATTAGAATATTTAACAAGAATCAGCCCAAATTCTGGTCCTGCAGGGAACCCATGGGAAATGTATCTGCTTAGTGATGATTTCCCACTTACAGCTATTTTTACAAATCGTTCAAAGTTTTTTAAAATCAGTAATATGTGTGCCAAATTGACATGCATTCGCTTACCAATTTAACTTTTGGGTTGTTCATTCCTGTATGATCTGCACAGGAGTAATTCTGACATTCAAATATTGTATCATTTAAAAAAAAAAAAAAAGAGGGTCATCAGCTTGGAGAATTAATTTTAAAACATTTATTTCTCAAAAGATATTTAGGCTCATTTCCTGTTTTTAATATTCCAAGGCTGCAGAGAAGGCTTCTGTGATGTATTCCAGTCTTGCTTTGCTCTCAACTATGCATGGGTTAATTTTATCACAAATTCTTGAAAGCTGAAACATCAAAACTCTATTTTAATTGAAAGTACTTTACCCTTTCAGCTTTAAAGTATAGAGCAGAATAAAAATTACAGTCTAAGTAATGCTTTCTCCAGCTACAGAGCTGAATGACAAATTGTTGCCTCCTGATCACTCTTATCTCAGATAGCTGCTGCTTTTGGGGCAATTCTTATGCTTTATGTTGAAAACTCCATTTGTCTTCGTTAAATATTAATCAGCCTTTACCAAGGAGTATATGTAAAAGCTATGTTAAAAAACAGAACACAACAAATGAAGAAAAAAAAAGTTGATTTGATTTCAAATTTACAATAAAGAGTTGTCACATATTACCCCTTTCCAAGCTGAGATAAATCATCTCAGCTCCATGCACTCAAACAGATCTCTCTTCTTCTGTGTGGTTGGGAATTGCACCTGAACTGTGAAAGGTGAAAGGAAGATTTACTGAGATTGACTGCTTGAGCCCTCAGCAGGCAAAGCAGTGAAATCATTTTATTCAGCTGGGAAGGACATCACTGGTGTGCTTATATGGAGCTACTCATGCAGGTATGATATGAGTGACTAGATTACACCCATACCTGAGTGAGTATAGACTTCTATTATTGATGCTGACACAGCAAGCCAGTGTTTAACCCCCTGCCAGATGCTGGGTTTTTTTTTAATTTTGTAAACAATTTTCCAAAGTTGTAACATGCTGCATTATGTTCTATTATTCAAATCCAACAATGAAACAGCAGTTTATGTTGGTTTCTCTTTTCCATTCTCTGTATTTTGCTTCTCTCTATTTCATTACAGGACTCCCAGAATGAAAGCTTAAGTAATATTCAGAGAAAATAGCAATGTGAATTTTTCATCTAATAGTAGTCTCTTATTTAATAACCTTTTTTTCCCAGAACACACGACTTTTCAACTACTCTATTTAACCAAGCTCTTGACATAATATTTTCCTGTGAAAGCCTATTCTAGTTTTCTGGAACCTTTATCATCTCTTTTCTTTTCTGCCTTCACCAAATAATTCCATTTGGCACTCTGCTGCTGCTGCCCCTACATGCCTCTACCAATCTTTTAGTCTGTTTCCCAGCTAATCATTTCTCTTCCCTCATCTTTCCTAGTCTTCCACCCCAATCCAGCTCCCTTCTTCCACCAGCTAAAGCAACAAGCCAAGAAAAATCCCAGTGTACTCCCTAATCTGGCCACCATGCCAAGACCTTGTGTCCTGCTCAACACAGAGCAAGGGGTGGTGAGGACAAGAGGTACTGAAGGCGTGGGGACTTAGCTTCAGTTGCTCAAGAGGGAACAGAAAACATCCTCTCTCTCACGTGTTCCCCAAGTTTTTCAGGTTTTGCTCCCATCCCTGAGACTGGCACACTGTTTCCATTACCTTGATGCCCCATTCCCAGCTTGGTGCTGTCACTCCACACCTTCCCCTCCTCTTCTCCCATCTACCCAGGGGTCCTGCATCAGCTGACACCCAAAATAGTGAACAAGAGGCTTGAGAGGCAGGCAAATTACAAGGCCAAGAGCTACAATGCAGGAAGGTGAGGAGGCATGACTGGTCTTATTTATAGTTTTTACTCGAGGCTTTGTTTTTTCTACAGTTGAAACAGTCAAGAAAGATGACAGAGTTCAAGGCCAGGAGCATTGTCACAGGCACACAAAGGCATAACCAGCCAAGATGTCTGGCAGCAACGTTGCCGAGTGCTTTCCCATTTCTCAAGAAACATCGGGTTTTCCTTTCCTTTTTACATATTCACTTTCAGTTCTCTATCCTAAATGTTTAATAAAGAGCAGTCATCCCTCAGACAATTAGAGGCTGTGAGTATGGAAAGTAGTCCAAGACTTTACATGCTACTTTCTGATAGAGTGCATGAGAATTTTACTCTTCCTATCAAGGCTGTGCTCGAGCTAAAATCAGTGTTGGAAAAAAAAATTCAGGTAAATACAAATGGTCTTAGAAATTAAGACTGCCTATTACCTCTACCTCAGCTATGAATGTTTTTTTGTAATGGGAACCTCAAATAGAAAAGAAAATTAGGACACTACAAGTTAATAACCCCACTGCCATTAACCTTACAGAAACTGCATTTGTAGTATTGTGTTTGTGGCTACCACAAAAAGTGTGCTAATTTCAAAGGACAGCTGAAAATGCCTACTTTAAGAAATCAAATTCAAACCACTAGCACCAACTTATTTTGCTCAAGAACTTAGCTATCTTTTTTTGTTTCTATTTTACACTGCCCACAAAATAATGAGGGATACAAAGGCTGTAGTATGAGGGAAACTGAAAAATAAGTGCTTCTGATGACCCCAAGATAATTGCAATATAAGTAAAGAGTGCAGGGTGAAGGTAACAAGTGATTTCATTTAGATCCTCCCCACATGAACAGGATTAATTCCATGCCCTGCAGATGTTCATTTGTGTCCTACTTATCCTATGAGGAAATTAAAACACAGGGTGGTTTGCTGTATACCCTGATCACCATGTTAAGACAATTTCACCGTTTCTCTTGCAACTATGCTACTTCCCTTCT
Organism: Pycnonotus jocosus; assembly: GCA_013400435.1. Classification (NCBI taxonomy): domain Eukaryota; kingdom Metazoa; phylum Chordata; class Aves; order Passeriformes; family Pycnonotidae; genus Pycnonotus; species Pycnonotus jocosus. The sequence continues at coordinate 180,036 of VWYP01034235.1, read as the reverse complement.
CAGAGAGAAAAACAGCCCTAAAGCCTGCACCCTCCATCAGCCAGCCCCAGCACCACAGACCTCCTGCCTCACTGTGGAATGTCCCTTTAAGCAGGGGGCTCTCCCTACCCATGTCATCTTGCCAGTAATTACAGAATTATGGAATGGTTTGGGTTGGAAGTGACCTTAAAGATCATCTAGTTCCAACCCATCCTGCCACAGGAAAGGACACTTTCCACTAGACCAGGCTGCTCAAAGCTCCATTCAACCTGGCCTTGAACACTTCACGTGTGGGACATGGGACAACTTGTTCTAGTTCCTCACCACCCTCACAGTTAAGTATTTTTTCCTTATATTTAATCTGAATCTACTCTTTCAGTTTAGAGCCATTACCCTTCATCCTGTCACTCCATGCCCTTACAAAGAGTAATGCTAGCGAGTACTGAAATTCAAATAAACTGTCTAAGTTCAGGGTCTTAGAAATAATGTGCTTGGGGATTTGGTGTGCACTCTTCCATAAGCTTCCACTTGTGGCAAACTTCAAAACATCTGATGGCATCATCCAACTTTCCAAATGCCTACCCCATCACAGCTACAGCTAAAAATCAGTTTCCATTTGGACAATGCAACAGCAACCATCTCTTCCCAAACCTGCTCTGCTTCACAAACTCCCTGTTGGGTGTACTTCTTTGTATCAATGCTTCTTTGTGTGGAAAAGGGTGGAAATGCTCCTGTTATGTTCCCACCATTTTCCATGCAAAGAAACTTCAGAGAAGGTTCTTCATGGCCATATGTGGGAGCTGAATCTTCAGCACATCCTTTGGATGATGCTCAGGGCTGGTGCAGGTTGAAGCTCATCCCAACTTGCTCTCCCCAAAAAATAGCTGGAGGTCAAGTCATCCCTATCCTTAAGTCAACCCCTAATAAAACTCACAGTGGAGGGAGAGAAAAGGAGAAGTGAAACACAAGCACAGAAAACCCCAACCAAATATTTAGGGTTTCTCTCCTTCACTTGTTAGCCCTTTGTAGAGTCAGAGTTAAGCTTGGCACATGACTAAGGGTTTCCAGCACCAGGGGTTTCCCAATGCTATTTGTCTAATCAAAAAGTCAACAAGCTCCATTGTGGATTTTTAACTGTAGGACAACACTGAAGAAAGAAACCACAAGACTTCATTTCCTTTCTGCCATGTTTTTCAAACAGCATCTGCTTGCTCACCGCAGACAAAATAAAACACAGGCTTCTTCCCTCCCTTTAAACTCGAGATTAAGACACTCAGATAGTCTTTAATATTGAGAAATACGTGACCAAAATGTTTCTTCCAAACCCAAGCAGCATTCTTCTTCCCCACCATCCAGACACAACACACTCACACCAGTCACAAGGACTCTGCAATCTCCTTTCCAGAAGCTCCCTCCCGGCAATGCCATTCCTCCTCCTCAAAACAAAGCTTAGGTCAGGATTAAAGGAGGGGAGGGAATGTCTGAAATACAAAAGGTCTTTTACAGACCACATCAGCTACAATATGTGAGACAAAAATTATAAAAGCCAAAGGAAGATTTTCAGCTTCCCAGCAAAAAGTAGCCATTAAAAGCAGTCATCAAGGCCAGGTGCCAAGCTAAACACGCACAGGGTGACAGCCAGCCCTACCACTTGTCACTTGGTAAAATCACTGGCTCTGGGCTAACACCCCAAACAAGCACTTAAAGGCATCTTGCTCCTCAAATCACACCGAGAGATGAGCAGGATGAACTGCAGGCCACCCCAATGGCCACAAATGATGCAATCTATTTCTAACAGACAGCAACCAGCATTACTACTTGACTTGAGAAGTGTAGAACACAGCAAGAGCAAAAACTTCTTCCTCCTTAAATCGCCCCTTTCCTCTTCCCATGGCCTTTCTCCTGAAAAAATGTGAAGAAAGTGATAAAGTGAAAATAAGACTAATAGAAAGCTGTGCCTATTCGGCACAAATAAAAAGAAATTTAAAAAGTTTCCAAAAAAAAAAAAAAAAGCAAGTTTCTTTAAAAACCTAACCATATTCTACTATCTTTCTCTTTGCAATGACAGCCATTACAGGAAGGATTTGTACACTTTCTTACCCAATTCTATAATTTGCCTGCTGTCACTGCACAGACATCAGTGGTACTGAATTTACATGGAGCCACAGAAGGTTATTAAAAATACAAATTACACAATCCAGTGCTGAACACAACAGCTTTCCTGAATTATGGCCTAAAATATGAGCTGGTACCACACTGCCAACTGGAGCCAAATGCACGACCAACCCATGTCTATCCAAACTGCCTCAAAAGAGAGCAGCAGCAAGAAGCGACTGCAAAGCAGGGACACTCAGCCTGAATTTTGAATGCAAGCACGGGTTTATTATTAGGTTGTTCTTTTGAGTTACACAACCAATGCCTTGGCTACAGTGGATAAAAATAAAAGCACAGTACTTTAGAGATCACCTGCCTCTCCTGACGCGAGCTGCTGCCCGTGCTCTGCGGTGAGAAGGAGCGCCCAGCTGAAGGGAGGCACACACGGAAGCCATGTGGCTCCTAGTCAGGGGTCCCAACCACAGCCCTGGGTGAGTGGGAACACAGACTGGGTCACACAGATGCCCAGCTGGCTCCCACTGCCACTGCCCACACTGTAGAACCCTTTCAGAGGAAAGCAGAAAGTGATGGAGAGGTACAAGGAAGGAAAAGCACGGCCACAAGCCAAGTTTGACCACTCTGCTCTCAGCAATGGGGAGAAAAATACTTCCCTTACTGCAACAGTGTGGGGCTGGGCCAAAAGAACATGGGGCAAGACCCAGAACAGATCTAACTATGCCACTAGTGCAAAATATGATATTAAGGATTATTTGGAAAATATAAGCGAACGAGTAATTGGTAGACATGATTAATTTTCAATGTGTAAAATCTGAACCCCACTACGAAGCAAAGAGAAAAACTATGACTCTTCAGGAATCAGCAGGAGCAGCAATCTGTTGTCTTTCTCAGATTCTCAGATTTATACAGCAACAGTTACTCGCACCACTCAGCACAACACGCCTCTCACCTTCCCTCCTTCCCTCCACTATGAGCAACTTCAATGACTCTTCTCTTGGCCCAAAGAATTTTTGAGTTACTAAACTGCAAAATAGCAGCCATTTAAAAACAAAAGAACACAGCTGATGATAAAACATACCATACCTGAAACAGAGCATTCAAGAACAGCTTCAGCAAAAAATACTCAGACTTCAGATTCCCTACTGGAAAAAAACCCTTTACATACCAACTCAGGATATTCTACAACTCTATGATCATTATTTGTCTCCATTTAATATTCCTAAAGAACAGCTCTTCTTTATTTAGCAAGAATTAACCAATCCAACTTGAGAAGTGCCTATTCCCATCATAATCTTCCTTCACATCATCATCATACCTTGTGTCCTGTTCCTAAATCTAGATATGCACTTCTCAAAGTCCATGGGCAAGACTCAAACCTTGGGCCAAAATTCTTGCCAGGAACCAAAGGTGACTCACAACTGATACCTCCCACTGGAGTTTACTTCTGTCTTCTACTTTTGGTTCACTCAGTCTTCTTGTGTGACCTTGGGGGTACCACTTCAGCCCAAATTCATTAGTACACTGAAGCCCTTGCTTCACATCATGCATATGAGTTGAAAATCAATGTAAGTATATTGATACAGGCATGACTTGCTGAAGGTCAGAAAACAAACTGGTGACAGAGCTGGAAATAAAGCAGAGACCTCCTGATCTCAAGATCAATTCCTTTAACCTCCAGGCCACGTTTGCATGAATTAACAAGGGAAACAATTCATCTACATGTGGTCTGAGTCATTTTAGTGATCAGGTAATGCGTCCCAGTTCTGTCATCGCTGCATGATAGCTCTGGGCTCCAATTTCCACCCCCATGCCACTTGCCCAACAATTTCTGTCCTTGGGAAAAGTAATCAAGTATGATAAAGATGACAATCATAATTAGCTTAAAATACAGGCCTGCTGGCATGTATTGAGAACATATTTTTATATAGAGCTAATGCAAAGGGAGCAAAACTAAGGCAACAGAAATTTTAGATTAATTGCCTATGAATATCCAAACCCAAATTATGAGAACTCATCATTTTAGGAAGTGGTAGGAATTCCCTTTACGTAAATTACTCCTTTAAATATTTAAAATCTCACTTCACCCTCACTAGAAATTAATGTTTAATAGCTGCTCTTCTGTAACCTGACAGAAGTATTTGTAAAATACATTTAGCCTGGTCAGCTCCATCCTGCTCTCAAAATATGGGGAAAAGAAGAGGGACAAAGATCAAACAAGGTAAGAAACAATCTGATTTGCTGAGCTACCTGTCACACAGTAAATCACTTGCTAGAGAAGAAAGAAGAATAGACTCAAATGCTTGAAGGTGACTCTGTAACAGCAACCAGTTATGAATTATATCACATTAGCACCACTTCTTGTGTTGTAGAGATTTTCTTGTTCCAATATATTTGTCCATCTTCTGCCATTTTTTCACAGCTAAGCAACTCTTGGTCTGTTGGAAGGATGCCAGCTGTCAGTAATTTTGAGTAATTCTGTCAAACTGACACTTCACAAATCTGTAAGAGTCCGCATTTCTGGTGATGAATTCTTCACTGCGTGTGTGACAGGATAAATTACTGCCAGCAATACCTACACAATGACTCCATGGGTCAGTGGGCTCACTGTAAAGAGACACAGGGAAGGTGAAAAGCACTGCCACACTGGGGGATTTAAAGGGAAAGCTGTGTTTGTTTTCTGACCTTCACTGAAACCCCAGCCATCAAAATGCTGAGACCACTATGACCATGCCCTTTACATCAGTAATCTGTGTGATAAGAATTAAGCAGAGACAAGGGAAACAGCTTTATCAAGAAAGCTTGAATAGCAACACCAGGTTCTTTTTCAGGCACATTGATAGAACCTCTCAGAGGATCAGTTTTAGGACAGTAAGCCTGGGTAAAACAACTCTTTTCAAGAGTTTCAACGTTGCAATTAAACATCCACTAACTTCTAATCCTCTTGTCCACCCCACAGACTCATGTATCAGGGATACAGATACAGAGATTGACGTCACACTGATAAAACACAGATATCAAAGCATTATCACAGTGAGCAGTATTTATCATAGTAATTGGTTACATGTGTCTACTGCATAAGCCTGCCATGGAAATTACCTCTAAACTTGCTCTAATTCATGTTTTTACCAGCCCCCACCAATACATAAGCTTAGCACAAGTAGTAAGTCCTGCTGAGTTTCCACTCCTTTGCCCTTCTCACATTAGAATTTCAGTCTCAGTTACACATTGTCCCACAAGGTGAGGAGAAAAAGACAGTGTGGGGTCAGCAAGCTGATGGATAAAAAAGGTTTATTTAATCAACCCTTATTGAGCAGAGCTTGAGCAATTAATCTGTGCAAGCGCCCAACTCTTCCACCTGCTCCTTTGCTGGGTCTCTCCTGAACAACTCATTAAACAGAGCAACGAAGTATCACCCTGGCAGGATGATTAAAGTCTCTGCATGAGGAAGCAAGGAACCCTCTGAGATCACTCAATAGGCACCTAATAGGACTAGGAGCCAACAGAGGTTTCTTTCCAATTGAGGAAAGAAAAGTGACTGTGCCTGTGATATTAAAAAAAAAAGCACAAAGCTTTTCTCTTGTTCTTGTAATGATTTCCAGTGCTATCAGAAGACACAGAGGCACACGTACAGCTGATACAAATCTCAGCAAATCCACTGACTTTGACAACACTACATGAATCTAAAGCAGCTGAGATTTTGGACCCAAAGCCTTAACAATTACAAATAAAACAGTAACACCCTAAATTTTGGTTCTCATTTGAAAACCCAGTGACTGCCCCTGACAAAACTGAAAATACTGACATAGGTTTCTACTCACCCAGGCAAAAATGTGCTCAAACCTAACAGAAAGAACTACATTCTGCTTAAAATAACAGCAACCATTGCCTGCTGCCTCCACTCCTACAGTTACCTTTCATTACTGGAAGCAAGCAGTCATTGTGCTTAAGTTTTCTGGACAAAGCAAAACCAGAAAAAAAAAGAAACAGTCATCATATAAGAACAAAATGTTTAAAACAAAACAAAAAATATTGAGCTATTTTAAGCTAAATATTAGTCACACAGATTGCATCAAAATTGTTACTGACTCATTATTACTAATATAGGATAATAATGTACTACAGACAGCAGACAAAGTGTGTCATTTTCTAAAAACATAACTTATATAAGTCCATATATAATTTATTTGAAAGACTACAAAACCACAATTGCATGGAAAACATATGTTACAAAAAAAGCTAATACTTTTTTTTTTTTTAATCCCACAAACATCTGGTTATTTCCAAAATAGAATACCCATAGTAAATGAAAAGCCACTGAAAATAGCACAAAGACCCCCAAATAGCACTGAAAATGTGACAGAAGTAAAGCCTCACAGGACTGTGTTGTAAAATGTCTAACTACAGCTTCCCTAAATAATTCAGCCACATGTGGATGATATCAATCGTATTTTTTAACAGGACAGAGCAAGTGTAAATCAATAGGGCTGCACATGTACAAGTGAATGGTAAAAGCACTGGAGCAAAATCCTCTGTGCTGAGGGAGACCTTGCAGCTGATCCAGAAAAACACTGGAGCAAGCAAATCCATGGAGCAAGGAGTGGGGTGTGGTGGGACAGCACAGGGAAGCTGTCAGCACTGAAACCCCTGCAGGAACACCATGACTTGGGTTTTTGGGGTGAACAGGGGAGGATCTGGAGCCAGCAACTCGAGTCACAGCCAGGTCTGGCCATCAAACTGGAGACTGAGCCACAAGGTAGCTGCACTTCCATTACAGCAGGGAAGGGTTTTGGCTTCTTCTCACATGCAGTCTTGATCCAAGACTCAAAAAAAAAAGAGAGTGATGTCACTGTGGTTGTATTTAATATGGGCCATATCAACCACATATACTGTCAAAAGCGAGCTAGGTAGAGGCCATACACAACCAACCATAGTTATGTAGAAATGATTAAAGGCATCTCTACAATTCAAAAGCATATATAGAAAATCTCAATCTCAGAATAATTCCTCCCAAATTTAGACTAAAAAAAAAAGTGAAAACTATTAATTTATCTTTTTTAGCAGCACATTCTCCTGCAACCCAGCTGGGACATGCAGAAAGTCTAAGCTGGAATTGACTACAGCTTTAAACTAGGATATATTTAAAAACATGTTCAATGGGTGGAGTTCTGTCTCCTCTCCTGACTCAGGGCAAAAGTAGACAAATACTGACATTTCCTTCTCTACGTAATAAAAATAAAACAAATGACAGCATAGAAAACTGGAACTTTAAAATTACATACCAATCTTCTAAATCTACACCAAAAAAACCTACCTGGATTAAAATATTTGACATTTTCTAATTTAATTTACCCTTGTTAAAACCTGACACCAGGATAGCAGAAGCTGTGAAATGGAACGATACAGCACCTTGCCCTTAGCACATGAACTGAATATAAGAAATAGAAGTAACATTGAAAACTGAATCGCAAAAGATAAAAAGTACTAACAGAAGAAATAGTGTCTACAATAGTTTTATTTTTTAAAAAAATTAATGATTATGACATTTAAAATACTGCAGTTTGCAAATCCAGGCTGTAACTTCAACTACTACAACAAGAGTCTGTGAGAAAGACAAGAGGAGACACAAGACATCCCTTTCTTGACTTACACTGCCAGAACTAAGGAAGGTCAAAGGTAAGCAGGGAAAAGAGAGAGGAAAACCCCTAGCTGATGCATCAAGCTACAGCTACAGCTGGGAGCCAGGACTGTGGTAACTGGTGAAGAAGCCTTTAGGCAGCAAAATGAAGGACATGAATTGAGATCCCACGCAGCAAAAGTAGGTAAGGACACTTCCTGGGAACACACAGGGATCAAAGAAAGGGCAAGTGCTCTCAGACTGGCTGGATCACAAGCATTGAATGGAGCCAGAAGTAAAAGAAACATGAAAAAAAGCAGCTGTCATTAAGGAGGAATGACAAGACATGTTGGGACAAAACACTGGAGGAAGCACAGGCTGGATTCACTGATGAAAAGAGGACAGGCGGCGGATGCAGGCGGAGCGACGCTGCCAGAGTACAAAGCCAGAAGCAGTCTGGGAAACCTGATAGCATAGAGCAGGGCAGAGGCTAAAAAGGAGAAATAAAGGAGAAAGCTTTAGCAATCAAAATGACCTTTGGAAAAAAAAAGCTTTCTGAAAAGGAAAAAAAATCAAGCGGAAGATGCGGACTCACATCATCTCTGTGCATAACTCAGGGTAGGAAACCTACACAAGAACACACAGCAAGGGCAAAACTTGAAATAGGAATACAAAATTTGCTATAGAAGATAATTAATCCATCTAAGCATCTCACAGCTTGCTGTGGCCCCATTTATGTTTCTGCGGAAAGTATCCAATTAAACATCTGGTACTTGGCAGAATACAAAAGAGAAAATTATGTCCTAACACCCACCATGGTCTTCCAGTGGTGATTGCATCATTACCATAAGCAGCCTAAGCTTTACATATCTGACATGAGAAGTCACTGTGAGGAACAATAGGAGACCACTTCTCTTGCACTTTTGACTTTGAACAATTTCTTTTATAGAATTTAATTTCACTTTGACAGAAGGAAGACTATACCTGGTCAGACCAAAGAATGGAATTTTTTTCCTCCTTTTAATCAAGAGATCTCTTTTCTTCTAGGATAAAAACACCCTGCACACCATGACCATACTAATTCATTACAAGCTCTTGCTCATACGTTCATCTATTCAAGTCTCTTTCAAAGAGATCACCCAGATCTCTCCCAAATCAGGCTGAGCCAGTCCTGGTCCCAGACTACCCACCTCCAATAGTGTTACTTAACAACTCAACTCACTCTGTGCTCACACTGACTCTACTTTGCTTATCACAAATCTACTTCCTAGTTTCTAGCTAAATTGTCTCTTTCCTCTGTGGCTAATTATTTTCCAGAACAGCTTCTTTTAAAGGAAGGCTTCAATTTTGCAAACTCAAGTTATTTACAGTCTCCTGATCAGTTTTATTTACCATTATGTTAACTTTCTCAGGTTATTCTTTGCAGATGAAAGAAACCCTGGCAGAACCTGAGCACAGCTCACTCCCTTCAGGCATTGGCACATGGCCAGGGTGCAGCCTTGCTTTGACCAGCATACCCAAAGAAACCTAATTTTGAAAATATGACAGTATTTTACCTATGAGAAACAACATGATAATTAAGGAAACAGCTTCGTCTTTTCATGCTTGGACACTCACTAAAATGGAAATTGCTTTTCCAGTCTTGATGGTAGAACTACAGTGAAAACTTTTATTTTCTTTCCCTCAATTGCCAATGACAATAAATGCAGATTATTAATAATAAGTCCTACCTAGCCACACCCAGAATTAGGCCATATCAAGACCATTTCTGAGGTAGTTTTCCTAAGAAAAGTGCAAAACCAGGTTTTCCAGCCCTGCTGGACACAGAGCCTTCCCCCTCCCTCATCACACTTGAGAAGCTAATCTGCCTTTCCTTTACAGCTTCTATAGCTGGCATCTTAGTTCAGTTTTCTCCCTCTTTTTATCCTCCTCTAATGAAGCTCTTTTGTACTTCTGCCCTTTCCAACACCAACCTCATCATGCAACATGAATAACACAAGGAAGGGCGGCAAAGGGCTTCTGTATGGAAACCGAAATCTCCAGCTGGTGTGGTTCAGCATTCCTGCATTGTCCTGTGGTTTCTGGGAACCCTCTTTGCACAGGAAACTTGTTAGCCAAAAAGCAGGAACCACACATCTGGAGGCCTCACACCCCACAGGGGAGCTGCACCTACAACAGGACCCGTTTTTCCCCCCTTTGGCCACTCAGTGCAGAGGAGAGGGAGCACTGCCAGCCCCTGCCTGATCTCTGCAGGTGGTCAGCAGGATGCTTCCATCAGGAGAGAGCAGGGTGAATACTGATGGTCAGCCTACCTGCTGGAATTACAGCAAATTAACAGATTAAACCCTGTCCTGAATGCCACCACAGCTTAGCCTCTCTATTCCACTTACATTAATAACTGACATTGTTGTGCTTTTGGGCGGAGCTCTTTGAAATACCCATCAACCTTTTCCACATGCAGGGGAAGAGGAGGGGAGGTGGTGTACATCCTCTGGAAAAATCACCATTTTCAGAACACACAATGCATCCATTTAAAAAAAAATACACACATTACAATGAAAAATAACAACAAATGTAAACTTCCATTAGGTTTCCTGTACTTATGTATTTAAAGGACTGTTAACCACATTCCTCTATCTTAAAAAGCTGCTTAAACTGCAGCAAATTGTTAGAAACCAATCAGTTCTATAAGAAAACAATTCATTACACTGGCTAAAGTACAAACACTAATCCCTGACGGCTGGCTGGCAAGGATGTAAACTTCATTAACTTCATGTTTTGCTTACGTCTTGCATAAAATGAAATATTGATTGTCTCGACACTTAATGCAATGTAAAGATGGTATGAGTGTATTGGAAAAAAATATAAATATTTATTACAGAACCAATCAAATGCCAAGTAACGCCAGACTAATCACTTTTTAAAGTTGCTTTTGTGTGTTTTGTTTTGTTTTCCTCAAACAATCAAAGCAGCACTGAGGGCCTGCTAAATGGGAAGAACACAGGTGCTAACGTGCACACAACTACTTTTATTTCCAATTTGCTCTGTTTTTAAAACAAAGGACACTCCAGTTTTGAGGATATGGTTAAGACCAGGCTATGGTTGTGATTTCAAAGTACAGCTACAGGACATACAGCCACTGTTTGCTCAGAGAAAGGGAAGACATTACACAGAAAGGATTTAATTTCTCAAAAAATATTTTCTCATCACTTTGTACATGCTTCTGCAATTGAACCTTCGCCATCCGGTTCAAGCAATTTCCCAGGCTCTGTTAACCTTACTTTTGGGGTGAAAGGAAGCAGGAGTCATTATTGTTTACTGTGCTGACTGCATTTCTGCAGCAGAAATTTTAATTTGGGGGGCATAAGGAAAAGTGTACGGAAATAAATTGCTGTATGGTCCGTGAAACAGAGTCAGTCTTAGCAACCTTTCCCAATAAGACTCTGAGGCTGACTTTATCCTCTGGGTGAAATATTAAAATTGACTTTATTCCCACATGCCTGCCAATTTGGGTACTGCACTTGCTGACACAAAAGCATAAAAAGAATATGCTCATTAATTAGATGAATTATAATGATTTTGAAAATATCGTGTAGAAAGGAGGTTGAACATGCTTTCACTTGAGGGATTTGCTACTTCTCTGCAAAAAACTGCAATTTCCAAACTTTCCAAACACAGCTCTTTGCAGCTCTGAAGTGCTGCCACAGAGGCTTCAGGGATATGAGGACATCACACAAATAACTAGAATACTCTTCTTCCTGTGACTTTGATACAACATGAGGGCTGGAATACTAAAGTCACTTTGTGCTGGCTTTTTACTCTGGTTTGATACTGGATGAATAAGATTTTGAGAGTCAATAACTCCACATAGTTCAAATAAAGAAAAATAAGATTTTTTTTTCCCCTCAGCTAAACTACTTGTTTGAGGTGAAAGATGAGACATAAAACAAGATATCCTGAAACTATTTGTTAGAAAAGGCAGAAAAAGTCATTGGTTGGTTTTCTGTAACTGAACTACTTTGCCTTACTAAATAAACTACCTGCATGTTTTAGGGCTACAGTCTCCATTCATAAAGGTACTGAGGGTACCTTCTGCAAAGTGCCTGGTGCCTTTTACTTTTACTGCTTGTTTTGCGAGAGAGGATCATTTTTGACAGATCAGGTCAGTTATTGAAAAATTCAAACTGTGAAGATGGCAATTGCTAGGTAATATTTTTTTTTTCCAAAAAAAGAGAAGGAACTCACCTTTCACCTGGGCTTTTAAATGTCTTGAATAGACAGTGTCAGGAAAAGATTGGTTAACACATTGTGGATGCCACTTTCCCCAAAGCAAGAAAGCCTCCTTTGACATCATTTACCACATACAGTGTCTTACTATGATATTGAATGATGGTGACTGATGGCATGCTTGCACTGCACAGCTGGCAGATATACAATGCTCTTTTCCTCAAACATAAATAAAACATCTCCTTCCTCACCAGCTATTGCTGCCCTGGCAAAGCAGCCCCTGGATAACAAAGTTTCCCCATATTTGCCCACCTGACTGCTGCAGCTCTGTCTCTCAGACAACGGGTGGTGTTGCTCAGGCTTTTATTTCATCATTCATCTGTCACTCATTTTGTGGCTTGGCAAGTATGACTAGTCTCTCAGGCAGGTTCAGAGTCACGTTTTCATAAAATGCAGCATAGGCATATAGCATGTGACACATAAAGAATGATCTTGCCAAACAGAGATTTAGATTCCCCAAAAAAATCTTTCACAGCTCCCTTGCTTAGCATGAAGTCAGCAAATCTCCAACAACTGGCACACTCTGCTTTCTCAAGTACAAACTACTTTTTTCTAGAAAGAAAAGACACTTCTCAAAATTTATAATTAATCTGTAATCTTGAAAGAAGTTTGTTCTGTTGCTGCCTTTGTTAGGGAGCAAAGTTACCCAGCAGTTGTCTGAAAAGATGCTTCTTACAGCTCCTAACTGGGGCACAGAGAGGAGCTGCTAGAGCTGAAAAGGATTGGTAAACCCACAGAGGAGGTTTCCATAGGACATCACAGAATTAGCTATGTAAACCAAAAGGGGGATTTCCTCAACACCACAAAAATAAGGAAATTGACAAATATTCACAAGACCAACTTCAGATAATTGAGTGCTTATTCAACACATTCCAGTAGTGTTTTGTTATGTGTTGTCTTGGCTTTATTCAAAATGTACATGTTTTATGGTATTAAATATGCCCATATTTTTTTGACATTAGGAGTACTATGGAAACAAACACAACATTAAACAAAATTTTGAGCAGATTTTTCTCTTTCTTCTTCCAATATGGCAAAATAACAAGTATCTTTACTACCACAGCCATTTTCCTGTGACAAGTCTTTCCAGTTTCTCTGCATTAATTTCTTCAGAAGTTTTCCATCCCTCTTTCTAGAATTGCGGGAGTTATTAAGAAATTTTCACACTGCTTTTCTGTGTGCTCTTCTCTCCTGTACTTCTATTAAGAGTTGTTTTGAATCTTATACCTGGGTTATTCACACCTTTCCTTAGCCACTGCCCCCTGCAGTACCTTGGGAGGGGGGCAGGGTAGCATAGGATAAATGTCCAATACAAGGCTGACAGAGGACACCCTAAGCACCATGGCATTTTCAGTGTTTTGCTGAAGGGTTCAACAGGTAAGAAAGGACCATAGGACAGCAGTAGGAAGGAAAACCAACTAGTTTGAAGGAAAATGCTTCTCTCTCACTAGTGTCTGAGAAACAAGGAAGGGAAGACTCACATCAGCAAGGAGTCCCAAGCAATTTTGCTCTCAAGATCACAGTGAATAAACAATCTATAAAAAGGTACCCTGAACCATCACCTCCAAATGATCAGGCAGCCACTGTAGTTTTCTCTGTATACACAGAAATATCTCTAGTACAGATGCTTTGATCCAATTTATCCTCACTGGCTTTCCGAGACCATTCCCCCTTTACAACACCCCAAACAACTCCTTTTGTTCCACCAGCATGTCACTAGAATATTTGCAAGAAAAGCTGTAATTTCCAGAGAAGGCAGATCACAGGCAATAAACCCTGCACTTATCTTTGCACTTAGAGGGCCTAGCAATGCTCATACTTGTTCACTCAGACAAGCAGCAAAATACACAGCATTAAGCTCTTGAGTGGCTGTCAAAGATGATGCCTCCCTGGCATTTCTATAAATTTATCCTGTGGTGTTATACAAGCCCTACAGCTACTGAAGGGATTCTGTGCCAAGAGGCTTCAATGACATAAATGCTCAGAAAAATCCTATGAGTTTTAACGCACCTATATCTGCACCCAATGGCATGTCAACGCAAAAGTGAGACAAAATGTCAGGTTTTGTAAAAGCAAGTTGAAGGATGTTAGATGATTCCATCACCATTAAAACTTCATGGATAGTCCTTTCTGAATGGTCTACATCTGGAACAAAACCACAAATCTGTCTTTAAAAGGTGAGGCTGACCCGTGAGCTGCTCCAGTCGGGGCAGAGAGCGGCTGCAACAAGGCAGGCAGCACCAGCACTGAGCCAGGCCATGTCCTCCACACTCATGCTTGGCTCTGACTGCAGCCCCAGGAACACTGCACTGCTTTCCACTAGAACAGATTATTTTATCCACAGTGGCTATGTTTTGGGTCTGTGTTGAGAACACTGTTAGTAGCACTGGGATGTTTTCATTAGGGCTGAGCAGTGCTTACAAAGAGTCAAGGCCTTTTCTAGCTCTTGTCCCACCCTGCCAGTGCATAGGCTGGGGTTCTCCAGAAGCTGGGAGGAGTCACAGGCAAGGACAGATGCCCTGTTGGAGCCCTGCTTCATTTGTGGGCTTTAAATCCAAGATGCTCTGTGGCCACATGACTTTACCATGCAGGGGGTGAAATCAAAAGGAAAAGGTTTTTCACCCAGAGGGTGGTACATGTTTCCCAGGGAAGTGGTCACATCACCAAGCCTGTCTGAATTCAAGAGACATTTTGACAACACTCTAAGGCACATGGTGTGACTTGTGGGGTGGGTGTCCTGTGTAGAGTCAGGAACTGGTCTCAACGATCCTGATGAGTCCCTTCTAACTCAGCATATCCTCTGATCAAACACTTTTAAGAGGTATAATCTGAACAGGGTAGCAGACTACAAAAGAGTACAGGGTTATGAAGTATCAGACTTTCAACACCAGTGTAATCTGGATCCTTAAAAACAATACCTTGGCTTTGTTTTCAAAGAACATAAAATTTACAGTAGGAAAAACAGTGTAACAGTTTTATCTGCAAAGAAAATCCTTGACAAGGAGGGGCACCACACAGATGCTCTGTGCTTCAGTCTGGGAATCATGTTCTCTCACCCCATTGATTTGGTATCTATCCTCACCTCTGAATTGCTATAACTGAGGATGAGGTTCTCCAAAACCATAGAACCATGAAACTAGAAGTGAACAGAGACATTGTTGTTGAACACTGCAGAACTTCATGCAGGCCCAGCTCCCATTTGGTGTCTCCCCAGCCCTGGCAGGCTGGCAAGAAGGGACAGCCACAAGGAGAGATGATCCTGGCATGGCCATCGCTCTCCCTGCCTGCCCCTGCCACATTGCAGCTCCCTACTGCAGATGTGGGATCTGCAGCCCCAGCTCAGGCTTGAGCCATGCAGGGGCCTCCCTTCCATGGTTTTGGCCCTGTCTATACACCTGTATTTAGCCAGCAGACAAAGGTGCCAGCAGACAGCACTCAAGAATCTGTTATACAGTTCCTGGGACCTCCAAATCCAACAAAACCCATGGCAGACTGCACAGGACTCAGTTGGACTACTTCACCTTGCCAGTTAATGTAGAACATATGTACAACTCTATATGCAATCTTTGGAAATTTAATACTCAGAAATCACTCTGTCAAGATAAGGCTGCAGAAAAACAAAATCACTGTTGTTACAATCCAGTTTCCATCTCAGCCAATTTACCATCCAAATCTCCTGCTCTCCAGGCAGTATTTTATCATACAGTGCACAAAGGGGAGGGAAAAAAGTGTAAACAACAAAAAAAAGGTGACCTCTTAGGTTGCCAATCCATTCCACATTTCCCTTACTCTACAACATATGACTGCTCTCTGAACACATCCCTCAGCCTGAATTCTGCACACCCATTGCCCCAAAGAGCTGAAGGGCAATAGGGAAAAGAAAAAGGGAGAAGATTTCTATTCCAGCTGCTGCTGCCAGAAATTGAACTATGAACCCATCAGAAAAACTAGAGGACACAGAAGAACAGGGTGCAGTATGTTACATAGATTCTGCTTTTGGCTCAGCAGAAACGCCTCCTGCACACAGCAACAATCAAACTTGTCTTTCTGAACTGAAATTATTAAGTAAAGGAACAACAAAGCACAATTTTTGGTTAAAAGAACAGAAAAGGTCTTTGTAGAGTGATTTTGATTTAAAAATTATTCTCCCTAAGATTTGGCTACTGTACCAGAATAAATATTGTCAAGGGAACCTTTTCTTCTGAGCAGCTCTTCAGTCTCTGTGAAGATGGGAGCTATTCCAAGACACCATGTCAGTCTATGAAATTTATAATAATTTGGATGAGTTTTGAAAAAGTCTAGAGGATTCAGAAGAATATCTCCAATTATTTTCCAAGAGGGCTCACACACAGAAGTCACTAAAGACCTACCTCTATAAAAAAGGTAATAGATATATTACGAAGAGGTGCCTGAGGTTAAACGTTTTAAACCAAGTGGATGTAATATGGACCATAAGTCAGTTGCATGATCTTAATTTAGACTAATTAAAAGCTAAAACATCAACACATGAAAGAAATACACAATGGAATTAAACTGATAAAAGTTTCTGAATCTAAAGTTCACTGCTGTATATACTGTAGATCCTACACATCAACAAACCTATGATACTAGACATACTAAACTTTTAAGTAAGTGGATGATCAGGAACACGTTGTACCTTTGCTAAAAAAGAATGTATTTAAAGGCTGTCATTTTTTGTCTTCCTCCATCTTCATGGCACTATTATCCAAAAAATTACAACCATTTAAACAATTAAATTCCAAATTTTAGGCACTTTTTTTTGGGGGTTTGGATTTTTATAAATAGTAGATTCAAAAGGTGAGATTAAAGTTCTACTAAATGTCAGGGTAGACGCAGTGTAACCATAGCACATTATACTGAGAAAGGTTACTTGAAAGTGTTAGCAGTGGAACAGATTTTGCTGCTGTTAAAGGTCACACACATTTTTCCTAATAGTTTCCACTGGAATAAGATAGGGCCATTTTGGTAACTGCTCTGCAACAGCAAAATGGATAGAACTGTGCACTGAATAAACAGTAAAAGCCTAGGAACAGTTGGGTGTTTTTATCTAACTGGGCTATCATTTTGTGTATACACTGATATCATGTATTGACACAGCTAGCAAATTATACCTGCAATGGTTACAAAGCTACAAGGATTAGTCACCAAAATCAATTCTATCGCTACCAATCTCAATAAATATTAATGTCCCACACAAAAATATCTGCCACAGGGAATCAAAATCATTTCAACTTCACAGAACACTTGTTTATTCCTAAAATTTCCATGACTATTACCTTACCCTGTTTATAAGAGGAATTAGTGCAGTTCCACAAAGCTGATAGCGTAAATCATCCAAGCAGCATCAAAGGACAGCGTGCTTCCCTCTCGGATTTTACAGTGTCCTTGTTTTGATGGGTGGCACAACATTAGAGTTTAATCTTGCAAAGGCAAACTCTGCATTGGCTGTGGCAGTGCATTGGACCGATTTCCAGATAACTGTTTATACAGTAACTTCAACCAGAAGCTCCAGCACAGAACCAGGGCCCTGCTTTGCTGGAGAACATCCCCCAGTGAGGCAGGACCTCTCAGGAAAGCATCCCAGTGCACACCCTCTGTGTCCTACAGCGGGGTTCTGAAGCACTTCTCATCTGCCACTCCACAGAAAGCAGCTGATGGAGGGAGAGACGAAAGTTGAGCCCTTCCAAGGCAGAATGGCAGCCGTCACTCACTGATTTTGAGGAATGGGTGCTCAACCTTCAGGACCTGGGCAACCCAGCTCTCATTAAGGAACACACAGCAGAACTGCAGTTCCCCTGCACATTTAAGCCACAGTGACAAGGTCACTCGTCCTCCAGCCTTGTGCTACAAGCCTCCCAAGACACTTGCTAATTAATACTGAGACTCCTGGAAATGGAGAATAAATTAAAAAGATGTGGTACAAATGTGTTCTCCATCTGTGACTCTTACTACAGCTCACTCCACAGAAGCTGGAAGTCTTTCCATGTGACTTTAATGAATAATAACCTGGTTACTCTCAGCTTTACAGTGATCTCATAGCTAAAAACATTTCAAACAGACAACTCAGAGTCTTTCTCCTTTAGTGTCAAATATAACAGAAGTAGCCAAAAACCCACAAGATTTGCAAACCCATAAAATCACATTTGGCTTTCAGCTATGGAACAAAAATAGAACCAAAGCACAGAGGTCTTATATAGTCCCTGGAAGCTTCAATCAAGAAACAAACACAGGCTACAGCCTTTGCCCTGTTTTTGACAGATCTGTGTTTCCAGCAAAAGTAAAATGGGTTGATGGTTATTGGGTTTGATCTTCTGCGTAAAACAAGCCTCCACTTTCACTACAGCTGTCTTTGCTCAACAACTTTCATCTAACATGGATCACATTATATAGAATCCCATCCAATTTAAATAAACACTGTGGGCAACTGAGGATTTATCACATAGTTGATTATCAGTTCCACTGCTTCACTGCATTCACTGTTAAAAATAACCTTTTTTCCCCTCTTGACTGAATTTTGGTGACTAACACGGAACCACAGGAAGTAAAGAATCCCCCCAGGAACAGAGATGTTCTCCTTGTGGAGGCAGTTATATACCCTACAATCCAATGATTTATTTTTTATGAAGAAGCCAATATGTTTAGTTTAAGTTCTCATTATAAAAACATGTTTTCCTAAATTCTCTGGAGTTAATTCCCCATACAGAGTGGTATGAAAATCTCGTTCTTAATTAAACAATGCTTCTCTTGTACTTTGCATGCTTTCCTAATTATGTTTTTCCTTATTTTTTTTAAGATGAATTGCTTTGATGTGTGAAGCAAAGCCAATGATATAATCAGAACATTTCATGTAAGCTCTCCACTTTCCCATGCTTTGAGCATCAATACTGTTGTCTCGTTTTGAAAATTTTATTCCAGACAAGAAAGAATTTTTTTTATTTAAAAATACAGTCTCAGGGTGAAAGTAACACTGTTAATCAGTAAATATGAAAGTTAATTGGTTAATTAGCTAACTAGTAAAATATGAAAGACTAGATTACTTTTTTGTGACCAATTTTCTGACAATGACAGTTACAACAAAGCAATCCTTTCCTCACCAGCAATTATTTATTACCTGTATGAAGCAACAAAGAAACCCACTGTCCTTCAGAGACAGGAGGCTCCCAAAATAAAAGAAGCATAAACTTCAGCTGGCTAGAGCCAGTAAGTGAGGACATGCCAGGGTATTTCTGATGGCAATGTACATGCTTTGAGAAACATTTTTAGAAGCTTTCCCAATGACTGACAGCTCCTACAAATAAAACATAACCTGGCACATGGACCACAGTGACCATCTAAACTGCCTGCCCATACAGCACTGGCCCCACACAGGGATCTTCCCCTGAGTTCATTCACTTGGGCCCAATGTCTGTCAGATGGCAAAACCTCTAAAATCCCCAAAAGACAGGAAGTTTCACACATTGTGTGCATTTCTTCCCAACTGCCTCCTTAAAAGGATCTTCTAATGGTCTGGTATCTTTTCAGGGAAGGCTGCCCATCTCTTAACTCTGTATGAGCAGGGGATTCCACAATCTCTGTATAACCCAGAGAGTAACAAATGTTCTAAGTGGATTTTCCCCTCTTCATTCACTGCACACAACTACTCCTGTCATTTGACATTAAACTGTTCAATTTCCTTCTGCTGAGTATGGACATGTCCATGCCCAGTCTTTGATCAGTAGCTGTGAAATACCTCCCTGGCCAAGAAATCTGCCCCACAAGACTTGGAAACAAAACAAATGTTTGTAAAGGAACAGAAGTATTTCATCACTGCTAAAATAGATAAAAGAGCCTAAGTGCACAAGTCTCAAGCGTCACTCATAACATCAGAAAATATTTTTGGGATTGGAAGGCACCTTTAAAGGTTATCTAGTCCAACTTCTCTACAGTGACAATGGCCATCTTCAACAAGATCAGGATCCTCAGAGCTCTGTCCAACCTGACTTGAATGTTCCCAGTGATGGGTCATCCAGCATCTCTCTGGGCAACCTTTTCCAGTGCTTCATAACCCACATTGCAAAAAACCTCTACCGTGCATCTAATCTAAATCAAACTTTTTTGCGTTTAAGACCATAACCCCTTGTCTAATCACTACAGGCCCTGCTAAGAAGTTTGTCCCCATCTTTCTTATTAGTTCTTACTCACTCTACAGACCATGGCTCAGCTGCAGATCCAGTAAAAGCTCATGAAGAAATACAAGTGGCTCCTACAGCGCGAACAAATCCTCTCCAGCTTTGCTCTGTATGGTGACAGCAACAACAGTAAAAACCATGTGCATGTTTTAAAAACCTGTCAAATTGCTGCAGTGCAATACATACAAATAGCCACTGTACACTACAGGACTTCAGTACCACCTAGCATGTCCAGCATATATTTTTTTACTTTGTAAAGTAAAAGCAGCCTAATTTTGAAGACCAGTGGGTCCCTGCTGCTCCCACTGATAATGACAGCAATAACTCCCCAGCAGCAATAGGTAAGGAAGCCCTATCACCAGCATACACTGAACTACTTTGCCAGCAGGTGCCTAACTTAATGTGGTTTTATGTGGATCTGGGCCTGAACAATATGGAACAACTTCATGAACAAGGAAAAAAAAAACCAACCCCAAAACTTTAAAAAGCAGCAGTGTGGTGGGTTTGTTTTTCAAGAATGGTTTTCAGAATGTTCATGGAAACTGAATGAACAAAAAGATATTGTAAAACCCTATACAGACTAACCTTTCATCTTAAAACTATCTTTGGAACTTCAATTCTATGTATAGCAGACAGGATGGGGCAGGGTTTTTTTGGCTTTTTCTTCTTTTTTTTTTTTTTTTTCTTTAAGGCCTGACACTGAAGAGTGTTCAAGAAGGATTTATTGTTCAAGGCAAAGACAGGCCCTATCTTGCAGTCCTTGCTGCAAATTCCAATATAGAGAAGAGAGGCTGGGAAGACAAGGAGTCAAATTTAACTTCATATTCTTGTTTTCTGAGGGCTGCACCCTTTTCTAGGCACCAATTCTGCAAGCACTTAAATTGATGCTTATTTTCAGTCATACCAACCATCTCACTACAAGCAATAGAAAGTATATAAGGCCAGCAGGCAGAGGGTTTTATTTGCTTGGGGTTTTTTTGTGACAGTGGTGTGTTGATGTTTTTTAACTCAATTTCCATGTTTTCATTCTTACCTTTACTAAGGATTAAGACATACAATTACTGAAATTGAGACAGGCATCCTTTATCCCACATCTGCTCTTGGACAGGCACTTCTAAACCAATTTCACTGTTGAGGCAATTGGGACTACTGGAGATTTATACAGGAACTCACAGGGACAGATTCTGCCTCTGAGCAAAGTGAGCAGTAACCTGAACCCCTGCAGCTTGCTGCTGGGTTGAGAATTAATAAACACCCAGCTATCAAACGATCTCCTCCTGTTCTTCCACATTTAGTCCACAGGACAATTCTTTTTCTCTTTGGCACCCACATTACCAGGGAGAAAAAGAACCTTCTAGTTACAGTCCTATGGCTAAAGTGAGGGTGAACACTCAATAAAAAGCCATTTGTTCAAACGTGGCTGGAACTTTTTTTAATGATCTCAAAAGTATGTTAAAGTTCTGTGGCTAAACTGTCTAGACCAGATTTGAGCTGTAAAATATTCCATTTACAAGGGAAAATGCACTCAGAAGCAAGTCAGCTCTCAAACAGGATACTCTCCCAAACTTCAGGCACAAGAAAATAATTGTCAGTTTATGTTAGTTTTCACTTCTATTTGTCCATTCCCTTAGACCATCTGTACAGCATCTTGCCTTTTCTTGCCAGATTTGTTACTGAAAGCCTGATCACAAATGACATCAGCTCAAATGAACTGAAGTTTCATCCCTATTTCTGCCTCTCTCCCCAGACGTCTTGTTCCTAAACAAGGATATACTCAGCTATGGTGTTTTTCAGGGACCTCACCAGTCTCTAGAAAAGACTCCGGGCATGGCATTGCTGTTGCCTCTCAGTGCTGGATAGGTTATCACATGACTTCTCCTCCTCCAAAAACCCAACAGAATCAGCTGTGCAGGGAATTAGAGAATGGCAGATACTAGGTTTCAAAGGACACATGGTTCTTTCCTCCCTGTGCACACCCAGCCTGGACTCAAAGCCCCAGGTCTTATGGCCTCCAGAAGATACTTGCAGAGAAATCAGCAGCACCAGGGAAAACTATTCAATGCTCCCAGTGTCTGACTTGTTTGCATTGATGCAGTCTAAGGTTTTTCCTCTCAAAGATAAAAGTTTCCTATGGGACAGAAATTGCCAGTTCTTATGAACTCTGAAGACAGGCATTGGAAAAAAACCCCAAACTTCTAAGCTATAAGCTTCTTCTGCATCAACCATAAGACATTATTTCTCTGCAGACATAGCCCTAGCTATGCATTTTCAATTCCTGTTAACTTTAAAGCAACTTTGAACAAAACATGACATAGGAATCTCCAAGTCATCTAGTTCCTGGAACTCTTAGGAACATAAGCAGCAGAGGAGAGAGACTACCAATGTTCCCCACAAGGAAAAGGTTGCCATGTGTCTTAGCCCTCATTATAAAGCAGAAATTCAACACTGCACGGAGGGAATTCTGACAGGGAAGATGAAAAAAGGACATTAAGCGGCAGGGCCCCTAGCACAAAATCCACAGCTGCATCAGCAAGCTTCCCCATGACAGTGCTGTTATCAGGTAAGTGCATTCTGCTGTTCCAAGAGGCTTTTTATACATCTGAACAGAAGGGACAAAGAAGTTCTCTCTCCAGTGGTGTACCAGGATTTGACTACAAACAGTAGTCCCGAGTTAGAAACAGCACCAGTTAAGGTCTTAGACCCCACATGACAGAGAGTTAAAGTACACACCTGCTTGCACGCATCAGCACCAACAACTATTGAGTGGAGACCTTCCATGTGCTATTCCTGGATGCTGGTGGCCATAAAGACCTGCCAAAGAACATGCCTATTGTTCAGTGCCTTGCAGGGCTGCTCACATAACAGATGTCTAGCCATAAGTAGCAGCGATCTCTTTGAAACAGAAAATACCCTCACAGAGAGCAGCAGCTTTCCAAGTTCCTTAAATTACTTCTAAATATATTTATACACAGTACAGCAGATTTTTTTTTACTATTTTTTAATTAAGATATCCATCTGAGCCTTGCAGGAGATCTCAGTGCTCTGTGCTAGCAGTACAAAACCAGAAGCGTGACAAATAATTGTCATTAAAGCATAAAGGTCAGGGCAGTCCCGAGCACAAATGCAGGCTGGCTGGAAAATGGATCAAGAGCAGCCCTGAGAAGGACTTGGGGGTGTTCGTGGATGAGAAGCTCAACACGAGCTGCAACATGCATTCACAGCCAGAAAGCCAAACATGTCCTGGTGTGCACCAAAAGCAGCGTGGGCAGCAGGGTGAGGGAGGGGACTTTGCCACTCTGCTCTGGTCTGATGAGACCCCACCTGCAGTGCTGCATCCAGCTCTGAGCCCCCAGAGTAAGCAGGATGTGAACCTGTTGGAACAAGTCCAGAGGGCCATAAAGATGATCAGAGAACTGGAGCACCTCTACTATGAGGACAGGCTGAGAGAGCTGGGGTTGTTCAGCCTGGAGAACAGGAAGACCCAGGGAGAACTTACAGCCCTTTCCAGTACCTAAAGAGGACCTGCAAGCAAGCTTGTCCTTTTTCAAGGACATGTAGTGATGGGGCAATGGCTTTAAACTGAAAGTCAGTGAGTTTAGATTTTAGGAAGAAATTTTGCCCTTTCATTTGCCTGCTCTCCAACTTCCTCGTGGCTGGGTAAACTAAATACAGTCCTTCCCCCTCCCTCTTCCTCCCAGCGATCAGGGATTCAGACTGCAGCAGCACCAGATAAATCTTGCAGCTGCCTCATTGGCAGAGGACTGGATCCTGCCTCCACCTCCAGCTTCCCTCCTCGGGAGGCAGCTGCTCTCAGTGACAGGCAGGCTGCTGTCACTGCCCTGGGGCTGCAGATGAACTCAGGTAGGTGGCAGGAGCCCCTGCACAGCCCAGATGCTCCTCATGTCACATCTGCCAGGGAGCCACAGGAGCCAGCCATGCAGAGCCAGGAATTTGGCAACTCAGGCTTCCCACCCATGGACCACAAGGAAGTGCTGCAAGACTCACTTTCTGCAAAGGAAATGATGCAACATGGTTTGGGGTCTTAAATGTAACATCATTTTCCCCCTTCCTCCATCTACACCATAAGCAGAGACTATAAAATGAAAATTAAATTGTGGACCAGCATCTTGAGGCACCTCTGTCAGTTGTCATCATGGGATTGCTTGCACTGGAGGCAGAATGAAGGACACAAAACAGCAGACATGCACTTTGGCCTCCTTTTGGGCTAAGCAGCAACTGAAGAACAAAACCCAAAGTACACACACAAAAACTAGATAACGTGCAAATTCTACATTTATCATTTACTAGGATTTAATCTGTTTCTACCCTACATGTTCATGTGGTCGCTCATAGGACTGACTGAAAGGGATTGCCCAAAACCAATATGCCAATACTTCAATACTCTGAGGGTCTTCAAGAGATGCAGTAATTAGAATTTTTTTTTTTTTTTAATTTCAGTACCTGGTGAGTGTACTGAACAGTTTCCTCAACAGTTAAAATACACACCCATGAGACAGGACATCTAAGGATTATCCTCAGCTTTTTACCCCCGATGCTATCCAGCTCATTGCAACAAGACAGTAAATGCTGCTTATCAAGATCAGAATATGTTAAAATGTTCTGAAATCCCCTAGGCTCATTTAGAAGAAGAAAAGTGTCAAGAAGCAGAATTTGGAGCAGTCACTTAAGGAACACAGATTTACAAAAGAACCTGACTGACATGAGGTTCCATGAATAATGGACTTTTTCAATGATCTAGTCCCTGTTTAGCCACCAACATCCAGTCTGAACATTTGGAAGAGAGAAAGAAGAAAAAAAAAAAGAAGAGAACCACAAATCCTGAGACTGAAATCCTGAAATAAAGAATGAATGCCTAAACCCTTTTTAAAAAATGTTTCCTTCATATGTCACATTTCCATACTTGCTACTTGGGAAAGGTTCCTTAGATGAACTCTAAGCAATCTCTGACAATCATTCACTAGAAGAGAGATGAGTATCTTGAATAGTCTTTTTGCAAGTTGAAGAGCATCTCTTGTCTCATGTTTCTGAAGAACATTTTAAACCAAATTTACAAGAGCTGTCTCAGAAACATCTCACACTAATGTAGGTTTAACAAATTCAGAGTCAACAAAAACTTCTTTATTTAAATTTTGTGGGCTGAAGACTGTTAGCAACTTTCTAAAAAGTTTGGGAAAAGAAAGGAAGTTTTAATGCAAGAAAATTCCAAACTTAAACCAGCAGATTCTGTGAGGACTACTCGAATGTTTAATAAACTGTGCACTTAGAAAAGTGTCAATAAGTCAACAACACAGTGTGAGCCTCAAATAAATCAGCTATTGATTTCAAGACAATTCAATTTAGGCAAAGCAAACAAAAAAAGCTATTGCGATGGAAAGTCATCTATCTTTATTCCACAGACACTTGGACTTCTGAAGGTCATGTATGTGTGGAGGACAAGTGCTGTTCAAGTTACAAAGGAGATGAAGAACAATCTGAGGCAGTTCAGTCTAAATACTAAAGCCCTGCAATGCAATGCCAGGCCAGGAAAAGTGTCTTGAAAAAATACAGTTATGGTTCAAACAGACTTGTGTTTCAGCTCCTGATCACATCATCCTTCACAACCCAAATCCAGCCTTCTTACAATTCTTCACAACAGTGGTTTTGATGAAACAGAAAAGTCTGGATCTGCTGTCTTGACTAGCTAAAGAGAGCCTGGACAGCACCTGTACTATTTATTCCTGTAAAATTACAGAATTCTTCTGTAAAATATTTAGGGTATGTTGTGCTGCCTCATAAAATGCCTCCCCAGACAGATGCAAGATGAGGTTTCCCTCACACTCCTTGTGCTCAGATGCAGAGCTACCCTGATGATTTCATGAGTGGCCATGGAAAACAAGACTCAGCATAAAGCAACTGAGTGGAAAAGAGCTGCCCACACCATTACTCCCTCCCTGTGACACAAGTGTCTGAGTGTAAAGCTGGGAAACCAGACATGGCCACATCTTCCCTGAGCCCCAGCCAGACCCACCCTGCAGCCCTGCCCATGCTAATTCCAGTAGGAAATAGCATCCAGTAGTTTAAAATTAAGGCCAGCAATAGCAATGCCATTCCAGAGTCACAAGGAAAAATGTGAATTACAGCAACAGTAAGCAAGCAGAAGCCTCAGAAATCATGTTTACATCCATCATCCCACACACAACCCGCAAGCCCCAGTGATGCACACAGAGCCTGGGGCACAGACCTACCAAGCTGCTATCGACATGCCAGGTGCCAGTCAATGTGACCCTTCCCACATTTAAGCACATACACACTGAGAATTTTAGTGGAGTAAGTTTCTGTCATTCACTGTTGCCTCAATGTAAGTATTAAATAAAAAAGAATTTAGTAAGCTGTAAGTGGGAAGGGCTAATATATGCAGACCTGACTGCAGAGTCGGCAGGAATAGCAGATTTTATTTTAGAGCTATCTGAAAGAAACAGATTTATTGTGAAAGAACTGAACTCTTAGCACCCTCCTCCTACAGACTTATTCATCTATTTCTGCTCAAAAGCTCAACTATTTAACTGATCTGTATAATGGTAGTGGCTCCTGCCTGCTTCCATCCCACCCTCTCAGCTCCCCAGCCAGGCTACAGACCCGGCACCTGCAATGGGCTCATGAGGCACAGCCTTTCCAGGAGAGAGAGGGTGCCCACCTGTGTGCACACAGCAAACAGGAGCCAGGGAGCTCATGGTGGAGGGAAATGCAAAAGGAGTGCAGCAGCTCTTCCAGAGAGAGACAGCTGTGGTGTGGTTCTGAAAGTTTCATTTAATAGACAGAAATACACATGAAAATTGAATTTAAAATCAGAAGAGAAAACTTCTATGAAGATGTAGGACAGCATTACTTGGTTTGACACAAAATTTGACTTCATTAACCCTACTAGATGCCTCTGTGTAAATGCACAGTAAGACACTGGTGAATCAGCTCCTCAGTGTACACGTTGCATGAGAATACAACATCAGAGCATGGAGGAGAGGAGGTTGCAGCTGCAATATCATACTGAAAAAACAGTGGAGGCCGATCTAGATAAATGAAGTAGAGGACTAGTATAGGAGCTCCTATGAAAAAAGTCTCGTCCCTTAAAACAAACGGAAAAGGACTGACACAGAAGAGGCTCCTCTGACCATCAGAGATACAGAAAAAGAAATCCACTTCTACTGGCACGCTGCATAGGAGAAACAACAAGCTTGATTTAAATACTCTGAGGTGTGTGATGGCATACAGGACCAGAGATGAATCAGGGGAGATGTATTCACTGTCTGAATCTGCACTGAATCCAATACAATCGAGAACAAGTTACTTAGTTTCTGTGCTAGGGCATCCTTCCCAGTCCCAACAACCAAAACACTACAAATTTTGACTCAGTCCTTGCCTCAAACCACATGAGCATGCATTTCCTAGGATACCAAGGCTCCTGCAATGAAAATACTTCTAAATGTGTATCTGCCTTTTACTGATACAAAGTGGTATCTACTGTCTGACTGTCACTTTGCATTCCCATTAGAAACAAAGGAGTTATTTTTCCACCCAGGAAAGAGAAGACATCGAGTGAGTCACTAGCAAGGGGGTGAGTCAGTCTACTCAGATGCTGTAGCTTTGTGATGATAAATGACAATCCCCTCTGCAGTCTGGAGTCTCCCGCAGCCACAGAGCCTGCAGCAAAGGAGGCCAGATCCTGCCATCAGCTCCCACTCCTGGAGGTCCATAACAGCTCCCAGCTTCCAGAGCCCCCAAGTGAAATTATGCAGGAATCAAGTTAAACGTGAAATGCAATTGTGAATTTGGAATCTTGATGGAAGAAATCAAGTTTTCAGTGGAAAATAAACTGCAGTGCAAAACACTTGCAGTGGAGTTGCTAAGTTAAGGAAAGACATCTTTGCTAATTCCCAACAAGAACCAAGTGGCACCTATCACTGCAACCTAACAAGCCCAACAAAAAACTATAGAAAAACAATTAGGCTGCCTCTGTCTCATACAGAACAACCCTTCACCTGTAGTTTTTCAAATTAATTTACTTCAATAAAGTAAAAAGCCTAAATGGTTTGAAAGCCAAGCACTCCCACAACCAAAAGTAACCAGCAATGCTTTGTTTAAAATACAAGCAATTTGCAGTACCATGCTTAAAAGCACACTTGGTCTAAATTACTAGCAAAAAGTTAAAGACAAGAATAGCAACTATGGAAAAAAAGACAAACCACAACAAGCTTTATCTACTATTTGTGATGGTTTCACAAGTCTGACCCTTCCCAAGTTCCATCATTCTAGCCTGGCCTTATTTTGGCCCAACAGTGACACTAAGCAGTTTTCTGTTACTGCTACACATAGAGAGTGAAAACTGCCACCAGCTTTAAAGAATAAGTTTTTGTTCTACTACATAGTCTGTGATCAGCTGCAAGGTCAAGGTAACACAGAGACACACACTCAGTAGGTAATTATCTGTAGAAGTCCTGGCCACCAGGCAGAGAAGCACTGATTTAAGTAGCCTCAAGGCAGGAAGAGATGGTGGTTCCTGCTCCAAAACACTTTCACAGAAGTAGGATCTATCAAGGAGTAGTGTCTTCTTTTAGATCAAGCCCCTTCAATTAGATTCAACAAAAATACTGAATCAAACTGGCTTTCTTAGACTTTCCCCACTTCTGAAAAAAGTGGTTAATGTTACAGTTTACCTTGTTCAACTCAACAACCAGTTTTAAAAGAACAATGCTTTTACATGGCAGCTGATGTCTCATGGACACATCCTAGTGGGAAGAACAATGCCCTGTTATTACAGTGATAGCCCTTGGATCAGGCTGCTGGATAAGGAGAATTGGGATCAATTTTAACTGAACAAGGCCACAAGGACTCAGCACAGCATCAAAATGCTTGACCATACCCAGTAGCTTGAACTGGGTTTAGGCACAGATGCAGCCAAATGTTCATTTAACTGATTTAGTAGGGAATGATGGCGGTTTGACATTACAGGAGAGATTTAGAGTGAAAACCTGCTGTCAGAACCTTAACAAGATTTTTTATATTTTTCCACATTTTCAAGATGTGCTTTAGTCTATGCCCACATTCTGCCTTGCAGTCCACAAGATCCCCAAGAGGATCTGTGATTTGTCCTAAGAAAGTCATTAGCAACATCTCCATTGACTTGTGCCATCATCTTATCATATTTTAGAGTTTTGGAATGAGCAAAATGAGATAATTCCTCAAAAAAACCCCAAACCAACCTACAACAAAACAAAAACCCCATGCCATCATGGAAAAGACCCAAGAATAGGTGCAGTTATCACTTATTTGTGTATTATGTATTTTGTGGCATACAGATCTAAATCAGCCTTTGGAGTCTGGAACTGAAGTATCTAATACTGTTTTCTCTTCAAGCACATAGACCGTGAAACAAAGCAGTAGAGGTCCAAAATTCAGTGTTTTCTTTCAAGTAAAACCTGTATATTTCCCAGGTGGACTAAAGCAATTATAACAGCCACAGGTCTTGGGTGTGTTAAGGCATGCCTCAGGTTAGTTATTCTACGGAGTCATGTTCAGGACAGACCATTGTTTCTTACTGCTGCAGGTAGGCATATTCTAAGACATTTTTTAATAAAGTATTTAAAGGTTTAACACTTGATAATTTTATTTTTCTTCCTTCTTTGCAAAAAGTCTTCTGGTGGCTAATTTATTCATACCTGAAGTATGTGTATCTGTCCATCCATTCTAAAACTAATCAGATCTCCCTCCCTTATGTCATTCTTGTCAGTATGTTTGCAAGCAGCAGTCTCCTCTCACCAGAGTGAAGCACCTACAGCTAACACTGAAGGAAAGATGTGGGCACTTTATAGCAAGGAGCTCTGTGCATTTCAAACAAGGATATCAGGGAGGCAGCTGTCATCGTTCTTGTGATGATCTAAGCTTGGGGGCCCACAGGGGAGTCCTAGTACAGCTGCTTTACCGGGTGCCTTTGACCTAAGGAAGTTGGTGGAGAAAGTTCCTGTTGCAGCCAGATGCCAAGCTTTAGAAAAAATCCTCCCCTTTAGACTGTGGAAAGTCCAAAATTTTATGGTGTCAATACAGAAGGTGTGGTATTTTGGGACTCCACTTCCAAATGAGGCACCTCTCTCAGTACAAACAACACTTGCAGATTTTGAATAAAGTGAAGAACCCACTTTGCCTGAGCCATGGCTAAGTACTTGACTTCTGCAAACAATTCCCTGCCACTAATTGAAAACTGGACACAAAGCCAGGTGACCTCCCACTCCACTCCATACACTCAGCAAGTTGCAGGTATGCAACTCAAATTCCTTCTTTGTTTCCCTCCATCCAGTAGAAGAGAGGGGTTGGGAGCTGTTAGGGAAGTCCTTAATAATTAACAAAGGGGAGGGGAAAAAAGTCACCCCTTTTGTTATGCTTCACTAAATTTTGTTCTTTGTTCAAATACTGGTCAATTATCTTTAAAAATCAGAATTTAAACCTTATTCACATACTACTATCAGGGCATTGATTCACCTACACATCTGGTATCTATTTACCAAGAGATATACAGCATATCTGTAAGAATGAACCTTTTTGCTTGACAAACACAGGTTTCTCTTAGGCATTCCCTCAAGCATTCATTCATTTAAATGGTGTATGCTTCACATTGAAATTCAGCCTTGAAGATGTTAATTATTACTGGTGTTTCATTGCCCTTCTGGTGTTCTACGGCAAACCCTGATGAAATCTGTCATGTGGTTTATTACACACTCCAAAGCCTGTCACGAGCAGGGTTGGTTGGGATTGGGTTTTTTTAACCATTCAGTGCTTTCAGGGTGCATATCTGGTTGACACACCTTTGAACTTACCCTTCATCTACACAACTTTATCTCAGCCACTTAATTTGCTCAACTCACACAGCCAAAGATTGTGCTTTTCACCACAAGCCTCCAAAGGCTCTGTGGTGAATCAGCTTTTTACCACACAGCTTTTCCCTGCCATAGGAGACATTATAGGCTGCAGATCCCATGTTGTGTTGATACATTTGCCAACAACTGAACTCCGATATTGCCAAATTACACCAAATTTTAAAAAAAAAACCAAAAAACTAAAGTCATATAATTGCTAAGAAACTTAAGAGATAAAAAGGATGACTCAAAATTTGTTCCTGTGATCACATACCCAGGAACAGAAGTAGAGAAAGGACAGAAGAGGAAATGCCCAAATACAACAGGGACAACATTAACTAAGTTTGCAGCCCATTAGCACTAACTTGTATTCAAATAACCCCCTAAACATCATTGCATGAAGCATGAGATGCAGCAGGAAAAGCACAGCATGTTGGAAAAACATGTTTATAAAGGGAACATCCTCATTTGCCAACAAGTGCTTCATATGCATTGTCATAAATTAGCATTAAAGCCCTGCATGCCCTCAGCCAACATAAAGCACATGCTGAATCTATTTTAGTGTTGTTCCCCTACATTAAATACAGAATTCATGTGCACAATTCACTGATAAAATGAACATGGATTACATTCTAGTCTTTTATCTCAACATCATTCAGTACCATTTTTATTTTGCATCAAGTTAGAAGACGTTTCAAGTTTCTTAGCAACAAACTCAACCAAATATACAGGATGGCACTGCATAGAAGTGTAAAATATATTGATACAGGCAAATGTCTCCAGCATGAGCACCTCACCCTGGAGTATTTAGCAGTGTAGACCACAATTTGTACAGCCTCCTAGGTAGGCCAGTGCTGTCATCAGACAGTGCTGAGAAGGTTCAGACACCAGGACAAATGCTACTCTGCGAGTTCATGCACAACTTCTGGCCCACCTGCAACAAAACATGCAGGAAACATCTTGCACTTTCGTCATTGTCTTACAGATGACTTGTGAATTCAGGTTTGTGTGCTTTCTTCAGATATTGGATTCAAATTAGGTCTTACTTTGCTCACAGATTTCCCACCGTGTCGAGATCCTCATATAACCACAGCCACACCAGGTGGCAGAACTTACAAGCAGAGTATGCAAATAAGTGAGAAGCGCTCAGCATGGACCTGGATGACTCAGCAGGTCATCTTTAAGATAGATAGATAGATATGGATAGACATATATAGCTAGATGAGTAAACAGGGGTCCCAGGGGAGGAGGGCTGGTTGTCACTCCAGAATTTTGTATTCTGGATTTTGTATTAAATAAATAATACACATTAGCAGTCTAAGAACTCCCTAGCATTTTGTAAGTATTTTACATATTAAATTCTCTGAATTCTAATGACACTAAGCAGGAAAGCTGAAGGCAGAGCCCAAAACTGAGCTGCCAAGCACTTTGAACTTTCCCATGGAGAACTGGCAATTTCAGATGCTGTAGGTCAGCCAGCTGATAGTGATCCTATAAAACCATACTATAAAAGAGCCTGTTGTAGCTCAGTGACAAAATCATGAGAAACTTTTCTTTTGATTTCTTCTTAAATAGTTTTTCCACAATTTTCCACACCCACAAAAAGATCTTTTAAGTTTTTTCCTCTCTCATTTTGCTGAATTTCTCTAACACAAAGTAGCTATGAAAGCAAGAAACTATTAAACTGTTCATTGAGGACAGCAATTAAAGGTGCTGGAAGGAGAGGGCACTAACCACTAGGAAAAGGTTATAAAATCACTTTGGCTGACCCCCTTGGCCAAGCAGAACAGCTTCACAAGGCAGAGGAGACAACAATCCCCACAGCTCAATGCCATGAGCTCCCTTCTGAAAAATGGGGAGTCACACTGGGAGCCATCTGAGGGACCCAACTTCACCTCAACTAAGTATACCAGACAGAACTCAAGAGTTTCAACTTCCTTAAGCAAGTAAACTTTGAAAACAAGCAGTTTTGCAGCAGGAGATAGGAAAAAGGAAAGGAAGGAATAGGTCACTGAGAAGTCAAATAAAGACAGGAAAAGGTCAGTTAAAATAATTTTTAATTGTATGCTAACAAAGAAAGTCAGATGAGAGTGCTGCAGGGTTCTATACAGAGAAATAATCCAGTGATTAAATAAAACAAAACACCAAAGGCAAAGGATTTGACTTACTGTGGAGCCACGCCTGACCAAAAATGTTTAATTAAGACTCTGGGGCTTGTTCAAAGCCACCAGAGACAGTTTGAAAAAAAAAATAAAGTTTTCCTAGCACCACCAAAAACTATGTAGTTAGGAGCATGTTGGAGGTCAGAGAGCTTACACTGAGCTTGGTATAAAAAAGTTAAATAAAAATAAAACAAAAAAACCTCTCATCTCATTTGTGTCCACATCACAGAGCATTCCCAGGAAGGCTTCGCTTGACAGCAGACCCTAAAGCAGCTTAGACTGACACAGATCCTCTTGGCTTTCAGTGCTCTCTGTGCCCAAGGGAGGTGTAGAGGTGACCTAGAACCAGAACATTTTCAGCACCCAGCCCACATACAAAGCCTCATAAGTTCTTCATAAAAAAACAGGAAATCTTGGATTTATGTAATTATATCATCTCATCCTTGTCGAGAATGCTTCCAAAACACAGGAGCGATCGTAAAATTTGGATCGCTAATGAAGAGAAAACGCTTTGGATGCTGCCAGAAAAGACACAGCCGTTATTGCCAAATGCTGCATTCTCTGCAGTTTCTAAACAGACGTGCCTCTTCCCTGTACCAATCTTTAACAGGCTCTGGCACAGTCCACTCCAGACTCACTTACTGGAAAGGGAAAATAGAAGGAAGAAACTTATTAGGGATGACAGTAAATCTGCTTCTTGCTGAAACTCCTCCAGCTCTTCTGATGAAGCCGAGGAAGGGCCAACCTGACAGCTCACCTGGCAATGACTGTGCGTGGTGTCATCTACCCCAGCCTCACTGCCTGCTTGCACCTGCAGCTCCCCAGCAGCTCTCACAGCACACTGACCTCCTGGGCCAAGGCATCACACTCCCTAAAAACTACCTGGGACACACACAGGCACACTCCTCCAAAAAACACAATTCTGATGAACTGCCTGATCAAACAGGCAAGTGCCAGAGATGCCAGAGCAGTGGGGCTGGAGCAGACAGGGAAAAGACAGCTGTATGCAGGTGACACACAGAAAACGAATAGAAGAAATACAGAATGGGTTCAACAAATCAACAGACTCCCTCTTCAAACGCACAGCATCCAATTGTTTTACCCGTGATTTTTTCCACAGCATTTTCCTACACCCTCCACCTGTGACCTCCTGGCAGCCCCCTGGTGTTGTTCATCCTCACCTCCCAGCTGTCACTGCAGTGCCTCACACAGGTGAGGAAAGGCAGGAAGATGATTTTATGGGATGAGGGCTTTCCTTCACTTCAGCTATGCCAATGACTTGATTTTGAAAGCTGTGCCTGTAAGGGTGATTTAAAGGTGTAACTTACAGCTACAGGCACATCTGTAAGCATTTCTCTGAAAACATTCCCTGGAGTGGCTTTTCATCACTCTGTTAGCCATAAGCACATCAGTTCTACACAATGATGCAGCAGCAGCTAAAAGTGACTCCCACCAAAGCTGCTGTCCTCTGAAGGCTGCCAAATCCTGCCCAGCCTTTGTCTCTAAGGGAGAGCAGCACAGCCCTACTCACAAATGCTACAACTTCAAATACAGGCAAAGCCACTGCCTTCAAACATTCATCTTTTGACTCCCTAGCAACAATTCTCTTTTGCCAGAATTCTCCATGCCACTTGCACCTTTTTTTTTTTACTGAGGTCTCTTCTTATAATGCTTACAAGTACACAAACAGTTTCACCTTCATCTTCAGTAAGTCTTTTAAGCCTCAAAGACTGAAGACTTTCAGTACAATGGCGAATTTTTCACTTGAAGTTAAAGTATGCAACAAAATTACACTTTAAAAACAAGAGCTTCCGTCTGACACTCAAGCTTGAAACAAAGTGACATTTAGGCTTTGATCCTCAATCCCAACTCACAAGTCAGCTTTCGAAACAGATCCAAAGTTATCAAGGACCAATCTCTGAATCAATTTCAAACATGACCCAAATTGTTGGTCTTGCAATTAAAATCCCCTCTGCAGAGATTAACATTGTATAAACTGACATAAATTTAAATTATCCTTCCTCAAATCTAAATTTTTACAGCCAGATCACTTGACAAACTTTCCATTTACAGTTTGGCTTCACTAGAAGTCCAAGCTCAAGACTGAGCTCTTGGATGCCATGAAATCTGTCTCTTTCAGACTAACATAAATCAGAAAATTTTTTTCCTGATGATACATGAAGATAAAACAAGATTCATTTGTTTTTCATATCAGTGTTGTATCTCTTTTCTCTTCTTGCCTTCCTTCAAGGAGAACTGGCAATGCCCATACTTCCAGCACTCTAATAGCCCCTGGGAAAGCCAAGCAGCACAACTGCTTATGCCATTGCAGTTCTACAGTAAGGATGGAAAGATCAAAATAAAAATACTAAACAAATCCACTGCCAGTCTTGCTAGAAACAATCCTAACAAACTGTTCTACAGCTTGTAAGAATTCTTGGCCATGCTGTCAACTAATTACTTGTGCTTCCCACTCAGTCCTGTGCACAGGTGGAAATATCTTCCTCCTCCAGGGGTGTTGCCCCTGAATAACATATTTCAGGAAAAGGAAAAGCAGTCAAGTACAAGACAGAAGTCACAGCTGTAAGAATAACCAGTGGTAAAACACAAACTCTAACAATATTAATCAATAATGCATCATAAAAATGCAAGCCTTAGCAGTAGAAAGTGGCATACTAAATTGCT
Source organism: Pycnonotus jocosus (assembly GCA_013400435.1). Classification (NCBI taxonomy): domain Eukaryota; kingdom Metazoa; phylum Chordata; class Aves; order Passeriformes; family Pycnonotidae; genus Pycnonotus; species Pycnonotus jocosus. Next base: position 144,107 of record VWYP01034235.1, on the reverse strand, counting down.
CACAAGAAAAGATTAATATATTCCTGTCATAATGGAATCGAGTGACACATGATTGAGAATTAGGTGAACTTGTCCTTACTGCTGAAGATAAACTGCTCTCACTGTTACCTCCCAATTTAATTTGAAGTATGTGTTAGCACTGATAACCCAGCTCTAAGGTGGTAACTGTCAGAATGAAAAACACAGCAACACTGCAAAAGAATATTCATTTGCAAACTAACTAGGATACATGGCAAGAGGATAAAAATGTAAATTAATAATTAAAATTTTACTTATCAGTTTATTCCAATACAAACTGCAGAATCTGTTGCTAGTTAGGCTGACACTTCTTAGCTGAACCCACATATGTTTCTTCTGCTCACTCCTTCAGAAGTACAATTCCCTCCCTCCAGAAGAACCTTCTGCAGAGCAAAGAGTAAGAAGCCCCAGTGTGCAGCAGCTCCCTTTTTCCATACTTACAAAAAATGCTTCTCTTGCCTTAACATCAAGCTGCAGGCAATGGCTCAGCACACTTCCTACGTGCACCCAGAGGTTCCAGTGGTGTTCTTTATTTCATGAAAGCATTTCTTTTAACAATATTAAGTACACTAATCTCTTTTTAATTATACTGAAATTCTGACTCAAAAAACCCCTACCTGGTGACATATTTCTCCTCAGTACTAATGCTCACTAATGGGAGTATTTGAAAATCCCACATTTTTAAAGCAAGATCTAAAAATCCAATTAGACATGTGCTTTGATCAGCTTTTGCCTGCTTCACCACCAGTTCCAGCTCGAGACGCACACCAGCATGAATGGAATGGCCTAGCGTGGAATAGCAGAGTAGTTTGCATGCCAGCATCACCAGAGCAAGACAAAAGGGCCAGCAGGCAGAAGAAGAGGAAGCAACAAAAGCCAGGACCTTCAACCTTCTTGCATGTCACCAGCCAGCTCTGCCTGGTATCACATGCTTGGAAAGCCAGTTCTGCCCATCTGTGAACGTGTGCCAGGCTATGGGTATCCATTTAGCAGAAAGTTACTGGTTTTCCTTTGAATAAATATATTGATGAAATAGACTCCCCTAGTAGGGATTGTTCCTCCTACACTATGCCTTTCCTTTCTGCCCTGAAAATATCCTCATATTTAGGATCCAAAACTGAGAAAGTCTAAGAGCCAAGGTTAATTGTAACCCATTACACAAAACTTTAAACCCTTACAACCATGGTGGTGGAACAACAGGCACAGCAAATTCTTCTCACTGCCCACCACTTGTCTCTGGGCTCCTCTGCAGCACAAGGCCATCTGTGAGGGCTGTCAGAAGAGTTTCTTCAGGAGCTGGTAAGTTCATAGATCATAAAAACGAGCTAGCTAGCAAGCCTACTGCCAGGACCCTGAGGGAACCAAGAGGTCTCAATTGCCCTGACCAACCTAGAGTTGCACCCCTGTCACCAAGACCATCCCTTCCTTCCCATCTTGCTTGTCCTTGTTCCACTGACATTGTCCAAAGACATGATCATGCAGTAGCAAGCCTGAAGCTTACTATGTTGAATTCCCAGCTCCTCCAACCACTTCCTGAAGTTATGGACATATGCTAGGAAGGATGACAGTTTTACTGATTTGGCTACAAATTTTACTGATTTTACTACAACCTGGTCTCCCAACACAGCAGATTACCCACACAAGAACAGTGCTGGGGCACAGCTCATCCCAACACAGATGTCATGAGAGCACGGTGCTCACAGAGGCAGCTCAGCCTCATGCCCTACAGAGCAGGACACTGCCTGTCCCAGGAAGGAGGCCACAGGACCAACTTACCAAGCTCACAGTGTTGGTATAAGGCATTTCAAGATAAGCAGGAAGCTACAGACAGCCTGTGCTTGGCTTACCATGCTGCAGACATGGGTGTGCACATCCTTACTCCAGCAGTAGTGAAAGGCTTAGTGTTCTCTCCACCTGTACCTTGGAGCTCCCATAAAGCCTGTATCTGACACAAACCCATTTCAAAGAAATTGCACAAGTGAGCTGGTAACTGGGGTCATACACAGGCTCATGCTTGAGTTTGAATAAATCTGCCCAAATTATCAGTTTTGGTAGCCAGCAATTGTGTTCAGCAATAATTTGCTTTTCTATTGTGCTGGTGATACCCCCTATGTTGAACTGTATGGGTTCAGAGAAGCTCTATAACACACATCACTGTTGCCACTGCATGTCCAGCCCATCAGACTCCTGCCCTCAAGTTCTGGTCTGCATTGTACCTGCCACAGGACCATGCTTCAGCTGAGCCACAGAGGTGGAGTGTGCCCTGGCACTGCAGAAAGGCAGGAACAGAGATGAAGTAAGGCAGGGACCAGCTCTTCCTTGCTGACAGCCAGCTGCTTTGGTCCACTTGAACAGGAACTCATCTTTGCATCCTCTGTTCTGGATCAATGCCCTTCACAAGAAGTCCCAGTCACCCTTCAGCCATGAGTGCAGAAACAAGGGTTCTCAGATCATGTTCACTTACAGCACAACCCCCTTGCATATGGGAAACTGAGACGCATTTGGGACACAAGTGCTCAACCTGCAACCTCAACCTCTCAACCTCGAGCTGTACTCACAGATTATTGGCAGCCTGGGAAGACAAAGCTTCTCTGCTTCCTGGGGTCAACCTCTTCTCCCTAAGGACCAACTTACAACAGACAAAGAAAGAAGCAATTAAATAAAACCTGAGTCTTATTCCCCAAACTTGACAACGTTTTAACGTGTTAGGAAACTGCAAACACAAAGGGCACAGGAACAGATGGGAACCGAAAGGGCTATTACATAAATTAAGCATGTAAACACTGGTTGTCTGCTCAAAACCCAGCTCCTGTAATTTCCATGTGTGCAGTATTTGATGTGGCCATAGCACCATTCCCACATGCCCTCACTTGAAGATGGATGCACATTTTTCCAGTTTGCTATATAACTACGTTGTGCTTAAAAGTGCCTACAGCTAGAAAACATGACAAACATGACAGAACCCTGCTATTTCCAGCAAGGGAGTCAAATGTGAAAAAAAGACACCAGATGTATTTTTAGGCTGTGATTGAAATTTTAAAGTGGTCCCTCTCCTGAACATTTGAACAAATGTAGTGTGCAAGCAATCTACTACCAGCCACAACTTCTGACAGAGCAACATTTTTCATAATTCAGTGCAAAATTAATCTGACAGATGAGCAAAAAGCAAACAAACACTAGAACTTCAGATACATTTTTTACTATGCTCATTTGACTATGAGGGGGACACAAACTTAGAAGTCAGCAGGGGAGAGAAAAGGCAGGAAGAAAAGCATTCCTAGATGCCTTGCAGTGATGACAAGTCCATCTCTTCAAAATGCCTCACTGCAGCTCTCAGCCCAGTGCACTTGTGGGAAACAGTCACACATGTTCAGCAAGATAGATGGGAAATGTTTTGTTTTTAAGACTGAGGTAAAAATACCCTTTCAAACAAGTTAAATAGCTTCCATTTCCCCACCTTGCACTGCATGAAATACTACTTCCAATGCCCCAGAACTTCACAGGAACTGAAAAAATGCTGTACCGTGGGGTTTTTTTTCAAGGAATGAACACCAACAATGTCCCATAGGCACCATAAAAAGCATGGAGGTCTAAAAGGGAAGGATCTGGGAGAGCATCAGCCAGCAGCTGCAGTCCCTCACAGAGACAGCTGATGATATCTTCCTGACTTTGACTTTAAAACGGCAGTAAGAGAAGAATGAGCAAAAGTGCAAGGACAGTGTACTTCACAGAGAGGCAAAATTTTAATTTACAGCTATGTAAAACACTGGTGCATGAATAAAAACCCAGGATGCATCATGCTCATCAGCCTTGATCAACATGCAAAAGCTTTGCTGACATAGCAAGACCGTAGAAAGGATACACTTTCATTGTGTGTGGGTTTTTTGGGTTTTTTTCTTCCTTAGATTAGTAAACTTAGATTTGCTGGCAAAACCCCTAGAAGACCTGGACACAGAGATAAAAGAAAATTAAAAGAGAAAAGGCAGGCCTTTTTCCCACCTGTATTGATCCAGTAAAACTTTCACTGGCAAAAGCTGTCCAAGCACAACACTAACTGGTGTAAGTCAGGCTTGCTATTCCAGAAAACAGACTTCTAAGCACAAGTGTGGCCTCCACCTCAGTCTGGTCTCATAGAGGCAACACTTTGTACAGGAGCTTTCAAAAGGAGCCCCATGTATCTGCACCAGGAGCATTTTCCTCTCAGGAGCACTCCTAAGGACACAAGACTGTCCAAAAGAGTCATCCTCACAAGCAGAGACCACACCTGGAGGGGGCTGCAGAGGTGCTACTTGGGCTGAGCACTGGGAACTGTGCCTCATATCTAGTTTCCACTGTGATCTATTCCAAACCTAAAGGGGATTTCAAACCTCAGATCATATAAGCTCAAGAAATTCACCCTACCCCTCCAGTTTCATTCCTGAATGTGCCACTAGCCTGGTGGGAAACCATTAAACAAATCCCAGCACACACACCCTTCCTGGCCATGCCTCAGTGTCCCTAGCTATAGAGTGCAAAAGAAAGCACGGACCTACTTCGTGGACCATTTTGAAGCCTTCTGATTAAAGTATTACTTCCCCAGAAGTAGATTTGGACCCAAATTCTCAGAGATTTCCAGAAACATTTCTCCTAACTTGCTCCCAGTGAAAGCTTTCAACTGCAACAGACAGCAAGAAAGCACAGATTCACCATTAACCAAAATACAACACACATGGCTTGACCTTCAATAGTGTTTCCAGGCTCCCAAAATACTGAAAAAGTACACCAGGCATAAACCATTCTGGCAAGGTAAGGGTGGCTGTGGTACAATCTGATGACAAGAGATCCCCTCACAGCTGGAATGGGAGCATGAAATAAATCTCTTGGTCACATCCCAATGAATGCAGAAACAAGCAAAAGGTCTGAAGAGTACTTATCAGTATCCCCCAAAAAATCACAAAAAAACCCCACCAAAAAACAGAAACAAAACAAAAAAACCAACCTAAAATGAAAGGGGGGAAAACCCTCTGTAAAGACTGGCAGTGGGAAAAAAACCCAGCTAGTTTGGACATACAAGAATTATGGGCTGTTTCCCCTGGTGCCCAGGCACACTGTGGGGAATGAGATGCATTTCTAGCTGCACAAAGAGTTCTCACAGTACCATGTTACCACACTGGCTGCAGCGTTCTGGAGATGGATGAGGCTGTAAGGCACTGGCATTATACTGATATATGGACTTCCTGCATTACTAATCATTTAGATACAATAGCCCCATGTATAGTTTTGTTTTGCATCCTCTGCAAATATTCTCCTCTCTCTGCCCCAGAAGTTTTTAAGAAAAAGTGTTCAGGAAACAGGCACAGAATGAGGAAAGACTCACCAGCAGCACTGATGTGTTCTGGGGAGGAGGGAAAGAAAAAAGGAAACAAAAACCAAACCACTAAAAAATCACAAGCTGGCTCAAGACAGCCAAATATGAAGACAATTTTAATTAAACCACGTCTGTCTCATATCATCTATTTCAGCTAATTTAATATCTCAAACGAGTTTTATCTCAAAATAGTTAATAGCTCTAGAAGGCCCAACTTTTCCCCAGTTTTTTCGTTAATGCAATTACATTTTTGCTGCTGCACCAGAAATATTAATATCCTTTTCTGCATGAAACAGAGAAGCTCTACAGCAGGGCAAGAAAGCTTTGATCCTATTGATCATCTGCATGCTGATGGTTACATACAGCTTGTCTGTCAATGTAATTTCTACTGAAGCTATTGAAAATAGGCAGCACCCCTCTCAATACTTCAAATATGCATCTCTACAGGAAAAAAAACTTCCATTCTCTTGACTGTAGAAAGGACAAATAAGTGGGAAAACAAGCAAAGCTCTTGTTCTACTGTATAGTGCTCTGTAGGAAGACACAGAGGGACAAATTCTGATCTTCATTACAGTACCTTTGATCCAGAATTGATCTAACCTAGTCAGTGGAACTGACCCAGATTTACAGGGGAGAAACAGTTCAGAGCTCCACCCAAGCTTGCAATCCTATATTTCTACCTCCAAGGGGAATATATGCCCTTTGTTCAATCCAAAATCCTCTTCTCTAGCACAGTAGACCTGACCCAGTAGTCACTAAAATCAACTGAAAAGCAGCCACAGTCTCCTCCAGTCCACCATGCAGACCTCGTGCCATCCACCCCCCAGCAAAATCAAACCACTCAGTGTACTCCTTTCAGAAGAGCTTGCCCAAAACAAAACCCCAAACCCAACAGCCAAGCAGGGAGCCATGTTCACCCTATCTGAGCTTCCCTAACCTTGCCACAAAGGACAAGCAAGACTGATTTGGGAAGAGAAGGAATGTGGAGAGGCAGAGATTATCTGGCACAGTCCACAGGATTGCCCGTGCCATGGTGGCAGAACTCTGCACAATGTCCAGCTGACTGATGCTGTAACGATTAATAAAACCAGTGAGTGGGACACAGGAATGCCTGGGAGTGCACGTGTCCACAGTCACCCCTGCAGTCCATCACTCTCTGGTGTATTGCCCCAATGATTAGCAATTGCTTCAACTCCATAATGACATGCACACATACACCTGCTTAATTCTAAAGCTAAAATGCTTATCACCATCTGGAAACTCAAATGTATTTTGTAAGTTAATCAAGACTAAAATACATAATCAAGACAGACTTTATCAGTTTTGTATTTATGACCTCAACTGACACATTTTATTAAACAGCAAGTGTTTAAAAAGTGTTAAGGCCCTCCTCCTCAGTTACTATAAATTCTCTGCTAGCACTTCCAACACAGGCTGTAAAAATACAGATTACTAGAAGGACATACTCAGTTCCTGGTACCCACCAGCGTGGGTGCAGAATGTGCTATCCCGTGTCAGGTCACTTCAGATAATACAGACATTTTTGTTCTGCCTGCATACCAATCAGCTTTAAAGCACTATAATGCAAATGGTCTTTAGGAGGATTTTAACTACCTAAAGCTCTTTGTTTTAAGACAAAGTATTACAGTAAAGATCATCCATGAGATCCAATTACAGTCACCTTACTAATTGTATGTCTACCTTGCCTAATTCAAAAATCCCTACAATCCATTTTAAAGTTTTTGATTCCTTTATACAATCATTTATCAGCCAAAAAAGCATGAAAATGGCTAGCTACAATGTAATTATTACATGAATTCAGAAGGCATTACTCTAGGGGTGCTGAAACCCATCCTTTATCATTTACAAAATGTATCTTTGAATGTCCATGTCTTAAAAACGAAGAAAAAAAAATCCCAGAGTACAATGAGTTTGAGAAGTGGATTGAAACCCAACAAAGCCTTTTATTCCTCATGGATTTTATATGTGGACTCTGCAATTAAAATCTACGTCTCTTACCACTCAGCCAAATAACATAAAAAGACAAAATCTTTTGATATTTAGATGACTAAGGAGGGCATCTTTTAGCCTGAAACAATGTTCAAAGCAGCAGCAGCAGTTCCTTTGCAGATTGAGTGTAGCTGAGGATGAGATCCTGGTCTTTTACCTCCTGGAGAAGAGAGAGAAAGGGGGGCCTGATCCTACAAAACCATGCATCGATCACGTTACTCACATCCTTGAAACCAAGGCTACCTCTCCCTGCCAAAGGAGGAGCAGACAGCCTTTACAGGATGTGAGCATTTCGCAGCTGTTTTCGCACGGTGCAGTCCACCTACCTCCATGGCATTCGCTAGATAGTTCCCATCTCCCAAACCCCCGGAATCACAGGGCTGTGAGAAATTCTGCTCAATTGCATTGTTTGTATTTTCCATTTCCCCCAGCACCTTCTTTTACGTTTTTTCATAGGAGTGTGAAGCCATCGCAGCAGTGATTGATAGTAATGGAGCAAAGTCATCCTTCAGTGTCTACAGCCTGGCACAAACAAGATGAAGGCTACCTTGGAGAGGCACTCTTACTGTTAAAACTGATACACTGACAAACAATAAGAATCCTTGCTCTTCTACAGCCTAAAGAATTAATAAAATCACTCCTCTCTCAACCTGGATGTTTCGAAATGCGTAAGTTGAGAAAGAGTAGCAGAAATGAAAAACCACACTTACTACTCTTTTCAATTAGTGAAACAACGAAGGCACCTATGTGGAGCCCTTGGCACTTCTGGGATTTCTTTTAATAACAAAGAACTTCATACTCCTTATGGCAGCCTTGTTAAGAGAAAAAGGTTTGCACTTCAGAAATCACTGCATTGGGATTACCTGGACCACCAACTACAGATTTTGTAGGGGGTGGGAGGATGGGTGAGTTCATGTGCACATTCACACACATTTGTGTGCGTAGCCCTCTTATTTTTTCCAGTCAGCATTTTATAAGTGCTCATACTCAGCTTTTTTAATGCATAGATTCAAATTTGTCAGGGGAAAAGACATTAAATACTAGGTTTCCAAATCTAGCATCAATGTCAGGCAGTGTGTTCTAATGAACATTTTCCTTCAAATGTTCCAGTGGCAGCCGTCTAATTTTATTTCTTTTAAATAGCATCTCCTTCTGATGCTTGTAACCTAAATGTTAATGCCTCATTCAGGACCTCATCTCTAATGTGTAAAATTAATATGGCCAAAAGGAAAGCTGTCATCTGCTTTCATCGCCAACACTGGGCACAGTGTAAAAAGCAACCAAAAAAAGCATGACTATTTTTAAATAATTCAAGAAAACCTGGATATTTAAGTGTTAAATGCATAAGGGCAGTGAAATTTCTTTATACAAGGAAGGCTCCCTTGACTCCCATGGACACAAAGCTTCCTTGCTGCAAATTAACGAGTGCTTGTGCTGCACCTACTAACATCATGCTGTTATCCAAAGTCCTGTTATCATATCACAGAAATGAGAGTCCTGTCATCCACTCTGGCTCTCTGAGGCTTGTTGCCACAGAGCTTTTCGATCTCTGAGTTCCTAGAGCAGAAGCAGTAAAACACACCAGCTCCCACAGACATGCCTGCAGTTCCCATGCTCTGTCCGAGGGGCTCCCCACCAGCCTGCAGGGACTGGACATTATAGAAAAGGCAGAGCAGAGGATGCACACTGCCACAGGATAGCCAGCACCCTCATTCCTTTATTCCTTATGGATAAGTGCTCCTAACCTGTGCACAGGTTGCTTTCCATTAGGTAATTCCCAGTGATGCTACAGGTGTTGTGGCAGCCCCAGAGGACACTGGGGAGGGAGGTGAAATCTACCATGGGCCATCCATATGGAAACCTACAATTTCAGTTCCACAGAAGGGAATGGATCTACCCCAGACAATTTCCTCAACAGCTAACTCCTTATGAAAGAGCATGTGCAGAGGGCAAGAAAACAAACCACATTTATTGATCAGCATTAAATGAAAAGTGGAGGATGATAACGTTACACAAGAGAAGTGACCCAGAGTCCAAGTGTGTATGCGGTAAAATTGTGATTTATCCATGAAGTCTTAGTTTCAGGTGCCGAACAATGAAAGGGGGAACATGCTGCATTCTCTGCTGATTACAGTCACAAAATTGAAATCCAAGGAAATCCCTATGTCTGGAGGCATTAACTAGAGATAATTAGGAACTGAATCTTTTCACTGGTTTGTAGTAGTCTCTGGTGGTCTCACCTTCTAGTTAAGAGCATGAGGCTTGTGCCAGAAACACCGTTTTGTCACATGCAAGCATTCTGCCTGCAACAAAAGGACACTATCTATAATCTGGGTACTGAAACACAAATAATGAGGAATTAACTGAACTCAGTCAGAATTGTGACTGTAAGGACAAATACCTCACCCACAAAGATCCTACATGAATGGGCTACAGGGAACAGGAACATCCAACAAAACACAAACATGCTTTGAAATGTTATCCTTGTAAGATAGTAGGTGGCTGCTGAATCTAAGTAACCCACCGGAGACAGCTCTTCGTCTTTAGCTTGGACACACCAGATCTACACAAGTATATCATTCCTGAACTTAATTCCATTCCTATAATGTGAAGGGGAAAACTCCTTCTCTTTTCATTGATTTCTACTGGGCCCTTCATCCATGCATTTTACACATCATTTTATGTATGTTGACACTTCAATAAGTCACACACAGAACTCGAACCTTTGCTTTGAACAGCACGAACAATCAGAAAGAAAAACCATCAGATTCAAATCATTGTGTCCCCCATCCCGGTCCTTAACTCCCTCAGGATCAACTTAGAGTTGATACATAATACATATGCATCAGCCCAAAAGGCTTGAGAGGAAAAAACTGTGCTAGAATGACATTCACACAAGGACAACTGCAGCAGCTTTGTCAGGCAGGATTTGATATACTACATCTGGCAACAGAGTCAAACAAAATACAGTAGTGCTGGCTTTGGAAAAAGTAACATGAATCTAATTTCTTCCAATTGCCTGAACCACTTTTAGAGTTAATTACATGGTATAGTACAAGATAAACTACCTGCCACTTCTGAAAAGTAATGGAAACAACAATTCAGAAAGATGCTCATATTTCTGAATATGAAATAAAAACGAGATACTAGTTGCACCAAATCAATTATATAAATTTGTTCATAAAAAGCACTGGGTATTTTGGCTTTATATGCTGTTTTGCTAAGTTCAAAACAAAATTTCCATGCACACTGACTTTATCTCTGAAAAAGTTACTTAAGCTAAGTCATGACACTTTACATCTGTGAATAGCGTCAGTCCTCTGAAAGTTAGCACTTACTTTCTTGATATTGATACACAGTAATATAAAAAAATAAGACCTTATAAAAACCTACACGGTAGCAAATGTAACAGTGGAGTAATAAGTATCCTGTTAAGATAAAATGCAATAAGACATGACTGCAACATAATCACTCAGGTAATTTTTGCTTGAACACATTCAGAGACAGATTTTTATTTCTTCAGTTCAGCAAGCAGTTGCTGCAAAACCTACACTCATTTGCACCGCAATAGAAAAAGTTGTTCTTCTAATAAGATTAATATTCACTAACGAGGAAGATTTTCACAAGATACAAAGAGCAGTTTAGCTCTCAACTTTAAGTAGTTCCAGACTACCAGTCCTTTTGAGAAGAGTGACCAGAGTAGGTTTGCTCACCCTGATGACAGTTCTATGGAAATCTACAGAAAGCTTCTCTAGGGACACCAACAAATAGATACAGCACACGGCAGGGTTTCTGGGGGATGGATTTCATTGCATGCAATTAAATGAGGGCCAGTTTCTTGTGGCTGTCAAATGAACTCCCTTTCTCTGTATCCCAAACAGAATAATTTAAAACCAGTATACAGGGTCCATCAAAGGAATGCCACACACCCAACTGCCTTGCAGATCTCATTCTCCTTTGTAAGCAAGAGAGATAGCAAGGATCAATTGCAAGATGGGAGACTGCTGCACTGATTTTCAAACAGAATCTGCCATGAAAACCAGTGGTAAGCTTGTCTTTAGACATAAGGGGAAAAAAATCTCCTGTGGTCTGAGTTGTGCTGATATTTGAGCAAAGGTAGACATCAGCTCTCAGTCATACCATGCTGCATATGCAACCGAGATGATCATGGAATGAGGCAAGTCTGACCTGTGAGATCTAACCTTCATTAGCACCCAGAGGAGAGCAGTACACATCTAAAACAGGAGATGGAAAATGAAGCAAAAAAAAAAATGCAAGTGTGAGGGGCAGGAAGGGAATCAGATTTAGAATAAGTTTATGAAATGAAACTGTCTGAGGTAAGATAAAGATTAATTAATTATTCTGCCTCTGCAAGGAATTTTACACCTTGGGAGATCCTAACACACTGCCAGTGTGACCCTCAGCCCAACAGAGCAGCTCCTGCCTCCACTGGGTGACTCACAGTGCCCTGCTCACTCACTGCAGCTGGGAAGCCACAGAACAAAGCAAACACATCTGTGAAAGTGTAGGCAGCCTAATGACTAGTGAGCAAACCGATTTCATGGGAAATGCAGCAGATAAAACTATGATGGGCTGTCACATAAAACCCCAAGACTGACCTATTTCATGCAGACAGAAGTTCCAGGAGCACGGAGCAATAATCAGCTCGCACTCAGTTATCCAGATAGCACATGGCAGGAGAGTGAAGGAGAAAAATATTTTGAGCGAAAGAGACGGGAAAATCAGCCATATATTGCTATATCTCCAGCTATATCAAACACTGCAGTATGCTTTTTTTTTTCAGAAAAGGTTAGACAGGCAATGGGAAAACACACCAAAGTCCCCACTACCACTTCTTCCCTCAGGAACAAACATAGCCCCAGGTAAGCCACAACAGGCAAGATCATCTCCAAAGTTTTCTTTACAGTGGTCCTGAGCACTGGAGAGCTGCACAGTTCACCTTCCCTCAAGAACAACTGGTAGGGGAACCTAACTCAGGAGGGTGGATTCTCAGCTCTTAGGCAATCTCTGACAAAACTCAGACAATGCAAAGGTGCAATAACCAAACAGCATATTCACAGCTGGCTTCCCAACAAAGAACGGTACTCAGTCAAAAAGAGAAAAAGGAGTAAAAATGACCTGATTTCCTTCCAATATGAATGTGTTGGTATTTGAGATACAGCACAAGTGATACATCATATTCTTTTGCAAAGATAAGGTTAATCTCATCTTCCCAGCTTCAGGCATTGGCTGTGTTTGTGTTGTTTGGGTTTTTTGCTTGTCTGTTTTTAAAAAAGGCTTCTGTTAACTATGTAATTTTCTTATTTTTTTAATCCCAAATGGGAAAAAAAAAGCTATCAGCAGAAAATAAATTTGTGTCTCACGCTTCTAACAAACTTCCATATTCAGATCTCCTAAAATGGAAAATCCCCTCTAACAGATAAAGATTTATTTTAACCCAGAGGGGATTGGACTCATCATCTGGTGCCCTTCTAGCATCTTTCACCCTCACTTTCTGTCACCTGAAACTGATGAGAAAGCTTTGTAAGCAGCCTCCTGAAATTCACCAAGAACTCTGGGGCTCAAGAAATCAACAGTAAGGACCTGACACTTGTTGTTGAGGACTTATGTAAAAACTTTATTTTCTCTCCAAAAGGTCTGGGTGGGAATTCTTCATCTAATTCTGATTGCAAAATGCCTCTGCTAGAGAGCATGGTAAGCTACCAATAACAGTGACACAAGCAAGCCAGAGATGAGAGACAGCTCCCTCCTGCAGCCATCCAAAGACATGCTTCAGTCAAGACCAGCTAGAATTTAGAACACCCTCCAAAAACAAAAAGGACATTAACCAAGATTTTGAAAGCTCTTAATATCTCCAGTCCTGACATACACTCTGCCCAGGATCTGGCTCCAGTGAATTCAGACACACAAGAAGGGTTATGAGCACACAAAAAGACTTAATTCCTAAAAATGATCCACTACCCGATGAGTATCACATTGACAGGTTAACCACCTCCCTCTCTCCTGACCCTTCAAGAACTCTACATTCATCTATCACTTGCACTACTGGGATGGTAACACATACAATGGCCTAACAGACACCTGGGAGAGCTGTCTGAGCCTTACAAACCGTGTGCAACCCAAATGGGGACACTCTGTGCAGGACTAGAGTAGGGCTTGAGAGCTTCCCAGCTGTATCCGCTACGGAAACAGCTTTAAAAAAAAATCAGTTATGATCAAAAATGCACAATAAAGGTTGTGATCTATTTATTTTCAGATCTATTCCTCTCACACTAACAACCTAAATATGTGTCAGAAAATGGGTGCACATTATCCTCCTGGTGATTTCACAGCATCGCATTCTCTCCTCGGAGTTTATGCTAAATCCTCTGAACTGTAGTAAAATCCCAGCCTATTTATAGCCTCACAATACAATGACTATAAAGCCATAATCTCCAACAGTTAACTATAGAGCATATTGAGAATTCTTAAAAGACAATTTTTCTACATTCAAAAATTCACAGAAGAATATTTAGCCTAATCTCTCACCTACTGCATGCTAAGTTTGTGTTCCAGCAGTATAATTCATCTGAAACAAGGGGAAATATTAAGTCTTGGACAAAATTTCTGAATATGCATGCAAACTATATTATCTGTGGAACTCCACCAATTAAAATATCACACTTCTATTAAATTGGTGAAGCTACATTACAACCCATAATTCTGCATCATGCCTTGAAGATCAGGAATAAAGCCTTCTCCAAGTCTGCTAAGGACTGAGCACTCCTTGTGAAACCAGTAAGCATGGGGCAGACATTGCAGGAGAGAGAATAAATATGCTAATTTTTCCAAGAAGTTGGCAGGCATTAACACAGATGGGCACCATACAAGAACACATTCATCAAGCAAATTATACCAACTCTGGAGGAGCAGGCAGCTGATAGAAAAACACCAAACAGGACTTGGCTTCACCACAGAACAGCAGATCGACTGACTCCTAATTCTATCAGTGCACCAAGCCTCTGCAATTTGATGAAAAACTCTCCAAAACTTTAAGGAAAAACCACTTCTCATAGAATCATTTAGGTTGGAAAAGACCTCTACAACTGAGTCCAGCCACTAACCCAGCACTGCCAAGTCCACCACTAAACTACATCTCTAAGCGTCACATACACACATGGCACCGACGGTAGCCACAAACAGTGAAAGAGCCAATCTGAATAGATCCTTTTTCTTTTTACTAGACTGCAATTCCCTGATCAGCTACAGCTATATGCCTGTAGCCAGGACGCTTGAGAGCTGGCAGTAGACAATAACAGGTACGGCTGGGAAGACTCGCCTGCTGAGAGGACTGTGGCCAGTCTGCCAGCTACAGCTGCTGGCCCACTCCAAGGTATCATTCCCTCTTACCAGCCTCACTCCTCTGCTCAGCTGTCAGATAGCTCCAAAAAGACATTGCAATTGCAATTCCCACATAATTTCTCAGGCAGAAAGTGGAAAAAGTGAGACAGACAGACAGATCAAAATGATTATTTTTTGCCATGCTGGACAAATTTCGCCAAGCTGCACAAAGCATCCATGAGGGGTCTGTGCACACAGCTGACACCGTAGGAAGTTTCCACAGCCCAATCCCACCTTTGTGTGAATCAGCAGCTGATCCACGTGAGACTTCCCTGGGAGCCAGCATTTGCTGCCCCCGGTACAGCTCCATCCCTAGCATGGGGGAAACTGAAAGGCTGAGGTCGCATTAGGTACCCGGGAGTGTGGATCGGAGGTGACCCCTGCACCCTAGCACGGCGCTCCGCAGCCTGCGTCCCTGCAGACACCCATGCCCAGCCAGCGGCTCCACCCGGAGCTCCTCGGCCGCCCGAACACCGGGACACGGCAGGACGGGGCAGCAGCGCCGCGGGCAGGGATGGCCCGGGCCGAGCAGCCGTCCCC
>VWYP01034235.1:53246-120631 GCA_013400435.1 Pycnonotus jocosus | reverse complement strand
CCCCCCAAACAGAACTGTTGTCTGGAGGCTTCAAGCTGCCTCATTATTCTCTTGTAGTAAGTATTTCAGTAAAACAAATAGAGAATGCATATGCATAGTTTGGACTGCACGAGTTTATGACCGATGACTTTCAGATCTGCATTAGTTCCCTTTTCACTGGTCTCAAAATCAAATAATGCTGTAAATGCATCCTGAAAGGTACATTGTTTCCCCCAAAAAACATATAGCTAACCCGAAGAAGAAAGTTTTCTGTCAATGCAACTGCAAACCATCTTCTTTCAATGACACAAAATAGACTTGAAATCATTTATAAAAACAACTACTGGTAGATTCCATGTGAATGACAGCACTTCAAAATCAAGCTATTAAAAAGCAAACTGATCTACTTCTACTGAGAGAGTGCCCTTTCTGCAAATGGTGCCATACAACTGAGCTGTTGGCATTACTAGGGAGAGTGAGATTTTCTCAGAGGACATTAACCTATGCCAATTCATTTATAGCCAATTAGAAATAAACTAATATGGTGAGAAACAGAACTAAAAACCAACCAACCAAAAAAATAACAAACAAGCAAACAAACAAACCCCAAAAAAACCCCAAAACAAAACAAAAAACCCCCTAAACAACAACAACAACAAATGAAACCCCAATAAAAAGAAAATAACCTCACTTTCACCCCAAATCCCGTTCCTCCCAGCTCACTCTCCTGACTCTTCTACGTCCCTCTCCCCCAGGCAGCACAGGGGGTGAAGGAATGGGGTTTGTGGTCGGTCCATATAGCAGTTCCTCCTCCATATAACAGTCCCTTCCTCCTCCCACTGTTCCCCTGCTTCAGCATGGGGTCTTGTGCAGTGGATATCTGCTCTGATATGATCCTCCATGGGCTGCAGGAGGACAACCTGCCTCAGCACAGCCTTCTCCACCCCTAATAGGGTGACCTCTGCTCCAGTGCTTGGAGCACTCTTTTTTAATTGACCTTGGTGCTTGCAGGGCAGCTATTTTGTTGGGTTTTTTCCTCATTCCTCTCTCTCACAACTTCAACACAGTATGTGTTACCCTTTCTTAAACACTTTTCCACCGAGGTACCACCAGTCTTACTGACCCACTCAGTTTTGGACAGCAGTGGGTCTGTTTCAGAGCCAGCTCTATCCGGCATGGAGCAAGCCCCTGGTCCCTTGTCGCAGCCCTCCTGCTGTCAGAACCTGGACATGTAAGTCCAATATACTGAGGAAGTAGATATGATCTTCCTTTGTGTGTTTGGACTGTAAACCTTTCTTCTCCTTGTCCCATATTACCACCAGTTTGTGAAGTAAAAAATTAAAAAGACATAGTTCAAACCACAGCGTGCTCACCCACGATGTAACTGATGGGATTACAGGGAAAAAAACCCCCAAACAACAAAACATCTGTGATTCATTCTAAGGAGAATATAAACCATGACCAGAAAGCACTTTAGAGAGGTGGATTTTAGCCGTGTGTGCACAGCTTGGATACACATTAACACAACTCTCACTGAAATGAGATTTGAGGCTTTACAGAACCAAACAGTAGCATTCTGTGCCACTGGCACAAATCCCAGGCTGAAGGCTGGAGAACCACACCATCCCTTTCCTGCAGAAGTTCTCAGCAGTAGCAGCAGTGCTTCTGGTGTTCCTCAGGCTGGCTGCTTCCCTGCAGAGCTCTTCCCTCTGAAGGCCAACCCCAGGTTTCTTCCAGCTCTGTAGGCAGAGAGTCCTCCTTAAGGCGTACAAGCCATTTTGATAAAAATGCACTCACAGGAGCTCAAGTGCAGGCAGCCACTGCTGTGTTTCTGTGGGCTGCTGATCTCAGAGGCTTTCATCCTCATGGAGTAGGGAATATCCTCTAGCATGCTAGGAGATTGCCTTTCCTCTTTTGGCAGCAAGCAAGGGTACAGCAGTAAGCAAAGGCTTGTGACAGTGCTTCACAGCACTTTTGGGGACACCGAGAGAAACTCCCTTTTAAGAGGGTCTTCTCTCCATTCCAAAGAAGAGATTTCCCTAAAATACCTGCAACTTTGTTGCTTTGATTTGATGTTATATAACTTGGTAGTTTTGGACTGTCCAGAAGGTACAGAGTGGAGGGAAGAAAAGAAAAACTGGTCATTTCTTTAATAACTAAGTTCAGCGGCAGCGCCCACCTTTAGCTTTATCTTTGCAATTGTACTTTTAATTACCTTGTTTATAAATTCATGTTAATTTTTGTAACTACCTCTATCTGTCACAATGCTAGCTGCAGGTGCCAAATCCAGGTATATTAAAGCAAATACCAAGTAGCTTTGCAGTTAGGGCAGGGAAAAATAAAACAAAATTGTCTCTCAAGGGACCCAATCATCCTGCCAGTTAAGTTAACACACACCTGATTAAATGATTGTGCCTCAAATTAAGCCTTTTAATTTGTGTATAAAACTAGGTCACAAAGCTTATTTCCTCTTTGCTTCACAGCTCCTATATATGTTGGTGCACTACATTAGACAGAGAAAATATATGCTGAAGGGGAGAGCTTTGTAGATGGCTCTCCAGCATATCATTGTGTGTTAAAAGTACAGCTTGCAGCCAACATGAAAATGGAATCAAAACAGAGGTGCTCTTCGAATCTGTTACTATAATGCTGCTCACTAACCATAACACTGTCATTGTGACAATATTACCTCCTCCTTTTTTTTAAATTTTATTTTCCCACTCATGTCACCAGCATCCAAAAAATCTTCAGGGCTATTTTTTCAACGGTTTCTCAGCCCTTTGAGTCATGCAGGCAGTTTCCAGACTGGAATTTGTAAGCTAACTTAATTGCTGCTGCCACTAGTTTGCAAAATGTCCATTACAAGATACAGTAGACACAGAAGATTTCTGTTTTCTTTCCCACAGGTTAAAAAAAAAAAAAAAAGGATTAAAAAAATCTAAAAAGATCTAAAGTAATCTGTATTTATTTAAAAGAATTATACTGTAAACTGGGACATAAAACATTTGTCACACAAGCTGACAAAACCCCACAGCCAAAGTCTCTTATCACTCAAACATCCAGACAAACAACTGATGGTTTTATTCCCCCAACAGATGTTCCAGCTGCTCAGGTTAGCAGAATACACACTTCCATCACTGCCCAACAGCAGCAGACTTGAGCTCTTGAAAGTCACCATCTGACACCAGGAACAAAAGGTCAAACCATAGT
The DNA here is from genome assembly GCA_013400435.1 of Pycnonotus jocosus. Taxonomy (NCBI): domain Eukaryota; kingdom Metazoa; phylum Chordata; class Aves; order Passeriformes; family Pycnonotidae; genus Pycnonotus; species Pycnonotus jocosus. Next base: position 117,442 of record VWYP01034235.1, on the reverse strand, counting down.
CTAGACAGAAGCTGTAAACTGGGATGCTCAAAAGTCACCAGTCTGACAGACTGAAAAAAGAGCTGAGTGGAGGTTTTTCTCCACAGATTATGTGCATTATAGGTATCTTATCAAACATATCTTGCTCAGATTTTGGCTCAAACTACAGTCTACATAACTCAATAGTTGTTTATGCATCCTAGCTTATCCATAAAGTAACACAGTTTTCTCTATTTTTCAGGAAGGTACTCAATCATCTAATGTTAGAAAAGCACATCCAAAAGCACAAGCCTTTTATGAAGATAGTATCAACTCAGCTGAAGTCATTAGAAGAGTTCCAGAGATTCATTTAGCACTCGGAGCAAATTTACTCTTTTGTCTGGAAAAATCACATTGAAAAGCCATGGCAAAACAGAGAGTTAAACTATCCAACTGTTGCACTTCCATTCTTTTTCTTTCCCAACCCATCACAACACTGCTAGTGTTATCTCAGCATCAGGTAGTAAAGGCACCCCAGTCAGATCCTTGGTACTTTTTATTTGACTCCTTCAGAGCCCAGATTCCACACCACCTGCTTTATAGCTCCCTCACAGAATAGTAATCTGAAGGTGATGAATGAAAAATGCAGCAAAACATGCAGAATTTACACTCGGCTTGTGCCTCATTAAGTTTCCAACTCGCTAAATTCTGCCGTGGTGTCATGGAGCACAGTTGAACACCTGCATTTTGCTACATAGCTCTAATATGCATGCAGCTCCTGTGCCCCCTGCCTACCCTGGTTGCCCTGCTTTTGGTAATTAACACCAGGAGATTAACAATTGGCTCCAGGACAATTGACTCTGGAGGCAATTAGCCTCTTACAGGCACCTCACTAGCTGCCAATTTCATAGAGGTGAGAGGTGCAGGGGCTATTAATGAAATGCATCAGGAAGAAATAACTGAGCTGTCAGTTAGTCTTGGGCCTCATCCATAATTCTGCTCAAGAACAAATGCTGTAATTCCACATCCCATGTGAGTCACAGGAGGCTAAAGTGAAGTCACCTTAGACGGACAGCTTTATTTTGCCCTAAACAAGGGATTCATTAGATTCTCCCACTATGGTAACGTCCATTTAAAATTTTCCCTACTTTATACAAATTGAGTGGTAGTGAAATTACAAGGACATGACTGTTCCAGCTGGAGTCATACCATTTCTGTCTGACTTCTAAAACACTGATTAGACACATCTCTCTTGCCAGTCTCATGTGGTGTATAAAAACAGATATCTCCACAGATGAGTGCTGTTAGCAATGCTGTGGTCAGTTTGAAACCAAATCCAAAAATACATGAGCAGTTCCAGAAGCAGAAATACATGAGCTGTTTCAGAAGCAGATGGTCTACTTGAGCCATTTAAACAGCAACAAAAAATGTAAGTTTTTGGGGGGTTTTTGTTTTGTTTTGTTTTTGTTTTTGTTTTTTACTGTTTGTAGAATGCTATCATCTCAGTTCAGCAATCCTTAACTATTTGAAACCTTATTTATATTGGTAAGAGTTGTGGGGGTATATATCCTTTAAGAATAAAGAAGATGGCTTCCAGGTTTTTACTGTTCAAAGAGTGTGGAAATGCACTTCATTCAGCAAATCCTCATGTTAGAAAAACAGGTAATGTACAAGTAACACAATGCTGCCACAGCTGTATATCAGAAGATTCTCAGAAGAAAATCTATGAAAGGAATTAGACGTTTTAATTCCACAAAGGAATCTTCCTATTCTCAGAGGACGGAGAAGCTCAAGACTGACAAGGAATAGAGCGTTGAGCCATCCTCAGAGAGTCCTGAAGGAGAGGCTGGCATCTTGCATCTTATCCCTTTCCATGACTTTATTTCATGGCCATGACCACTGGAGACCCCACAGTGAAGTTGTTGTCCTTTGTAGCCCTCAAAAGGGGGCTCCAGGAGCAGACCAGGTTCCTTTCTTGAACTGAGAGAACAACTCCCTCATCTGCATTTCCATAGATCTGTGTTTAGGCTTCTCTCTGTACAGAATCCTGGACCTGCTGACTAACACAGTAGGGGAGGAAGGTCGCCTTGGACTAAATTAAAAGCAAGATCTGCCAGAGGGAGTCCTACAGGCAGGACCAAATGGTTTAAAGAATCTAAAGCACCTTTACAAAGAGCATTAGCAATTCTGGTTTTTCCTGCTGGCTGCAGCACAAGGGGCAGCAGGATGGTCTGGCTGAGGGACCTCCCCTGTACAGCAAGCAAAATGGGCAGAATTTAAACATTTTGAACACACATTGCAGAAGAGGATGCATGGTTAAGACTGCACTTATTTATCCTACGCTTGAGTCTGTTTCCAGGAGTTCATTGCCTGCAATTTCACTTTCTCTCTCCCATTCTAAAAACATCTCTTAGTTTGTATAATCCTCCTTCAAAAGATATTTTCCTGTTAACAAATTAAAACTAGTGCTCTGGAGACCAACAAAAAGCAGTCTCTTAGTGCAGGTGGGCTTTTTAAAAGGTGCTGAGCATTTTATTTGAGAATTGGAGAGGAAGAAACAGTCACATAAAAATTAAATTACACCTATTTGATACCAGTCATCATTTTATTGCACATAAAACCTGAAAAGCAAAACATTTAAACTCTTCTATATTTTCAAGTCAGTAAAATATTGTATTTATCATAAAATATATTCTCAACCAAAATATTAATCTTCCATTTACCCTAGACAGAAGGCAAATAAGTGTCAGTTTACTGTCTCCCATTTCAGTTTAAAACCTGTCAGCTACAAAGAGAAGGAGGTGAAGTCAGAATCCCCATACGCACGTTGGGCTGGATCTTCTGCCAAGATTAAAAGCAAGGGATGTACCTGAGGCTGGTACCTGACTGGGACAGAGAAAAGAAGTGAAAGGACAGTGCCAGTGCCCTCAGATGAAACTGGATTGCCTGCATGACAGAGGGAATACAGCTGCTCTTCATTGCTTGATTTCTCTTCCACAGTATGGCATGTGAAATGGACATTGGGGAGCACAGTAGAGGGTGGAGTTGCACACAGGTGTAAGGTGAGTGGAGAAGAGGGACAATGTGGCTGATGCTAAGGTGTTCACCTACACAAAAAAGGCATTACCACTGTTTAACAGAATTAATCCTCTCTAGGAAGGTGTTTGGGAGGCCTCCTCCATTAATGACACAGGTATTTCACTTAGGAATATATCCACAACTGGATTGTGGATTCACACTCCTCTATACAGCCTAGAATGTCAGAATTTCAAGACAAGACACGTAGCTGGAAGCAAGCCTGACATTCCCCTGAAAATTACATAGCCTTAAAACTCAGCACTGTCTGGAGGGAGGATCCATACAGACCTGAGAGAAACTGAGGGCAAAGTCCACAGAAACCCTGTATTCCTAGAGAAACTGATACCCATTATCTGACAGAAGGTGTAACACACCACACTAATTCCAACTGGTCCAAGCTGGCTCCCTCTGCAGAAGACCATCTAGAAGGATAGGGTTGGACATGTCTTTTTCTAGCATGCAGATCTCCAAGGCAAGAGTGCTACAAAGGAATGAGAACTACACTTGAATCTGTTCTGGTATTCCAGCACATCTCTGACAGACTGTGTCAGAACCGGAGTGGAAAAGCAGTGACTAAGAAACAGGAAAAAAAATAAATCATCATTTGGATAGTTTCAAAGCTCTTCAATCCAACCAAAAGTGAAACTCTTCTGCAGGGTGTCAAGTGTGTGTGAACAGAGCAGGATGCCACTCATAATAGGAAAATGTAGCTGTGCATTTTTATACCCAGGAATTGGTATAATGCCTGACTGGCTCACAATAAAAGTCATATCTGATGAATGGTATGGGACAAGGAGAAACCTTTGAATTTGACCTTAGTCAGAACAGGATTAAGACTTAAAGGCCACATATGTGGTTAAAAAGCACAATTCTGCTGCATGCAGCTTTGGTAAAACAAATAGTCAGAAGAGCTTTGAAGAGCTATTGCTGCAAGTAGAGACCAACTTCTGTCTTCTGACAACCATTTTAACCTTTTGAAACCCTGATCCAGGTGCCTCATCAGTTCTGGGATAATTCTTTCTCTCACTGTTCGTGTGCACATTACGCTCACACCATTCCACTTGTCAGCCAGGTCACAGGGTGCTGCTGCTCAGAGCTCATTTATGGTTTAATCTCACACATCCTTCATCTGGTTTTTTTTAGTCTTAAGAAAGCTCAGCTCCTGCACAGAGGCCAGATTTTATTTTTCAAAAGTGCTTAAGCTCCCAGAGTCTCTTCTTGTTCTCAATGGGAGATGAGCCCCTTAGCAAATGTCAAATCTCCATTTAGAGCATGCAGCCCTGTTGGAAATCCAACCCTTGGTGTTTTGGAAAGCATTACATACCCACGTGCTATGTCCATGGCAATCATCTTGCAGCTGAAAGGGAGTCCAACACTCTACAACTGCATTCTTGATGAGTGGTCTGAAACTGGATGAAGCATGTTCCTTTTTATCAGCTAAAAAGAATGCAAGCTAGCTACCTCTGAAGAATGCAATTAACCTTCATATTTAGATAAGAAATCTTAGGTATTTTGTGGTTGTTAGTAGACTAATGCCTGCACAATCTCTTGATTACACTTATCCCCATGTCACCCCTACGGGATAGTATTATCACCTCTATCTTGCCGATAAGGAGCTGAGACAGGGAGATGGATTAAGTTAAATCACCCAAGGTGCACCAAAAGTCTTCACTGAAACTGTCAGCTCACCCAGGATTCTGCTCAGGGCTTGCCAATGAATTTGGACTCCTTAACACAGAGTAACTACAAAATGTGGATATTACAAATTTATATTCCAGAATTAAAAAACCCAATCACACTGACCTCATTTGATTATTTTAAGGAATATACTGATAATTAGTGCCAAGAATTATTTCTGCATTCTAGAAAGGATCCTGATACCAGACATTAATACAGAGACCTGTAGGCAGAGAACTGCAGTATTGGTCTCTGAGAAACCTGCAACAACCTTTAGTTTAATATCATAAAGCTTCTGTATACAGCATATCAGTAGGAAAATCCATTGTTAAAAAGTCTTGTTTTGAAGGATNTTTTTTTTTTTTTTTTGGGTGTTAGTGCCTATGGGTGTTAGTCCTATGAACCCTTGGACCTTACCACCCCAACAAACAAAGCTGCTCACAAGTATTTCTCAAAGAGAATCTTTTTCCATGTAAAAAACTTACAGAATTGGGCTCTTCAAGACTAGAAACCATGATTTCTCAATTGAGTAATAGTAATGTTTGTTTTTTCCCTTGGTATGAATGAAGCAACCTAATAGTAGAAGGACCTTAATAAATATTGCTGTCTTCTCCAGAAAACCTTTCAGACCTAACTTATTTAAGTGTTCAGCCCCTTTCAAAACTTTCTACATCTACCTTCACCTTTTACTTACCTTGTCCCCTGGAGCCAGAATCTACCATGCTCTGAGGGCATATCTGTTGTCATTGCCATAGGACTCCCTGACCTACCAGAGGAGCATTCCTTCAAGAGCCCTTGTCACTGAGCCCTGACCCTGGAAATGCTGTTGCACAGCTGAAATCATGCAAAAGCACTTGCCCATTCCACTCTCACTACTCTGTTTCAAAGGCCATTTCCTTCCTCCTTCCTCATGGGCTGGGAACATACCACACACGATTGTGAGAGTGTAATCCTCCAGGGCTGCAGTTTGCTCACAGCAGATGTCTACAAAGTGTTTCCTCACCTGGGTCACCTCTTTAAAAGGGATTTTCTCCAGCCTGGGTTTGTAATGTTTCTGTGGAACATTTACTACATTGCTATTCACCAGCATGAAATCCATGCTCGACATGAGTTCATCAGCTACAGCACAGCAACTTCCTAGAGATCCTGCTATGCCCAAGGTGCAATTCTTAAATCCAATTTTCTCCACTTTAAGGCTGGCTGTCACAGTTTCCATTTGAGACTAATTCAGTAGCTCAATTTTAGAATCTGTTACTCCCAGCAATTTTAGCAAGACAGGTCTAATAAAGGCAATTTTTCAAAGGTGAGCTGGTGCAGTTCTTTGTTTCTCCAACTTGCTCACAGGCAAATTATTTATGTTCAGTACACACTAGGAGGACCTCCAATTCTGGATCAGCACTATTTTTCACACAGAGTGATATGTTACCATCATGCCCTCCAGGTGCTGTATTTTCTTCCTCAGAGAAGAAAAGCAGGCTAGTATTTCCAGTACTCTCACCTGCAGACTTCTATTCTGCCTCTACCTCCACTACTGAGGTGCTACATAAGGCCAGTGCTTCATCTTCTGTGCCTCAGCTCCTTTACCTCCAAAGTACAGATAAAATGGGTATTGCCACAAAGGGCTACTAAAGTTTCAGGAAAGAGGGAAGACTTCTGGCCTAACCAAAAGTGGGAGAGCAAGCCAGAATACAGCATTTTAATGTTTCCAATCCCAATGATCTTGCTTGTGTTATCTGTAGCTATTTCTCCTACAGAACTCACCTTCCTCCTTGAATTTTTGAGTATCACTCACAACCAGTAACAGCTGAAAAGCTCTTTATGGTCTGTCTCACCTACTCTCCAACATGTTTCTTGAATATGTTCTGTACTCTCTGCTTTTACAACAACTGTCAATCGTCGCTAATAAGCCATGGTGTCATTACAGATCTCTAATCAGTAAAAAAGGCCACTACAGAATCTTGTACTGGACACACCTTGGATGAAAAAGCAGCACTTCTCTCAGTGGGTTTACAGTTTGCAGGGGACCATAGGTCAGTACATGGGTGCATGGCGCTCCAGGTTAAAAATGAGGATTAGGTAACTGGCTCTTCCCCCAACAATTCTGGACATTGTGTATGACTGCTTAATCCCCTTTCTTCTCCTGAATATCAGTCACAAATTGATGCATAGAACACTCCAGACAGCTTTAGTCCTGGCTTCCTCTCAAGGGATCATCTCAGCACATTCCTGACACCAACTCAGCCTGCTTAGCCCAGGGCAGGCAGCCGCTGAAGCCATCATGTTGCCTAAGATTAAAGCATGCTGGGACAGAGGGACTGTCCTTCTCTCCCAGCTGAGGGGAAAGTGAAAGCTGCAGGGCAGCAATGCCCATGCAGCCCAAGAGGGTGCTGTGTTAGGTCTAGATTAGGTGAGGAGATCTGTGCTGCCCCCTCATTTCACTCTTTGTTAAGCTCCTTTCTTCCCTCAAGCAGATGAACATTTACAAATTGGGTCTGGGGAGTCCTGAGTGCAACTCAGGGAGAACTCAGTGATGAACACCAGCTGCAAAATCTGCCTTACTGAAGAGATTCCCACAGAGGATGGAGAGCCTGATGTTTCTATAGCCCTAAGGCACTTGGGATTTTTGTAGGCTCCCAGGGCCAGTCCTACATATAATGAAAACCACAATGAAAAACAGAGTCCTTTAGCTCTCTTGGGAAAAGAAAATAAGGACTCAAGCTTGAAAATTAACTTCTTTTCCCCCCTCTTGCCTACACAGAACTTCATCTGCTGAGACTGGAATTCCCCTACATTCTCCCAGTAGGGAGGCCCAAGATCCCAGCTAACTGGGTGGCCTTCTGCTAAACTGCAATTTCCTCCTCCTTTGTAAGGACGGTGGAACAGGAACAGATTAAGGCACAAACAAAACTGAATTTTACCTCCCCGAGAAGTGGGAGGTGAGTCAAACCCTAGTGGCTCTTACTGTCAAGCCCCAGAGGGGACAGCAGCATCTCCTGCCCTTGAAGGTGCAGTGGGGCACAGAGGAGGTGGCACACAGCCTCCACAAATATTTAATACTAAGTTTAAATTCATGGCCATGTCCTTTTTGTCACTGGTAACAAGGAGAAAGACAACACACCCCAAAGACGCATTGATGTGATGCAGACAAGAAGATGTCAGTGAAAACTGGGAAAAAAACATCTTTAGTGCATGCTATTGTGATAGAAAAGAAGAAGCCAACTACCCACCATTCCCAAAAATTAAGGTGTAATTATTTTTTCGTGTGTGTTAAAATATCGCTCTTTTTGAATCACTGCATCAGTTCCTAAGATTACGTGGAAGTTAAGATCTTCCAGCACCAAAAGAAAGTACATATGTTCAGGTAAAATTAACAAACCCATAAGTCAGAATAAAATACTGAATTTTTTTTTCTAGTACTTTCTCGTGTAGGAGTTAAGAGTTCGATAATAATTAAAACATAATGATTTGAAGGTGTGCTGTTTTCCAGAGGCTCCGGGAGGGCCCGGCCCGCGCGGCGGCGGCGCCACCTGGCGGCATTGGGGATCAGGCCCAGCCTGGCGCCCCAGGGAAATCGGGAATTTCGGGGATATTGCCCCAAAACAGCCCCGCCGAGCTGGGGAACGGCCCAGGGGAAGCCGCACCAGCAGTGGCTGAGGGCGCCTGGCTCGTTCAGCCTGGAGAAGAGGAGACTGAGGGTCTGCAACATCCTCACGAGGGGAAGCACAGGGGCAGGCACTGATCTCCGCTCTGTGGGGGCAGCGACAGGAGCCCAGGGAACGGCCTGAAACCGTGCCAGGGGAGGTTTAGGTTGGATATGAAGGAAAATTTCTTCACCCAGAAGCTGGCTGGGCTCTGGAAGATGCCCCACAAGCCTGCCAGGATTCAAGCAGTGTTTGGACAATGCTCTCAGGCACATTGTACCACTCTTGGGGCTGTTCTGAGCAGGGCCAGGAGTTGGACCTTGATGATCCTTGTGGATCACTTCCAACTCAGGATATTCTTTGCCACCATCAGATCTCCAAGTCCCTAGTGGGGACAACCATGGCATGTCTGCCACTGGCCTCTTGGCATGAGTGGGATTGCTTAGTGACCGGGTGGCTTTGGGTAGGGACCCCACAGAGCTGCAGGAGAAAGGCCTGTGGGAAGGAAGTGCTGGGCACCTCCTGCTCCTGGGCATTCATCAGTGTGGGATACCCAGCCTGAGAGGGGAGGCCGGCAGTCAAGTGCCACTGGCATCCAGTGCTGCAATGAACTCACGTGAGTCCTACCACCAAGAAGTGGAGAAAAGAGCCAGTATTTCAGTGTCATTCACCTGAAGGCTTCTCCTGAAATCTGAACTGCTGAACTAAGGAAAAAGGGAGGGGAAAACATAATCTCAGATGCTTTCTTCTCCTTCCTGCCCAAAATAATGATCTACAAACTGAAGCTTGTTTCAGTGATACAGGACCTTTTCCTGCTTGTTTTACCAAAGTGATATTTTGCAGCAGTGAAGACCTGAGAACTTCCTTCCACTTGGACAAAGGTTGAAGCTGCTAAAGCAGTGGGATAACAATGATGCACTAAAGATGATTGTATCTGTATAGATAAAGATTTATAGTAAAAGCTTTTATCTTGTCTTTTCTCTTTTGTCATTTTATATTGATAAATGCACTCAGATGGTCGCTGCTGTCACACCAGAGCATCTCAAAACTGGTGCAGCACCAATAATTTTACGCTCACCTAAATTTTAAAATGAGGCCTTGACCAAAGTGGACTGCCCACAACATCATGTTTCAGCTGCCCTCCCCACCAAAGGCACTTACCAAGGTCCCCAACAGGTACTGTGACATTGATTTAGAGGTAAGGGGCTTCCTACCACATGTACTGCTCGAAAAAGGCATTACAGAAAAAGGATATTTTCTGCAATTTCAGACTAAACCTTCCCTGTTACTACTAATTTAAATACGATCGCCCCTGTGGCCTTTTTTGGGAGTTTCGACAGGTGGTGGGATGAAGGCAGCAGGTTGGAAATTCTTTCTTGTCCCAGACATCACAAATCCTTTGAAAACATTTTCTCGTTTGCATTTTTGTCAGAGGATCATTGTAGAGATCAGACAAAGACGCATAAGACAAGGAATATCTGTAGTCTGTGCTGGAGCTTTATGCTCTGCTACACTTGACCTCAGAGGAGATCAGTGAGATTTGTGCAGAAGCCATAAATAGAGAGGAGTAGAAGGGAAAATAGAGAGCTGGAATGTAGGGGCTTCTGGACACAGAAAGGAGTGTGGGAGAAGGCCACACTAGAGTGTTTTATTCTCCCTGGCAGATAATCCTCTTCAAGAGAAAGCACTCTTCATAAACAGAATATTCTCCAAACCACGTTGTCATACTGAGAAACACACTCCTAACAAAATGCCTTTCTTAACCAGTTTGCTGTTTTCACCTTTACCTTTTGGCAGGAGGAAAAGAAGTATTTATAACATAGCCTACTTCTGCTGAAAACTACAGATGAGCCCTTGTCTCGGCAGAAATGGAGAAATGCCATTGAGAGGGATGTGACAAGTTACAAAGAGGGTTATTCTGAAAAGTTGGAGTTTTTTTTCAAAATTGCCATTCCTTGCCAGAGAATATTTTATATGCAGAGAGGCTACAGCACAAATGCTCATGCTACAGTGGGCATGCCCACATTGCTTTAGGAATGTTTTGTACATAGAATTCACACATGCAGAGCTGGAAAGGATCTGATCCTTGCAGGGATGAACTTGGTACATGCCATGCTTGACTGACAGTTTTCTAGATGTTTCTAAAAGACCTTTCCAGCACTGAAGATAATACTGACTGCTTGGATAATCTATCCCAGTGCCTCACTATCATTCAAGGACAAGTATTTCCAGATGTTCAAGCACAAAGCCTGGGACAAAAATAATATATGTGGTGTGGTCAGCAGTGATGTGTAGTCTTTCATCCAGCAAGGCTGAAGGTCATCTCAAATCTCAAAACAATTTGTCAAAATTTCCAGATGCCCCTTGGCAAAACCTCTGGGTGTAAAAACAGCCTCTGGGATATCAAATGCAGGCAAAATCTCTTTCTACACTTTTCCATTGGCACTGCAGGAAACCATAATGGCAAGTCAAAAAGATTGCCGTTTCAACCAGTGTCACACATTTTGAGGAAGAGATGATGCAAACAAGCCTGTGCATTTGCAGGGTAGGCTGAGTGCCTACAGAGTGCAAGATCAGGGGCTCTTTTTCACTGCACAGCCCAGCTCCCATGCAGAGCACTCCTTCAGGCTGGTGCAGGGTCTGCCACCTGGTCTGAGGCAGTGGGAGGATGTGAGCAAGTAGCAGCTCCTGCTGCCAGCTTCACTGGGTGTCCCTGGCCCCCAGCTTCATGCTCTGCCTTACTGCACCCTGTGTTAGAGGTGTAGCAGCACTCTCCTGCCAGTGACTTGCGCCTGAAGTGCCTTCTCACTCAGCACTTGCAGCGACTTGGCTTTGCCATCCTGTCACCAAGACATGGTGAGTAGTAGTAGATCCGAAATACACACTGCTTAAAACCAAGGGATGCCAAGTAAAATATCTACCACAGAAAGACTTCCATTATATTACCAGCAATCTAGGTAGCTGTTTATAACACTCATCTCTCCAAGAGCTCTTTATTTCTTTGTGTTTATACGGACACCTACTTTTGCTGAAGAAACTGGTGTGGGAGTCAATCCAGTTTTAATGTGTGAAATTCTCTACAGCTCCTCAGCTGAAATTCTAAACTGACTATTCTCTGAGGTGACATTCCTAACTGGAACAGCAGCCATGCAAGAAAGGTGAACTGTTTAGCTGGCCAACACTTGCATGATCAAATAATTAATCAGCCTTGAAGGCAAAATTAGATTTTCAGTAACTCTGTTTCTTTGGGATTAGATTTTGGAGTGGAAAAGGTCAGACTTCTGTCATTGTTATTTAATTTGTAACAAGAAAAATAGGCTTCCATCCAGAGCGAGGTAAGAGTTTTCTTTTTCTTGTAAAGGTTCATAGGGCAAAATCCTGACATACTCTCTTAAACCTTCAGTAGTTATTTTTGGCTTCATCCCAGTTTAGTTTCTAGCAGATATGTGTCTGCAATATAGAAGCCCCCCTTGCCAAGAGCAAATTTATTCACTCTCTTGAGAGAATATCCAGGCTGGACGTCAGGACCCTCTAAGTTGCCATTTATCATAGATCTGACCAAGACTGGACTTCTAGCAAGATCTGATTGTGGAGTTTGTACTGCTGCTGAAGGATGGCAGGATCTATCCCAACATGAAAGAGGAATTAATCTTCTTGTGCTATTTAGGATCTGGAGAATGGGTGCAGTGGGAAGCAGTGAGCCTAAAAGCACTTGACCCATCTCTATGGAGATGACAAGCTGTGACAGTGATAGAGGAGGCCCCTGGGCCATAAAACATGCCCAGATGACAAGAACCTCTAAGTTTCCTTGGGATGCCAATTTCTGATAACAACTTACACAGATGAAGAGTACAAAGCCTGTTAAATGCAGAAGTTAAGCCCAGCTTCAGCTGTCCTCAGCTGCTTTGAAAGCAGATATGAATGGGAGAAAACCCACAGCACTCAGGGCTTTTCCTTCTGTTCATGTGACACTCCATGTGCCTGCCCAGCACAGCTTTGACACCAACCTTTGAGTGGCTGAGCCTGTTTCTGATGCTTCTATAGAACTTTAATAAGATTGCTTCAAAAAGGGAATCTCCCTGACCTCCTTGACTCCAACAAATTGAAAAATATTTCCTTTATTCCTAATTACTTGATTCAAAGTATGTATTATTCCTTGCAGCACTTAAAAGCTAAGGAGACAGACTAAGACAAGGCAAGGTAAGAAGGCAGGATGAAAGGACCTTCCACAGTCGCTCAGGTCAGTGTCTAGCCTGAGAGACCCAGTGTAGTTTGTGTCATTGTCATGCCCACAACCTTCAGCCACACAGCAGGACTCCAGAATATTCCTGGCAAGCACGTGCTGGGAATAGACACTTTGGCCCTCCCTTCTGTTTACTGGCAGGCACAACCTTGTAGGTTTCTTTCTTTAACAACTAAGTCCCTTAAGACACATATGTCAGTGGTTAAAGAGGGCAAGCTGGGTATGTAAGGAAAATACATTTATCCTACAGCTTAGGAGTGGTCCAGCTGAACAGCAGGCCTCTTTACATCAGGTACACAGGGTATTAGTAGAACTGAATGTAATTCATGAGTTGCCTACTGGTGCTAAGCTCAGCCGTCACCAGAACTTTCAGTGCTCTTCTTTCCTGAGCAAAGAAATCTTTCCAGTTTGTTTGCTTTCTAAACAAAAAATAAAAACTAGGAAGATGAATATTTCTAAGATCTCTATTCACTGCCAGTTGTTTACAGATATGCTGCTGGGACAGCAAAGTCTGGTTTTAGTGACTGGTTGCACTATGGAATGTCCTAAAGACAAATTTCTGTATTGCCAAGAATAACCTTTCTGTACCAAATTAATTTCCATAGTGAGTGTACAAGGAGGAGTGGAAATTTTAGAAGTATGCTTTAGAAATAACACATTCAATTACAAGCTCTCAACAGACCCTGGAAACTTTTTTTTTTAATCCACACACCTATATGTTTTAAAAGCATATGAGGACACAGCATAATTAGAGTACTGTTGCCATAATTTTCAAATTAGGAGAACAGCAAGCAGATTGCATCTTACCAGGAAACACCTCTGAGGTTATATGTAAATGATGCATGCACACAGATCAACGAGATGTTTGTTGACAGTAAGCTTTCAGCTAGTGCTTTCCACTCTTCACAGTTCCAACAAGTGTCACTGTCTCTGAAGAAAAGGCAGAATAAAAAGAATTGTACTGTTTAAGGTACTCAGCTGTAACACAACCACTTCTTTTGCCACAGACTGGAATATTTTCCATTTTGATCTCTAAGTTACAAGATTCCTCTTGAGCAACTCTAACTCCACTGTATTTAGGAGTAACCAAGAACCAGCTTGCTAGCCGTGACCTTCTTGTCCCTTTCAAACATATAGGATTGTCTCAGAGAGAATTCATAGCTAGACAAATTTAGCCATGTCTCAACCACTGAATTACTGAAATAGATTAAACACACCTAAGAACTTGGATGTGTGAAATGGTGATATTTTTTTTAAAAGCTGATGTAATTAAATTGAAATATACAAAAAAGTCTTGTTTATCAGTTGCTCATAAAAAGCCCAAACGCAAAATGCCTGAAAAGTTTACCAATTCATAACAAAAAGCAGTCATTGACTATAGCAAATTGGTCTAAGTTCATTCATTTTTTTCAGCTTGACATAAGGTTTACATAAGATATTAATGATAAAATTTGTTTAATCTGAGCAAAGAGGCGAACAGAGGAAAAACTGCTGCTCTTTCTTTATTGATGAAGAAGTGAAGCATGAAGACAGGTAGGACAATGACAGTCATGAGGAAATAAATCTGTGTTGAGCTAGGAAGTCCACACAGAGCAGGTCTTCCTGAGTTGGACAGAGCACCTGGTCCTTCTGCACACACATGTGTGGGCTTACTGCTGTGGGTAAAGATATTAAACCACTGCTTACAGTAAATGTGATGCAGGGAGAACCCAACATTGCGTTGGATGTCCCCCACCTTCTATGCCCATTCTTAGTGATGTGAGCTCACATGAGGCTCAGGACACACCTATTGTTTCAGGTCACATCATGGGTGTAACTCACAAAGTTATTTGACTGAGATGGTGGGGTTGGCAAATGCCTTCTGTGAGGGCTGAGACGGTCAGACAGGAGATTCAGCATTCCAGTTGATTAACATCTCAGAAACATGTGAAGATGAGAAACAGTATTTTCCTGGGTGTCCAGGTCCTCTCAAGACATCTGATGGCCAAAGCTTGACAGGAGGGCATTTCATGCCTCAGTTGCCAGCTCCCCACAGCGCTGAGCCTTACAGGTCGCTTGCAACCAGCTCTGGTGCAGGTGGTGATACGGATATTTCTGACAATGTCTGGCATCACTGCAGAAATGCCAAGGTCACCCACCTGAAAAAGGAACAGCAGAAAGGTTTCTCTTCTGCTCTACTCCACTGACAAGGCCACAGAGAGCAATCCTTCTTCTGGAAGGAACTACAGAAGCGGAGAAGTCTGCCACGGCAACATGTCAAAGGCAGTGTTTTCCCTGTGAGTTTTATGAGCCTACACAAGAAGGAAATTAGGAATGGAATTCTACACTCTCTCCCATTTATAAATGTGTCTGTAATGTGTACGTTGTGCTGTAGGTTAATGATGCAGTTCTCAAGCAAGATTAACTGCTGCTTCAGACAGCCATCAATTTTTTATGATTGTAAGACCGTTTTCCTACTAAAAATGAAAGTTACATTCCCCAAGGGATGGGCTGTATTCAACATCAGTCAAGTGTGCAGGGTGGGAAGATGGGAATAAAATAATAATTAAAAAAAATAAACCAAAACCAAGAGAAAGCAAAAGACACAAGCTAGTTCCCCAGCTCCTACACCAGGGAGCAGGTACGTGACCTTCCTCACTGTCACTTCTGAGCATCCTGAGTAAAATTAAATATGCAGATGGATGTGCCACTGACCCTCACTGATGGGGCCAGCTCCCTCTGAAGTGACAGGAGGGCAAGTGAGTGCTTGAGACACTCAGTGCCCAATAGCAAGCAACAGTGACTTTGTACAAGATCAGCACAAGTGTCATCCTGCCTCAAAAGCCTGGGACATCGTTCATACCTGAGACTGACAATCCAAAGATTGCTTATGCTACCACCGAGCTTTCTATCAAGCTTAGTCTATATTTGGCTCAGATTCTGAGAAGATGCCTATAGCTGCATCAACAGAATGAGGGAAGTCATCTCACCCACCATTCCCTTAGACAGATTTCTATACATCTAAGAAAAGTGGGAAGAATGGTTCTTTGTAGGTGTCTCTCTCATCCTTTCTCTCTCTGCAACAACTGCAGAAGGGAGCTTGATGGCTAACTTTGATTAGAAGCACATTTTTAGGTGCCTGAAGCAAGGGGACATGAATCCTCATCTGAAGTACATGTGTTTTATCAGTAATTCAGACCAGGTACATTGGCTACTGGTGTAGCTGAAAGGATTCCAGCTATCTTAATTAGCAATAATGCAAATTTTCACCTGAATGATAAAACCATTACCACTCAGTTTGAACCTTTTCAGAAATCTAAGCCAAAAACCACAACGTCTTTGTAACTATATCCTTGGATTGAGCTTTGGGCCGGCTCCTCATCACGTACCTGCTATTTATTGAATGTGGAGAAACAAATTACATCTATGCAGAGCATCTTATGTCCTAACAATCACATATTTGTTTCATTTTTGACTAAAGAAATTATGAAAGTTGAAAAAATAATTTAAAAACAGGCCTCATATTGCTAATCAACATGTTACATTGCCTTTCCAGTATAAGGGCTGCTGAGATTTTTATTAAAAAATGGGACTGGAAAAAGTAAAAATTGCAACAACCAGCTCCTAGTTAAATGCAGTTCAGCTGCTTTAAAAGCTTGTCTGGAATTGGTTCACTGGCAACAGCTGAACAACCCAGACACAAAGCCCAACTCCTAACCATGCTTGGATTTCACAGCTGAGAACTCTGGATCTCAATAACATTTTCTAGGCATCTCCCATTATTCCATAGTCTCAACGTAGCTATGCTTGGGTTTTGCCGCTGGCAATTTTTTTTGAAAAAAGCATTTCTGGGGTTGCTATATTGCAAGAATTTATGATAGAAGGATCCAGATGCGAATTCTCAATTGTACAGCTGCCTACAAACCACACCCACTACTGAGTTTATCTTTCTACTTCAATATTTGCATAGTGTGATACAGCTGGGTTATCTTCCGGACCCCTTAAGCAGTTTGAACAGGTTTCTTGATAAAGCATGGATGGACTTCAAATTACTTTGCATAGTAAATGTTGTTTTCCAGACCTAAGTCAATGAGGACCTTTCTCATTAAGCCTGAGTTAACAGAATATAGATAAAAGTAAGATGATGCATCCATTAAGCAAACAATTTAAATATTTACAAGGAAGGAAAACATTACAACCAAATATGCAAAGTCTCCTAACCGTCTGTAGGGAAACCCTGTAAATCTTATGAGCATACATTTGTAACTACCCTGAGTTGCTACAGAACAATAATTTATGGGGCAGAATGTGATGCTAATACACCAGATTTGGAACATCAGAAGTATCTCCAGTGAACTGTATATAGGCCAAGGACTAACTGTAAAGGTTATTTCCCTTTCAATAAGACCCATAATCAATTTATAGTATTGGTAATGTCTGTACCTTCACTTTTGAAAGAGCCAGCTCACATATTGGATGGTTGGTGTGAGTCATTCATAGGAGACGTGATGCTTTTCAGGGATGAAGAGCATCCACTGCATCACTGGACTGCTGAATCCTCATAACACAGAGGTAACCAGAAAGGCCAGACTGACTTCTCCTTCACTGACTCCTCCTCAAACACTCCACCCAGGACAGGAGAATGACCATAACCAGTCAGTCCACTCCTGAAAGGGCAAAGGTTCATCAGTGCCTGGGCCAGTATAGCCTCAAAATACCAACAGAAAAATGGGTTGTGAGAGGCATTTCTCCCCTTTATTCCTCAGCCTTTTGGAGAACAGCAGTTGCTATATTTTAGAAAGCTGAAAGGCTTGACAAAGTAATATTTAAAGGCAGGAAGGGTGCTAGAATGGCAAGTAGAAGGACTCAAGCTTTCCATTCATATGCAGAACAGGTATAGCACAAGCTGTACCTATAGAAACTTCAATTTATCTCTTTTTGTTGTCCCACCATCTCCAGAGTGTGGTAGCTCCTCCTGAGTGCTCTGACATATTTTCTTCTCCTGCAGCACATTCAAGATAAAATTTGATTAATCCCAAGCTTGTTTGCCTGTTCTGGCTCTCTGTGTATGTTTACATGGAAATTCAGGCACTTTTGCCTACCTGTTTTTGTGCACAGTGCTGCTCAGAAGTACAACATTGGACATCTACAGGCTAACAGGTATAAAAATGAATAAAATCAAGATTTGCAAAAGTCCACAGCTCTTGAACTGGCTCCCTCCCATCAGCCTGGAGAGAAGGGAAAATATCATTCTTGTGTACAGACAGCCAGAGTTGCTCTCTTGTTTGCCTAATAAATACAGGCAAACACACAAGACAGGGAACTAAGTCTGTAAAAGAGTTTCAAATAAAATAAAAACATTAAACTGCACATGCCACGTGAAAGTTGTGGCAATTGTGATGGTAATTATTTTCATGTTTCTTAATACTGCAGCAAGATATGCATTTCACTAGCTATCATACTCAAAAATTGTCACAATGAAGGGGGAGGCAGGCAACAGCTTCTATATCTATAATGTGATTGCTGCCAATACATCAGTGTATGAAAACAAATGAATGCATTTTCCCTCAAGTACCAGAATAAGAGCCTACATATCAAAACCATTTGACTTAGCCTTGTGAGGAGAAAATAAATGTTTAAAGAAATAGCACTGGAAGGTAGAAAAGCAGAATAACTTTACGGTCACTTCAAAAGGAAAGCAGAAGGCTTGGATGAGATTATCTCTCACACCACAGTGGCTGGTCTTTGCACTAGCAAAGAAAAGATCAGGAGAAATATGTCCTATTTCTGCTTTTCTCTGTTTTTAATTAAATAATTTCCCCTGTATTTTTATATAGACTATAAATATTAAAACATGGCTGCACATTCTTCACTGGAGGATCCTGGCAAGCTTGTTGTGATGTTGCATAATTTTGTAACTTGAATAGCAGATCCTTTCCTCCCCCAGCTGAAGTTACAGGGAAGGCATACTGAAATTTAGGCCCAAAGTTTGCCCCTTTCATATGAGTTTCTGCTTTGCTTCCCAGCTTGCTTGGAGCATAAGAGGTTTAGCTAAGGAAAGCCACAGAATTATAAGGTTAAAGGGGAAGAAGGAGAAGAGAACAGCTTGATTGACTGATCCTTCAAACACTTTGGCTATTCTGAATTCTAAATATAGCAATAATTAATGAAGCAGAACTGTACTTCAACATTAAAATTACCCTAAAATTGTTAATGCTCTGTCACTGAACACCACATAAGAAACACAGGGCATGCTCCTGCACCCACTTTCACACAGCCATAACTAACCAGTCTCCTTTTCAAACAGGTATGTTTAAACTCTGCCTGTGATGGACCACATGAGGGACAGGCAAGTGGACCACAGAGAGCAGCAAGCCAAGACATGAGGGGAATGGCAGCACAGAGAAGGAGAGCAGAAGAAAGTTCTATGAGTTACAACCATGGGCTTGGTTCTTCCATATCAAGTAGGAAAGGCCACAAGAATGACACCACCTGCTCATCACTTCTCCCTGTCATGTAGGTAATAGCAAGTATGAATCACTTTTGAAGGGGCAACGATGGTTCCAATCTAGACAGTTTCTCAAAGCACAGGCTGCACAGTGGTAGCTTTCAGGCTGCTCTCATGTATCCATGAGCCTGAACACTCCTGGGTCTGGTTAGGGTCTCTGCTAATCAAGCAGCAAACAAGCAATTTACACTATTTTCTACCTGAGGAAAGATATTTGTGTGCCTGTCTTTAAAACAACCCATATAATGTATTTGGAAAAGAGAAAAACCCAAAACAAAATAACAAAGCCAAGTATTACAATTATAATTTCTGTATAATTGCATGTAGTAAATTCTGATTAAAGCCAAGCTAATGCATATGTGCAACTAAAGACCATCATCTTCATCTTCTTCCTGATATGAAGAGCAACTGAAAATCATCCTTACAAAGGAAGAAGGGTGTGTAATCTTCGTGCTTTTTTCTCCTAAATCTCCTCTTGGTTAGTAGGTTTATTCAAAGCTCTCCTCACTAGGATCCAACATGGCAACTTCTGGCAGCAATGAAAACTGTAAATAACTTTCATATTTATTTCAGTTTTCTGTCAATTGCCTCCTAAACGTGGGCAGATCCATAAGAGACAGGAGCAGGAGGTAGTTCCAGAGTCACTGAATCCAGGCCTGCACAGCTGCAGACTAGGAGCTCTATGGAGAAAATATCTGTCTTGGTCACCTACAAGGGACAAAATTCAGTGTCTAAACACAGATGTACATTTTGTACCTGAAGAGTCAAGAGCTGTGGTGTTCAGACCCAGACCCCCTTGAGTCCAGGGAAAAGCAATGTTAGAGACAACCCAACTCTACTTCCAGTTACATCTGCCCAATTTATTTACTTTAAGCTACATTGGAGCAGTGGTAATGTTTGGCTTGTTTCCTCATTGAACAGCATGACCCTGACATAAATGAACACAGTCCCAAGGAAATAAGAAAGACAACAGATACAATCTGTAGCAGTATGAATGCTGAAGGCTGTCCCCAACATATGTGATGACATTTTTAATGTCTGATTCATTTGGATCATTTTCTTTAGGTCCTAGATCTGCAAAGGGAAGTGAGGCAGAGAGAAGTTGAGGGGAAAAAAGAAGCTCATACCATGGGTGATTCATGACCTTGATTTGCAAAATCAGCCAGAACTCCCCACCTTTGCAATCCAGTCGAGGTAGCATTCAGCATCAAAGATGAGTTTTCACATTTGTCACCGTTCTGGATTTATCACTGCAGAGGAAATGAAAATACAATAATGAGCAACCTACCCTGTAGCCTGAGAGCTAATTATGCACCTTTCTTCACAAAGTAAGCAGGAAATACATGAGCTTGGAAGATATCCACGGAGCAATTAAAGACACACTTGTCAACATGTCACAAATACTGTGTTTTTACAGTGGAAATGAAAACACAAAATGCCATCTGATTGAACTTCAGAATAATTAGCACATCACAGCACATAGCCACGACAAGCACCTGTCAACAGCTATCAGCACAGCAATGACATTTTCTACTGCAAATAATAATGTCATTTTCCAATTTGGAGTAGTAATGCTAGTTTTTGTCTTTTCAAAAAGTGACATTGTTTATAACAGATACAAATATATCCTCCATAAAACAAGATTTCGTTCTGCAAAGTTAATTCTCAAACACAAGTATTTTGCAACCAAGCTTTAATTCCACATGCAAAAGTCAATGAACCTCTAATTCCGTATCGTAGCTGGAGGAAGTGGAGGATGCAGCTTGTGGGACACTGTGTTTATTAGCCAATGTCTATTTACTCCCAGAACACTTTCTCTGTAAGCAAAGCTTCATAACCAGCAATGCTCTGGACTTGTACTAGACTGGTGGTTTCTTCCAGGAAACACACCAATAAAAAAAAATATCCCACAGTCAGGTACTGTGGGTGATTTTCAGCAGTTTTCAGGCAAGCTAATAATGTCAGCTTTGATGTGCTGTCCCAGAGTAACTTGCTAAGAGAAAGGTAAGGAAAAGTAAAAAAAGGTTTCTGTGAAATTTATTAAAAATTTAAACTGCTCTACTGGTCTGTTTTCCATAAACAAGTTGGCTATTAATAGATGTGATTTAAAATGCAAGTTGAATTGCACAGACTGGCACACTCACTCTTTTTGGGTGGCTGTGTACAATTTTACGCTTGTTGACTATGACTTTAATTAACAAGTCATATGAGCTTAGACTGTTTTATGTCTTTACAGTCCATTAAAAAAAAAAGATGTTTCTTACTAGCAACAACAGACTGAAAATCCTACAAGCTTTGAAAGAAAAACTGGAAGAAATCAGTATAGTGACAGCCTTGAGTACCCACGGTAGGGCAGGACTGGGCAGGAGTCAGATCCCTTATCTGATGCAGCTAGAGTGAAATCACTGTGCTGGTTTGCCTGATGGAGGATGTGGTTTTCCAACTGGCAGCATGCTGGGCCTTCTTCTTCTGCCTGTGCTCTGAAAGAACACAGCACAGGGAAGCACCATGTGGAGATTCTGGAGTTGGCTTCAAGAGCCTGAGGCTTGGGTGGCAGCATGGAATAGCCACGCTGGCTGAGCACACTGCTCAGGCTGAGAAGGAGGGAGGTAATTTAGGGGGAGTATTTCTACGTGATGCTCTGTTGTGACACATAGTTTTGCCTTACTTGAGAGGTAAATCAATTCCTGTAGCTATTCCTAACTTGACTTGTCTGCCCACCAGAGTGACAGCTTTTAATGCCAGCTGGGATGAGATTGGTGCCATCACAACAAAAATTCTCATTTTATATTAATAGGATTAAGTAACTGATCCGTGGAGATGGTTCATCTCCACTCAAAGCACAGAAACCCTCCTCCACAGAAATATGTGTCGTTATATCACAGTCCAGACCACTCAGTTCTCTCAAGGTTTCATGTTCCCTAGAGTGGGGTTTGTCTCTTCATGATTTTAGCCATTAAAAAGCTAGTTTTTCATCTTAAGTTGTAGTGATGGCTTCTGCTATAGCCTGTGGAAAGATACCAGTATCTCCAGACAGGAAAACATCTCACGTGTCCTAGACACTTGCATCTGCAGTTTCCAAATTATGCAGAAAGAACAGGATGACCCAGAAATTTGGACTGCTTCTGGTACTATTGTATGCCAAGCCAGCTTGGGTCTTGGCTGACACTGAAATTGTAACCAAAGTAATACAAAAATGTGCATTATGGATGGCATGTAAATGGATTCAATTTCTGACTCAGCTCAGGGTGAGAGAAATCTTCTCCCAGCTGTGTAAGTTTTATATCACTGGTGCTATTGGGAAAAGAAAAAAAAAAAAAGGCAGTTTTTCAGAAGAAAATTTCAGACTTTTACTATGACATTCTAAATAAATGACACTGAGTATTTGCTATCATGTTTGGTGATTAGGAACAAGCATGGATCAGGCAGATAAAGCTGGTTCTCTGTGATAAACTCCCACATCATGTAAAATTCAGATAGAATTTTATTTTAAATGTAACTACAAAGATCTTCAAGGGCAAGATGCATCTTATTCTGTCTCTATTCCCCTTAGCACTAATCCACAAATCTCTTCACTTCCACCCACTGCAAGAAAAGTACTAAATGCTACCAAAAGTCTTTGTCTGTGGAATTTTAGGTTTAACAGTGAGTATGAGAAGAAGTCACAAGTAAACAAGCTGTTGAAATTTTCTACAATTATCCACAAATCTGCAATGCCCCCAGAACTTCTATAGTGACTGAGTTCCTGTTGTGTCACTGCCCACCCTGCAGCCTGGTGTCCCAGAAGAGAGACAGCCAGCCCCACCTGTGAACACCACCACAATCTCTTTGAAGCTGTGAGACAGGGCCACCACCTCCTTCACTCTAAGTCAGTGGGAAAACTTGAGTGGTGGGAAGCCAGCACTCAAGAATGAGAACCTTTGCTCTACAATAAATGTGCTGATTACAGCACATTACATTGTAATTGCAAGCAGCAGAGATTTCCTGTTAGGTTTTAATTTCAGAGCAGTGCAGATTTAGAGATTCATGCCTTGTGGAGACAAGAAACTTATGTGCAAGTTTTCAAACAAATCAGCTACTGAGCCCCTGTGCTGTGGTCAGTCATTCTGGCTCCACAGAGTTCACTCACACTGTTCTGGAGCTGCAAAAAGCAATAGTGTGCAAGAATATGAACTGAAAGACAGTAAACTTTCCTTAAAACTAAAATTACCTGGGGATCTACTGGAAATTCACCAGTCAAGTTTAAGAAGAAAGTTCCACTCCATAGGAATTAGGCAGTGGATTTTGCCCTTGCTGGAGGTGAGATGGGCTGGGCTGCTGTGTTAGATGAGTTCTGTCATCAGAAGAGCTGACTCTACTCTCCTGTCCTCACGTTCCACCTCTTCCTCTACTGCTCATCTGGCTGCTTGGTGAGCCATTTCAGACCTCAGACAGTTATCCCAGGGGAGAAGAAAAGAGGGCAGAACAAAGCTCCTCATTAATGATTTCTATGTTCTTCTTAACTGATTCAATGTTTTTGTTTGTTTTGGTGGGTTTGTCCTCTTTCAGGAAAGAGCAGGAGAAGGTCTGAAAAGAAAACCCACCAAACTGAACAACTGGCCACAAGCAGGGCCAGTTGGGGAGAGATACTTAGCTACTTTCTCCACAGAACTATTTAGCAGTGGGCTCAGAGCTTGCAGTCTCCAGTACAAATCACCCTTCAGAAACAATTATTGTAATTCTTCTGTGTCCACAGGGTTTGGTGTCATCAGCCAGGGCAGACACATGGGGGACTCCACAGGAGCTGTGCATGAGGGATTCACATATAGGAGCAGTATGAACAACTCTCTCGGCTGAAATGTCTTAGGATAGTGTCATTTTTGCCAGAGACAAAATGACAATGCCAGAGACAATTAATGGCTGAATGGAGGAGGACTGAATGTTCCACCACTGGAGGAGAACTGAATGTTCTTCAAACAGCAGTATGAACACACCTTGCAACATCTGCACAGTACTAGAACCTCTCCAAAACGGAGACAAAACACTTTCATGTAAAACTGCACTACTCCACTAAAGGTCTAACCACTTCACTAAAAAATGGTTAGTTAAAGCTTATATAAGAAAACCCATACTGAATATATAGTGATGTTTCCTGTAGGATTCCTGCCCAAGCTTCCAGCACTTGGGAGTGTAAGGGCATCCTGCACCATATATTACAGTCAGATTTCACTAACCCCCAGTCTGTATGCATACAATTAATCTCCTTTTCATCATAGGTGTGTTTTTGGAGTATAACATACCATGACAGTGACTTGCACTTAGTTATGTGTAATGCAGAAAATCCAAGTCTTCCTTGACTGCTTCAGTCATAGCTCTTCTATAGTGAGAAATGGTGAATCCTTGCTCCTTGTTTGCCTTTCCCGCAAATTCTATGATTTTAGGATGGCAAAACACACATGCTGGGAGAGCTCCACAAGACAAATCTAAAACAACAAAAAAGTGGTAAAGAAACAAAGGGAGAAGAAAGACAAGCAGATTAAAGCAAAAGTAAATATATATCAACTCAGAGTGTTAAACCTCTGCAACATTTAAATAGATGTTGGTGCCATGCCTCTTCTAAGAAAATCAGTAGCACCTCACATTTCCTGAGTGCATTTCTTTTCTTCTGTCTAATTTGTAGGAGGCAGCATGTCTGAAACAGAGGCACTACTTTAAGGTGCTTCATGGCAACTTCCCCACCGTTTTTATTCTCAGGCTGCTTTGATTTCCACCATGACTTCACCTGCCAAGGTATTTCACAGAGTACATAGCTGATGGTTCATGTGCACATCCCCAGCCTAGTCAAGAGTCTGGCTCTTGCTTTGACACACATTTTTCATTTTTATCTTCCTAAATTGAAACGCACACATGCACACACCCCGACATACTTCCCATCGAGTGTCCCAGCCTAACAACTGTGCTTTAATCAGCCCCAGGCATTAAAAAGAGCCCAAGAGCTGCCTGAGCACTGAGCTGTGGCTCCCATACATTTTCCATTGTTTTCTTTTAACACTATACCTCAGACAGCAGAGAAATAAACATAGGCTAGATACCCATCTGTCAGACTCATTAAAATAACATATTTAAAGGGGTTAGCAGCATCATTGCTTTGCTTCCTCTTCTGGCCCTGCAGTAAGAGCTGCTCAGAGTTGCTCACAAGGGGAGGTGATCTGTAGAAATAGCCTTGACATGCTGCCTTCACCTATCCCAGCCCTGGGACAAGTTCTGGTTATCAAATGTCCTCCAGAAATAACCCACAAGTCTATTGTTGAAGCCCTCAGGGAGACTACTCACCTCAGACATAGGCATCTTTCTACCTTCCCTGAATTGTAGTTGACCCTCCTTCAAGAAATCACTGCTCCAAGGAAAAAACAAATGCCTCTACAATCAGGATTATCTGTCCAACCTAGAGGACATAAGCTTTTAAATGTGCAATAAGCAGCACTTTTGGCATGCCATGTTGGAGTGACCAGTGCAAGTTTAACAGTTTAATCTGAGTGTAAGCCATTAATTTAGCATGGTTATTTTTAGCAGCTGTAGAGCTAAGGAAGAAATGGTGCTTGCAAAGCCAAGAAAAACCTAAATAAGGGTGGTGTGGTCTCTCTGTATCCCCCCTTGCACCCACATCATGGTGCTGATCTGCCATGCCCTCTTCCACACACAGGTCGATTGTGGCCCCCCACACCCCAGAGGAAGTTAAAACAAGCCATGAGCTGTTATTTTCAGATACCCTGGTGGTGTTGGGTCCACCAGACACCTCATGCCATGCAGTTTCTCTCTCTGCATCTTCCCTCCTTCCATGATGTAGCAACCCAAAAGTATCACCCAAGAGAAAATATGGCTGCAAAGACCTTGAGTTGCCCCATCCCACAGTCCATGTATATATATCTGTACATAGATACAGATACATGTAATTGTGCAGGAGCTCCAGAGTATGAAAAGCTACTCTGGGTCAAACCAAAAAGCAAGTCACCACTTTTGCCTACCTCACATCACACCATGTGGCGTACGCACACTCCTCATCGTGGGTGGTCAATTTACACTGACATTAAGAGGGAAAGCAGATTTTTAGGCTAAATGTGTTACCATTTATTTTTGAAAGCAAGTGAAAAGGCAGAGCTCAATTTACTCTGTGCCTAACCTAGGATAAAACCTATTTTCAAGGAAAGAATCATATGATGACACAAGTATATACAGAGGAAAGAAGGATCCGGGGTTTGGCTGCAGATTTGTCACTATGTGCCTAAGTCGGCTTCTGCTGCAGTCTAAAGAAGGGGATGGATACTTCTTTGGGCTCATGATGGCCAGTTGCAGCAGGGAATGGGCTCACTCAGGGGGCCCAGCCACAGCATGGCCTTCCTGGCAGAAAAGCATCCCTTGTTGGCACCTGATAGTCAGCCAACATGACGGGGTAGGTCAGGAGTCACTGGTGGTGCTGAGCAAAGCCAGCCACATAGGTTTGCTAGGGGAAAGGACAGCCCTCCCTCTCTGTCCTGATATACAGGATATATAAAAGGACAATTGAATGAAAAACAAATCATATGTGTAAAGTCAAACTGCACAGCAGAACATGTGTCAGGAGCATTTGGCAAATAAAAGGAAAACAAACATATTCAGATTCGCGGGCTCCCACAAACACTGCAGGATGGGCCCAGCTGAAGGGCAGCCCCTCACTGCAGAGGACATCCTATCCTCACTGCAGAGGAAATATCCCAAGCTCCATGGAATCTTGGGAGCACTCTCAGCCATACCCTCCACCAAGCCCTCTGGTACCCGTCACAGCACAAATGGTTGCCTCCAGGATGGGAATATTTCAGGAGCATTTTGCTGTTTTGTGCATGAGGAAGGGAGGCCAGTGGTGTGGCAGATCCCCTGGTGCCTTCTTTCTAGGGTTTTTGCTTGTACCTTTCAGGTTTAATTTCTCTCTGAAGGCCAAACAGCCTTGGCAAGAGTAGTCTCACACCATCCCACACCGAGGACAACTGAGCAATCATAAAAGCTGGTCATCAAAGAGAAAGAGCTTCTGAAACACCACCTTCTGCAGGGCTGACCTTTGCCACAAACACTTATACCCACCCCATTTTGACCTAAAAGGTGTCGATATATCAAGTCTTGTGTAGAAGACTCAGCCACCTGTTTCCTTCTGGCACAGCCAGAGACAGGATCAGTAAGAGGCTTTATGAGTGCAAGGTCATCCCACACTGCACAGCAAGACACCAGCCCTGTTATGAATCTCCATGGCATCTCCAGGAAATCCACCTTGTCCAACACAGCTCCTGCCCATCCTATGGCTCTACAACAAGGGAGGCTCCTGCACTGGGGCTCTGGGCAGGCAGCAGGGCTCAAAGGAGGGAAAGGTGGGATCCAAGTTGGAATACAAGACTTACAGGAAAGTTAGGATTGCTCAGACAACTCACACCAAGGGGTAAAAGGGGAATGAACAGCTGGGGCACAGGAAGGAGCTAAAAAAAAAAAAGAAAAAAAAAGAAAAGAAAAAATCTGGGAGCTGTCAGTGAAACTATTAAATTCTCTGTTCAAATCTGTGAAATTTCTTGTCAACGTTTGTATTTGTAGTATCTGAGGATGGTTCTAACACTCATGTAAGAGCATCCAAAAATGTTAATAATAAATAAATATGAGCAGAACATAAATACTGATTAGTAAATTTTCTCATGTGTGCTTCCAAAGCATGCCTTATCTAAAGTATGCATAATTTGATAAAAACATCGAATACTTAGCTTTAGCATTTAATAAATCCTTATGTGATAATATATTATACACACCTCTATCATCATGCAAGGTGACATAAATACACATCTGAAAATGTCTTCCTTATGGAGAATTAATGGAAAAAGCCCTACCAAAACCTCTCACAATTTTAAATTCAAAGTAAAAATAGAAGCCAACACCTAAGGAACCAACACCTAAGGAACTGTAAGCAATTAGTGTAGAAACATGCATCATTAATGATGACATGACCCATAAGAATAGATATGTGTACGTCCAGCCTTGCAAAGCCAAGCTCATACATATCTTTATTCCCTCCAGGAAATAAAGGATCCTGATCTCCAGGACCTGACTTTCTTACACACATGCTTGAAAATGCTGCTATTCATGTGCTTAACTACAAGCAGCTACACTGCCCAACAGCTGAGAAACCTGCACTCCTGGGTTTTCAGAAGGTGGATGGCAGCTGGTGCAAATAATGAAAGATTTGTTTCCTAATTATCTTTTATTTTTAAGTATGTCCTTCTTAAATGTTTAACATGCAAAACAAATACACATGGAATGGTCTCAAACCCTGTTTTTCAGAGAAATATCCACCTTCAAAATGCAAGAGACAAAGGCAGATCAAGCTGGGTTTATCACGGTGCCCTCTTCTGGCCCTTGAAAGAACAATCGCCTTGCTGTCACCTGGTGTCTGCTTGGAACAGGCATCAAAAGGAGCATCTGCTTGTGCAAATCGATTTATTTATTAAACTGGCCAGAAAAATACCATCACAGACCATTCCAGATACCATACAAAACACGTTTAAAAATCCTTCAGTTATGTATGTGTTTATAAAAATAACTTACAACACTATTTTAGAAATCTCAGTAGAAATACAAGAATTTGTTACCAGGCAGGAATTTAGGTATTAGGCATTCTGCCCACAGGGCTGGGGAATTCACCCCCTGTTCACACCACACTAATGAACTTCCAAGAACCATTTAATAAAAGTAATCCGAACCTTTCTGCTAAAAGAGAGGGAAATAGACAAACAGATCAAAACCCACATTCATTTCCATTACAAAGAGGCATTTTTGCTATTTCTTGACACGCAAATATGCAGCTTATCTGACACAGGAGGGATATTCAAGAATCTGGTATTTCCACGGAAACTTCTGTTTTAAAAGTATTGTTTCCTTAATTAAATATAAAACATAGCACACATGGAACTAAATATAACTTTTAGACCCTTTCTACATGACAGATTTTTCACTATTGGTTTTTGGAGTTTGGCTGGAGGGTTCGGTTGGTTGGTTGTTTTAGGGAGGTGTTTGGTTGTGTACATTTTTGATCTTAGGGCTCACTAATCTCCAGGAAATGTCAATGCTTTTGTGTTCAAAGTGGCCAGTTTAGACCTGAAACAGTGCAGCTTATGACAGCTCACTTGGAAATAAAAAAAATTTACTCAAATTTAATGAAGTTGCAAAGAATTCTTGGAAGTACAATCCACTCAACATTGGAATTCTGTCAGCTGCATTCAGATTCATTATAATCACATAAGCTTCAAGAAGAGCTAAGATCATCACATCTGCATTATATGCATGATTTCAGGGAAGAAACACAACAACTTTCTGTATCAAAAGCCTTAATAAATTATTTTCCTTTCTCACTGAGAAGAATGTTTTCACAAATAAGGCTCTCTAAATAAAAAGTCACAACAGAGTCAGTTTGGAAGGCAAGAAATACGTTATTTTAGGTGGTACTAAACTTTTTTCCAAGGCTCTTTTCTTCCTCATGATCAAACAAGTAGAATTGCCCTCCATAGGCATGTGAAGCTGGTAAAGTGCATGCTCATGAGGAGACCTTGCATTTGCTGTGTCATGACCCAGAACACAGGAGCTATTTTATCTGATCCAATTTATCTGATCTGAACTTGGGAGGGGGATTTTTCTGAGTTGGGAAGTTCTTTGTTCTGGAAAGAACTAGAAAGGAATATTCAGGAAAGAAACTAGAGAGGAATAAAGCCAAACCAAAACAGCTGCTGTCCAGCTGTGCTAGCAGTTCTTCCATCACTGCCCACCAGACAATGCAGGCTTCAGGCTATGACTTCATGAAAGCATTAATTAAATGCCCTGCTAAACACCAACTCGACAGTCAAGATTCCCATTGCATTGCTAATTGCCAGCCAGGCACCACAAGTGATCAACTCCCACAGAGCTCTTCTCCCTAGGATGATGGAATGTCCAGGTTAAGCTCTACACATTTCTGCAGGTGTCCAAGGGCGACTTCTCCCAAAACCTTCGTTCTGAATTGCAGGAGTCAGACACTTTGATGAAAGTCAGTCTCTGGCAATAGCAAGAATGGGGGAATTTACCCTCAGCATCCACTCACAGAGATGTCTTCACCAGAACGCTTGGTCACGGACAGGGTGGTGAATATCTTGAGACAAAGAAGAAAGAAGACTGTTAGTATGGATAACTTTTTTTTTTTTTTTGTCCTGGAAGATTAATTTGGGCATGACGCTCAAAACAACAGCAATTTCTTAAGGTAAGAAAATAATAATGAAAATCATACATTTAAAATCCTTGCCATTAAACAGCACACATGCATACAAATAACTTTTGTTCTCTTCATTTAGCTTATGTTCTTCCTTTTACAGTGGGAAATAAAGAATTAAGGGAGTCACATGGCTTTATACGACCTCTCGTCTTAATGCTCCTAAGTTTTTACAGTGGGAACAAGCTCAGCAATAATAAACTCCAGCACACCTAATGAATAAGTGTCTTTATGGCTCAAAGAAAACTTCTTTGTTTGGGAAAGTGAAGTTAACTCTAGGCCTGGGCATTTGGAGAGAATTTTGCCTTTGTGCCTTTCTAGACATTATAGAAATGTGGAAGTGATTGCTGGTGAAGGCATTATGTCTGGGATCTGTATCCTCTTGACAATAGCTATGAAAACACTGACTAAAACTAGTTCAAAAAATTCCAATCTTTACTGCTTTCAAGTCACATTAAAGAAAATAACATACATATATTGTTCCTAAATAATTATTGTAAGATTAACAGATTAAAATTTGTGAAGGAAAGTTCTACAAAAATTTGTTTAATAATGGTACTTTACTATGCAAATAATTGCATGGTTTTGCATACATATAATATAGAAAGGAAAAACAGGAAATCAAAACCACTGCTATCTAAATGCTTCAAAGTTGCAATAATTAGTTATAGTCGAAGCCATGTCTCAGGAAGAATAAACTTAGCATGGAATAGAATAAAGTACACACACATTTCGGCTATGCAAATAACACTGAAGTATCTAAAGATAATGGGGATCAGAAAGACCTATATTTCTCTCAGTAGAAGCTTTGCTGCATCAAGGCTGCTAGCAGCTCTTCAGAGATCAATAAATGATAAACCTCTTCCACTTTCTATAAGCACATAAAACATTATACACAAATCAGGAAGACAAATGCATGCCTAATATATATGGCAGAAGAACAGTGACTCAAATATAGTGCATGTCTTGGGAGAGGGGTTTGAAGACTTTATTTCTGATCCACAGCCTGACAACATGTGGGAGTCTTCATTTATTGTTATTTCACTACAAAAGACCAAGATTAAAAAGCACAAAATTTATCTGCTTTCCCCCTGGCCAGACTGCAAGCTCCAAGTGTGGGAGGGGACCCCACTGCTCCCTAATAAGCCTGCTAGAGTCATTCGATAATTACTGGAAACACATATTCTTGGACAGAATTTGTTTGTTACTTAAGTAAAGACAAAAATCCTTAGATCCAATGGCTGCAAAGCCATCGTTAGCTACCTGGAAGAATCACCCTAGCTTTCAGAAGATAAGTTCTCTTCATCACAAATGTACCCCCCTGAATTTCCAGCAGTACAGTACAGTTGAGACTGAAATGTAATTTTCTGTAGGGCTGAGGTCCCACCAGTTCTGTGCTTGCAGTTATTTGGACTCAACCATTCTGAGCTCCTGTTTTCTGCAGAATAAAATGATGCTCCAAGAAGAGAAGGCAAATCTGGCTCTAATTTGTAAGCAGTGAGAATGGGACCTTCAGTCTTAAGGTTTTCTTAAAGTGGAATTAAACCATGTTTCACAGGAGACATAGCAATTAATTAGTACTAGTGCCAGCAAAGATGTCAGCACTTGACCCTGTAACACTGCCCCTCTTCTGTTCAAATCAGACTTCATTTTCTTTAACTTTTAAAGGGATGTAACAAAAAATAACAGTGATATTATCCATTGTTCTATTCATCCAATATGCTTGTGAATTCCTCACAAACCCCAGTTTTCAAGCATTTTTCTAATCAAGAGTGCCATCTTGCACTTTGATTTTTGTTTACTGCTCAAGAGATCAAATTAAGTAAAAGCATAAAAAACGCTTTTGAAGACTGTCACTAAAAATGATGGCTGTTCCCTGGAGCTTTTAAATAGCATATTTCTCCTGAGCCAATTTCTTCCTCCCCCACTCAAACAAATATGATTATCTGAAATTACCTCCCTGAATTATGTCTAATCATCATTCTATTCAGTTTCAATTTTAGCAGCTCAGATGTCCAGAATAAATTATGACTCTCATCCTCTCTTCACACTGCATATGCTAATAGCCCACTTGAATTCACAGGTTTGAATGCCTCCCTCAGAGATCTCCACAGGGCCTCTGGTAAGATAAGGGCCTGCTACCCCTCTTCAAGGGCCTCCAAGAACTCCATTAGATGATACTACAAAGACCAGAATCTGTATTGTGGATGCTTTAAAGATGATTCAGATTGCTGGCAGTCCATTCCATTAATGGAGTTCTTACTACATTGCTTTTACTAAATCACCTTGAAAATAGGAAACAAGAGAGGTGGATGTCACTTCTGCAGAGCAGCATCCTGGTGCACCCTTGTAATGCTTTACATCTAACACCACCTGAGATTCTGTACAAAGACTTACACAGGTTATAAACAAGCTTTCAGGGATCCTTGGCTAATATAAACTGGTCTCAATGCTACTAACGTCAATCTCTGATTTACATCTGGGAGGAGCTGTCCCACATCTGCTAGACGAAATTGAGCTCTTCATTAAAGAGGAAGAGCAAGATGAAAAGGAGAAGAAGTATTTGTGTGGCTTCATGAATTGAAGGCTAACAGGATAAAGAAAAGATCTCTAAGAGGAGAGAGTTCAATTGAAAAATTGTCATGTAGCTGGTCCCCTTTCCCAGCACCAGTTTGTAAGCCTATTTTGAGTACACTAATCTAGCTTTGACAACCAGTTTAGCAGAAACAGTATTTGAAGCCTTCATAATCTTGAGCAGAACAAAAATTCTACACTCCCCAGTAGAGAGAGAACTGGATTAAGGGAAGCCATAAACTTTTCACAAATGAACACAATAAAAAATAAAATTAAATATCGCAGACTAAACCCAAGTGTTAGAATTCTAAATACTAAAGCCAGATCATTTCCTCTCCTTTCATCCCTGCTACCTTCCTGCAAATTTGGACCTCTTTAATAGAGCTCTGTTATTCAGATTTCCAACACCTTACTCCAGAATGCCATGAAAGCTGGGCTTTGATGTGACTTTGTATACAAACCTCTGCACAAACAGGATGAATTCCTATGGTGCTGTCCAGCTGTTCTTTTGTCAACCCACATTTCATAGCAGCTGCAAACCCTTGGGTGACTTCTCCAGCGTTTGGACCGAGGACATGGAAACCAATGACTCTCTCCTAAATGCCAAAGATAATCAAACGCAAGCACAGTCATGAATTCAGTTCTCTTTAGACAACGTGTAAAGTTCTCTTATTCAGAGTATATAATTTAATCAGCTCACAAAATGTATCACAAATTAATGTAACCACTAACGTGAACTATCATTAGCCCCAACAGATGTGAGATGGTGTAATTTTTTTCTCTCTCTCTCCAGAGATTCAACTGGGAACTCAGGGGTCATCTTTCTTACAAAGTTTTGTACAGGAATACATCAAGAGCATGCAAATTTAACACACCCCATGGTCTGTGCTCAATTACATGCGTCTGAATTTTTATTCAGGTGAGTTATTCCACTCATGCCAACAGAACCCTTGCCTAAGTAAAGGTGAGCACCCTGCAGGAAGGTTCTCAGTACAAAGGCCTGTGGTAGGTGGCTACATGGTCCATATCTGTTGAAGAATTTTCAGTTTGATAGTTGCTCACAGGAAAGGACCACAAGCTGAAGTTGTGGCCAACCAGACATAGCAAGAAGTCTTATAATATTACATATTATAACTGAACTGCCAATGACCCTTGTAGTGGTGTTGGCTTTCAGTGGCAGATACTACACTTAAAGACTGGCAAAAACCCCATCCAGTTACAAGGAAGGTACTATTCACACTCCTATCTTATACTCCTGTTCAGTTGCAGAACACTTCACACTGCACATACATCCTCAGAAATCACCCAGCAGAAAAATCTGTACTGACCTGATCTGCTTTTCTTAAAGAGAGACACATGAAAATTTAGCACATGTCAGCTGCTGTGGGCTTTAGTGGCTTTCAGGGAATTAATCAGATTTTGGTGAGCATAGATGAAGCCCAGTTGACTATCAAAAGTTATCTGCCCTTCCTGCTAAATATCACATATATTGGGTATAGTAGATACTACTGAAAGATTATTATTCTTTCAGTAAGTCTGAGGACTGAGATTTACCACAGGGTTTATTTGAATAAGAAAAGACATAACTGGGTAATAATTATTCTTATTTTCCTTTAAAAATATGGACATATGTCAAAATAAAACCATAGTAATGAAACCAAGGCAATGAGAATTTTAAATAGTTACTGAATTTTTTTTTCCAGGGTAACTTTCAATACTACCCCTAGATGTTTAAACACGTTTCAAATTTTCAGGATGAGAAGTGAAAATAAATTAATGAAACACTTTAAATCACTGTTAAACCTTTACATTTTCTTAAGTAACTTTGGATTAGAGCATAGCCAAAGGTTTTAAAATACCTTCCATACTACTGCAAACTCGTCCAGAAAAAGGAGGAGTTTGGGCAAAACCTGGTACGTTTGCAAATTTTACAGAATGGTGACATGATGCTTAGAAAGACTGCAGGAAGATAAATCTGTATATAAGAAAAATAAATATAGGTAAAGCAAGTTTTGGGTTGTTCTTATAGGAAAAAAACTTCTATTTTTCTTTCTTTTCCTTTTCTTTGTTTCTTCCTTTTGTTTCTTTCTCATAGATAGCTTGCCACCATCTTAACAGGCATGCATTTTAATAGAACATTAGTCTTCGTAATAATTTATATTGTTAAGATCAACTAAATTTCATTTAACAGATGATGATCATTCTGAGATAGGAACGCCAATTCTTCTAACCAATTACTAGTTTTGCTTTTGCTTCAGCAGGTAATGTACATTTCCATGGCCAGGAAATTTGATCCTAGTCCAAGGATAATCCTGGCATTATCACCCTAAATGGGATTTGTGTGGGCAAGATACATTATCCGGTTAGAACAAGCTCAAGAGTGTTATGAACACATGTGATGGTTTCTGAGAGACCTCAGTTTCAGAGAGAAGAGTCTCCTAGAAAAGAATGTCCAGGTTTGAGGAGGAGAGAATAAACCGATAAAATTCCTAACCATTTTTACATGCATTGATTTGCTCACTTCTCCAAGCTAATGAACAGTCTCAAAGATCTCTACTTCTTATTTTACTTTTATGGAAGAAGTACCATATACAAATAGCAGTGGCAGAATCTTGTATTTTACTGGGAACTGGTTTTGTATACACAGAAGTATGCATCACTATAAATATTTATTACACTTCAAAAGGTAGGAAAGTTTAAATTAATTTTAATTTGTTAAAAATAACCTATTTATAGCTGTTGTATCATCAACAGTTGCTATGATAAACATACAGATACTGTTTTCCCTGGAAGGAAAGATGCACTTACATTATCTTGTATATTGCAAATTATCTTTGCATAGCATTTGTTGTTATCTCTGGACGGCACAGTCCACTCCAGTGGCCAGAAATGACTATGGTACACCTGGAAGTAAAACACAGATTAAAAAAGAGCTGTATAATTTCCAAGCAGAGAGCATGATCTTCCAAAAGCTGCCAGATTATCCTAAATAATGAGCAATGTACACAGCATTTAGAACATCTGAAATCATGATGATATGCTTTTCCCTTAATGAATGCCAAAACCAGAAGTCTACAAAACAAGTACTAGTGTCATGAACTAATTAAAAAAAGAGAAGTCATAAGAATATTACTCTTCCAAGACACAGTTCACCACGCTCTTATTAAATTACAAATTCACAAGTGACTCAATAATTTCACTGAGACTTACAAAAACAAAAGCCAATAAGGTGACACAATAAAGAGGTCAGAATACACTAAAAGAAGCTGAGCCAGAACACAAATGCTTCTGGGTGCATATTTTAAAAAATAAAATGCTTTGAAAATCAAAAGTGCATTCTCCAGAATCAAGTGTCCAGTGTTTCATATATATGAAATATTCTTCATATTTCAAGAATTCACTGAGTAACAAAAATTTGGCTGGGTATATACAAACTTTGTGGGCAGAAGAGCATTTAAGCCTTTGCCCTGTGGTCAGGTTAACAGTATTTAGCACATTGCCATTTTGAGTTTCATTTACTTATTTTTCTCCACATTCCAAATCAGAAAATGTCAGCTAAGAGGGGGACAAGTTCTTAGCTTCATGCACTACCACTTACCTGCTTATTTCTGTAAATAATGCTCCTCAGGTGATATTTGCAAGACATAAAAGTTCAGTTTATTGTGAGATTTCCTCCCCTCATGCTTTCTGTAGTGTGGTCAGTACAGCATTTTGGAGAAACAACCTGAGGCACTAAATGCTTATATTTGTCTAATTTCACTCCTGACCAGCAATCCCAGGGAATGAAAAGGGATTACTCACGTGAGTAAAATTAAGCACATACCTCTTTGTACAGTCAAAGTAAACAGGAAAAATGAGTGTAACATTTAGCTTTATAAAGTAAAAATCACTTTTTGAGTAATGGTAAGGTATTTGCCATGCTGTAGGTACAAAAGGCCCACTCTGTCATTAAAACCAGTGTATTGCTTCCAGCACATACCTAGCTTAAATTTATCCTGAAGCATTTGCAGACACAAAGAAACCCTTTTTCTTTCTTTTAAACCAAATATTCCACCTTTAAGCCCCTCTTTGCCAAAAATAGAACATATCTGCAATTAGAGCTATTGGAATTGAGGATTATTTTTGTAACATGTCTAGGAACAGCTAAGGAAGACAAAAAAATGTACCTAGTCACCTCCTGCCCTTACATCAGAGCACAAAATGCTGTTTTAATTGACTCTTAACATTATTTCAAATTACAAATTGGAAAACTAAAACCCAGATGAAATTAAGGCATTTACCTCAATGTTTTCCTCCCCAAATTTCTTCACTGCGGTCTCTTCAGAGTACCCACATGCTCCATACTCCAAAGGAGTAAATACAGTAGTTGGAACATTCACATAGTCACACTGTATGGCATTCAAAACAAAACAGAAAACCCACACAACATCAGTAATAAAACCAGCATACAGCAGTCTGAAACACAGCAAGAAAAGCCTGATTATTCACAATTCTGAAAGCTCTTTTGTTTTTTTAAATTGTCTTAAATTATGGTATAGTTTTGTGTTTGCCCATTCCAGAGGTGTTAATTACAGCAAGAATAAAAAGATAGTTTAAAGCCACACTAACATTAGTATGCATAGAATAAATGGAAAAGGAAATTCAGTGCCTCATTTTAAAAATGTACCAGATCACAGGTCAAACTGGTGATAAAAAGTAGCCTGTTCAACCACTTCTACAAAGCATGCTGGGGATGCTGCAAGGGCACTATTACCATTCAAAACTCCTTTTTTGTCAGCTGTGGCCTAGGTGATGCCAAAAGAACCAAAGACATGAAGTACAGCCATTGCTGGGGACAGTGAAAACCTGTCACTTCTCCCAGTTCTGTATCATCTCCAAACTTTCTGAGGGTGCCCTTGTCCTCATCATCCAGATCCATTAATTTAGATGTTAAACAGCACTGGACACAATTCCAAGCCTGTGGCACACCACCAGTGACCAGCCTTCAGCTGTCTCTGGAATGCTGGTCACAGCCCTTCGAGTTTGTCTGTTCAGCCAGTTTCCAACCCACCTCACTGCCCACTTACCCAGCCTGCAATCCATCCATTTGTCCATGACAATGTTCTGGAGACAGCGCCAAAACCCTTTACTAGACTCAAAATAAGCAAACATTCACTGCTCTTCCCATGTCCACAAAATGAGTCATTCTGCTATAGCAGACTAGCAGGCTGGTCAGCTCTGTCTCATTTCTAGCAATTTTATTTTCTACATATTTCAACTCTAATTAATTTCCTTTGTGACTGGGTATCAAATAAGATGCTGATTACTGTTCTTGCCCCACCCATCCATAACACCTCATTACATTTCAATCACCTTCTCCAGATTTGTTACAAAGGCAATGTAAGCCACACTCCTATTTTTTTTAAGTAGTTACTCATTTCTTGGATTCACTGAATAAGAATGCTTCCTTTGGCAGCATAACAATTTCTGTACCTTGAGAGACTTATCTGGCATTAAATGTAAATTAAGACATATCCATAACATTGTGGCAATAAAAAAAATTTGGCTTCTGCTACAGTTCCTTAAACGTTGCCTGGCTAATGTAATTGAATTATGTTGGCAGGTATTGTTCACACTGAATTAATGGATCTGGATGATGAGGACAAGTAAAAAAACCAACTCAATCAAGCTCTAAATCTGGCTGATAGTTGAACTTGCTATAAATACAGTAGGCTGTGAAAGGGAGAAACTTTTATGGTCATGCCATATGGTTATGAAGGTGAGACAAGCAACCATATCAGTGTAACAATTCTTTAAAGGCACTCTCCTTTCCTTCTGGTTTAAATATAAGGTGTAAATGAGTACCCACAGTACTCTCATTTGAACAACCATAACCTGGCTGAAACCCAGAACTGCACTAGTATGAAACAAACACTGAATCCATTAATTCAACTACTCAGGTATAAACATGTGCTGAGTTATTGGTACATCTGACCTTCCTTTGTGTCCATATTCAGCTACAATTAGGACTGCGTATTACATTGAAAACATACAGATGAGAAGTGAAAAAAAATTTGTGAAAATAACACTGAAAATTAAGAACATCACAAACTCCTCTTCCACTCTATTTAGGGACCATAGGTAGGTTTAGTAAACTGCCTGTGAATTGGTGTTAAAGCACTTAACAGGATGGGAAAGATTGCTGACTTTTAGGAAAGACAGTAGAATTAAAAACAAGTTAAATGATCTCTGTTAATTTCATTATCATTATACTCTGAGAGAAAACTAAACCCTCTTAATAGCAAAAAAAAGAGACTACTGCTTAATCCATAAGGTATTAATTTCATCCCACACAATTAGCCGAACACATCTGCAGTAATATCTTTGCCAGAGGGAAATTAAAATGATCATCAAAGCTAATCTTTAAAATTCTACTGGGTTTTCCATAAGCAAGCAGACTTGCACACTGCACTCAGAAGCAGAGCAGTGACAGTGTTTTGTGGCAAACTGGTTCCTTACCTTAGTGGTTGCCCCAGCATAAAGCCTCCGAACTAACAATCTTCCTGCCTGGATTGCCACTGGTGTGAGTTCCAGCTTGTCCTGAAGGATATCTCCAATAGCATAGATATATGGCACATTTGTCTGCTCCTCATCATTGACAGGAATTTTTCCCGTCCTGCAATTGGAATTAATGAGAAAAAAGATCTAAGTGTTCTGCTGTGAAGGATGGAGGTGTAAATAACCTTTGTAGGCCCTTAGCTTTAACAGAAAGACTTGCATGTGAAGTATGAGGGAAAGAATTCATATTCATAATCTTGCACTCTTGGGCAGGAATATAAAGCAGGGTAAATTTGACCAAAGCTACAGGAATTCACACACTGGATAAGGAGGTAGCTTGAGAAGCTGCAATTCATCTCCTGAATCACTGAAGTGAAGCATAAATCTCTTCCTGAAACACCCTCTACCACCAGCTGAGCTGTGTACAGGCAACTTTCAGGAAAGACAGGAAGAGACTTTCTCCCACTCCATTTGTATGACAAAACATTTTTTTCCATTACTGAAATTTCAGTCCAGTGATTGAAGCTGTTTATAGAAAGTTATCCTTCAGGGTCCTACATAGAGACAGGCCAAGCTGTTACACACCCTACCTAAGGGACAGGCAGCAAGCTTTTTAGCTGTAAGTGCACTGAGCTAACGGAAGTTTTTAATTATTAATACTCCCTACTTCATCAATAAATGAGATAGTGCAGTAATCATCACAGGAAACTCATGTAACAGGGAAACCTAATCAGACAGGCACAGAAACAGTCACACAGTTACTTGAGAGACCAGTGACAACTCCTATATTAAAAATCCAACTTCCTCAATTTTGCACTAGTTAAAAATTATAGAGTTTATGCAAATAACTTCATAGTTCATTCTATTAAGCTAGTAATAGGTGTCCTGACATCAGAAAGATGTGTTCCATTCTACAAGCCATCATGGGTCTGCCAATTTTGCATGGGCCAAAATTTCCACTTATTTGGAATATTACAGTTGTTCCCCTAGACAACATCAGTTACTGCATTCATATATAAAAACTCTGCACTGGTCAAGGTCATGGTCCCTTGTCTTTTCTTCAAAGGGGAGATCTCTGAGGACCCACATGCTTGCAAGATGTTTTAGTTACCAATATTGAAAATGTTGCTGATAGCTCCACTCCCTGGTGCAACAACCTCACTACACTAACCATCAAATACTCTTCTACAGAAGACATAGCTTGTACCCAAGGGTTGCTTCAAGGCAAGAAATAAAACCCTCCAAAACCTGAAACACATTAAGAATTTCACCTGGGACTTTAAGGAATACTACTTCAACCTTATCTTTCAAAATAATATATAACGTATCTTTCAAAATAACACAAAATTAAAATACGAATAAAACTCACTGCTCTAAAAGCCTGTGTGAACAAACAGATTTTTGCTCCAAGAGGTGATAAAAGCAAGGAGATGAGAAAAAGAGAGTAAAAGGAACAACTGACAGATCCTAGAAAACCCTGGAAGAAGCTAAGATAGAATGAACCAGACAGTTTTTTTCTCCCAGGAATTAGAAACTGACATTTCAGCAACAAAAAAGCAAATGTAGCAGTACTATGGGAGAAAATGCAGTTATCTGCTACATGGTTTTCCATCCAAGTGTACACAAACGGGACAAATTCTTCCTCAAAGCTTTTGGATATCTCTGCACCACTACCATTGTAGCAGTACATGACAAGCTCAGCAGTGAGTGGCACACAGACATCTGTCCTTACTTTTCATTGATATTCACTCCAACTTTGTCCAAACCAATTTTTCTTGTGCATGAATCTCGTCCAATTGCCAGCAACACCTGCAAAAGAGCAATGCACATTACTGATTTTTAGAAACTCAAAAGTGCATTTTCCTTTGGCTATTATCTTCAATATATACTAGAGGTTAGTAACTAAGGCTTGGTCACAGTAAGGTGAATACATTTGTTACCCACTGTGCATTCACAGGGTGTAATACAAGCCATGTTACCACCATGACCTAACAATACCAGGTTCTGATCCTACAATTAAAAACAAGCAAATAGCTTTCTCTAGAAGAATACCCCAAGAATATTGTAAACCAATCAGTTAGGGACGGATTCTTTGTTTCCTTGCAGTTTTACACCAAGGTGTTATTCCATATCCTTACCAGAGCAGGTGACATCAAAATGCTCCATAAGGAAAGGGCTCTTTAGGAAAGAAACTCAGAAGCCTAAGCAAATAAAAATATCATAACATAGAAATTTTTTTGATCTGAAAATATAATTTATTTATATAGGCTCTCAGCCAAGTCAGTGTCAGAGAATATTATTTTTTGAATATTATTTGTTTGAACATTTGTTCAGACCAGGCTAAATTCTTACCCATCCTATCAATTCTGCTATCTTAACAAATCAAGTTCCAACTTTTGCTATCACAAGGAAAATTGCTGCATGCTTTGTAGTCTTGGACAACTGCCCAGATAACTATATAATGCTTCTCATATGACAACTAAGAATCATTCTGAAGGAATCCCAAGGTCTCCTTCAAGTCTTACAGATGATCAAACACATCACATTTTCAGAGTTGAAGGTCTTAAAATGGAGCACACACAGCTCACAGCTTCCATGAGGAGTGACAGCATTTCAGTTAAAATGTAGCAATAAGAAACCAAGTTTCTCTAATGAAGGGATGGTATTGGTTTCCTTTCACTATTAAGGACTAGAAAAAGCCCAGTGTTACAACCCTCTGCAAGAGCTGTGCAGCCATTGTTAAACTTTCTCACAGTATTGGCTCCCAGGTGCACCGAGGTGTGTCCTTGCTAGCGGATGACTGATGCACTGTACAGGTAAATGAGGTCACTGGCATACAGTATTTGCAGTCTGAAGTCCCAGACTGGCAAAGGCCTGTCTTTATGCATTCTGTGTGGTTCCAAACACTCTATTCACTCTTTTTTTTATTTCCTCCTTTCAGCAGCAAGGCCTATGAAAATGAGTGGAGTGAGGTGTGATGGAAACAGTCAATCAAACATGCAATACCACACCTGCACACTGTAATTTTACTGTTTTAAGTGTGTAATGAAGTTTCCTGACTGCTTTGCCATAGGACATGAGCTGTGTTTGTGAAGATGTGTCAACAAGTCTTGAGATGACATGTCACCTATTCCTGCACAGGCCATTGTTTCCTG
This sequence comes from Pycnonotus jocosus, assembly GCA_013400435.1. NCBI lineage: Eukaryota > Metazoa > Chordata > Aves > Passeriformes > Pycnonotidae > Pycnonotus > Pycnonotus jocosus. The sequence goes on along the minus strand of VWYP01034235.1, from coordinate 74,808 downwards.
CTAACTACAAAGCATGCCCTAATTACTATGAAAACTACTCTAAATCATTACTTATCATTTATTACAAATATCCCACTGGGAAAAAATCCTGCAATTGATTCCTCAGGACCAAGCTCATCTACACCCCTAAGCTAAGAAACAGGTTTCAAAAGCATGGAAACTGAATTGGCAAGGCAAAATAACCATTGACTTTGGGACTTTTATTTCCAGATTAATTACCTGCTGATTGCATGCAATTAGCATATTGTAATGACTAAAATAATTTTTAAGTGTGGATAAAACCACTCCACAAGATATCAACATTTAATGGAAGGCTATTTCACATTCTTCATGCATACAGACAGGACTCACAGTATTGTATTCCCCTTCAATTATTTGGTCCCCCGCTGTGGACTTGGCTGTAACTTTCAGTATTCCAGGAGCTCCATCCGCAACCTGCTCAACCTACAACATTTTGAGGGTTAGATGGGGTAAAAAAGAAACATTTCAAATAAAAATATACAAATCTATATTTTCCCACCACATATCGAGAGAGTTTTAACCATAACATAAAATTAGGCACTTACTCTAAAGATTCTTTACATTTCTACTTGCATATTGTAATGTGCTTTTTTATGTCCCTGCATTTATTCTTATGACCAACTCAACAAAATCTCATTTCTGTTTATAAAAGTGGACTGATGGTTAAGTTCTTGTCCAAGCCTATCATACAACCTGTTGTATTCACTGGGGACAGAGGAAGTGAGAAGGAAGAAAAGTCTTACAAGGCCTGGAAACACCATCAGACATTTTCTCCAAGTGCTGCCATCATTCCCTCCACCCATGGGAAGCCATTGTCATAGAAAGTCCTCAGCAGTACATACAAGAGACACGTATGTGTGCAACACTTAACATAATTCTGGGAAATTTTAGTGTTCATCCAACCATCACACAACCTTAAAGGATCACTGTGCTAAAATGTTTCTGTTCAAAGGCAGCATTATTTATAATAATTCATCTTCTGCCTTCAAAAGTCCCCACAGAGGGTTTTAATAAGCACAACATGCATAACTTCAAATACAATGTCTGAAAGAGATGAGAAAACCTGCTAAAAACCTACTCAGAAACTTTAGCTGAAGGATATTCTCAATCATAAACAGGGACAAATATTTTATTGCCATTGAAATCAAAGAGAATATAGTGAAGGGACAAGGTAAAGTATACAGAAGTGCATTTTGTGACTGTGGTGATGGACTGGTCATCACAGGATGCATCTGGAGGGCCCTGTTTGCCATTTAGTTGAAATGATCTCCTTCTAAAAACAGCTTCCTTCTTTCTCATTCCTCACTAGAGTTTACAAAAAGCTATGTCTGCAACAAAGCCTAGATAATCATCCCTACTTTTCATACAGCATGGGATTTATGCAACAAAAACCTACATAAAAACTAAATTCCTAGTATGATTCATTTTGACTTCTCACAGCAACTCTCATTCTGAGAGAGAGGCTCAGACCCATCGTAGGAACTGGCAAGAGCATTTTTAAAGCTGCTCTTGATGCTGCTAAGAGTGGAAATGAACAGGCTTCACTGAATTTGATGTTTTAATCCCCAAAGTGCTAAACTTGGAAGCACACTGGTTGAACACCAAATTGAAATTGCTTAATACATGAGTTGCTATTTCAAAATAATTAAGGACTGTTGTGAAAAAACTATAAAGAAAAAATACTGTTAGCACCATCTGAAGTCTTTGATAGGGCATTTTGCACTAGAAAAGCTGCAAAGCTTCTAATCTGGTTTAAATTCAACCTGAATTTACCTATACAGGAGCCTATACGTGTATGTAAATAGCTGCATTAAGTACTCTTACTGAATTCAACAAAAATTTAAGAACTCTGCCAAGTAAATGATATAGATGGATACTTCTAAATCTCATTTACTTTTCTGGATAGTCCACTAATCCTCAGCATATAAACAGTATTTGCTGGCTGAAAATTTGAAAAGTAGCAATAAAAAATGGGATAATTTATGACACACTGGACCATGATCTTAGAGGAAATTATTAAATTTTAATATTAAGAATAAATGACACCTTTCAATTAATTAAGTTTTATGAAGTTAGTTTAAAACAAAAATTAGCCCATTCTATGTCACAGCAGATACTGTAATAAAAGTACAACTTTTGCATTAATTAAAATAATTGGCATATTAAAACATTTTGATAGGTACATCCCAATCAATTGTGGTCACTTTGAGCCTACCTTGATTGGCACAAACTCTCTAATAAAGTTGACTCCATGATCTTTCATATATTCGCCAATTCTGTTTGCCATGTCCTGGTCAAATCCTCTTAAGAGAATGGATCTCACCATTACAGTGACATCTAATCCAAGGCCTGCAAGAAATCCTGCACACTCCAAGGCAACATAAGAAGCTCCAACTACCAGGGTTTTCCCTGGGCAGTAAGGCAGAGAGAAAAGGTCATCACTGGGGAAAAGAAAAAAAAAAAGAAAAAAAAAAAAAGAAAAGGAAATTACAGGCAGTCAGAAAAATGTATTTTGCTTTATATTTATCTAATTTTTTTTTCTGTAAGAATAGAATTTTATTCCTTTTCCTGCTCAAAAAAAAAAAAAAAACAACTTGCTTAATTATTTGGAAGTTCATCTGGAACACAAAATCAGTATGTGGCAAATGAAGAAGTTATATTTAGGAGTACGTATACCAAAAAAAAAGGAGTATGAAAACTGAATCACCACAAAAAAGTGGACTTTTTTTAACAGAAATTTAGGACAAATTGTTGAAAAAGGTAGGCATTTATTTACCCTCTGAATCTTGCTTCGACTATTTTGCTGCGAATTTTAGCTCCTAAGAACCAAAAGAGGAAGGGGTTCAGCTTTAAGATAAAATACCACCATAATTTTGAAGATTCATCTCTTTTGCTAAAGCATTATACACAGTGCCAGATATACACAGACAACAAACCACAGTAACAGGCGAAGATAGAAGTGTGAAATTTTGGAAAACATACTCCTTTGCCTGCTTTTCATTTCTTTCAACTGCTTCATCAAGCTACATCAGTTCTACCACACTTTAGGCTATAGGACCTAGGCTATAAAACCAGAGCTTCTCCACAAAGCCAGAACTCATAGAGACACCATGCTTACTCAGCAGACACTCAGACAAAGCTTGGCAATACAATTCTCCAAAGGTTTAAATCTAAAATAAGTGTCCCTTTTTTCAGGGTGATGGAATAAAATGTGATTGTGCAGCTAAAGGCTGTAGCATAGCTCCTATACCCCAAGGAACTCAGTGAAGATTACACAGCCAGCCTCAATCTCATAGTCTTTGGGATTCCTGGATCCTCCACCTTGAAGCTACTTTAAAGCACCACTTTACAGGCTGTATTATCTGTTATCTTTAACTTCATTACTACTCATTAAAAGGGAAACATACCATATAGTGTTCTGGTTTCAGAAGGATTGTGCCAGTTATTTATTTCGTTGCTATAGGTTTGCCAGCCTGTAATTCTAACCTCTGTTTCTACATCAAGTAACTCAAAAGTTATTCTGATATGAAAACACATTTTATCTTCATATAACATTTTTGCTTGGCATTAGCAAATAATCAGACACTCGAAACCATTTTTCTCAAAAGCTGAATTACCTTCACTGAGTAGCTGGGAAAAAAATGTGCTGAGTTTCAAGACTGCCCCAATGCACAAAGACAGATTTCTACCAACTTCATAACATCAGCAGATATGCTATTCCCATTTTCCCTAATATCTGAGTACGGAGTTTCCTTTCAAGCAGACTGTGCTCCTCAGTATTGGGAAGCATTTACACACAAGGAATGACTTCATTTTTCTCCCAGGTTTTACCTGCTGATGCAATATTCCTTGTCTCCAGGTATACCCAGGTAGCGTGGTCGTTCACCAGTGGCAATGATAAATCTCTCAGCTGTGTACAGCTTCTCAATTCCTTTTTTGTTGGTTGCCTGCATACAAAGCATTAGTGCAAGGTGAGTGTCTTACAGTCCCACCATGGGAAAAATTATTCTATTTGAAAAGTATCTCTACTCAGAGAGCTCTACAGGAAGACACAGCAAACAATGGCTATGGAGTACCTTAACTGTGTGTGGCCCAACAAATTCTCCATATGCATTTTCATATGTGACCTTCTTGTCTCTCAGTGCAACCCGATAGCCCCAGTTCAGAGACCCAATGTAATTCTGAACAGATTCTGTCATGGTCATCCAGTTGTGTTTCACTGTCAGAAACAAAAGAGGAAGGTTCAGCTGTTAGTCTGAGTTTTTCTTTTTCCACAGCAAAACTTCCATTCTAAAACAGACTCTTTCCATGGCCCAGTCTTACTGGGTTTGTCTTACTCCTGTAATTTCAGGGTAAATCTACTGAAATTTAAAGAATTACATCAGTGTAGATAACATGAAAGGTCGCAGTGCAATAGGCACGACTTAAAACATTGAAAAATAAGATTTAGTGAATTATTGACAGTTTTATATTGACAAATTTATATTGACAGCTGTGAGCAGGTGACATTGCTCAACATATGAAGACAAAGTATGTCTGAGAGGTGCCTCTGCATGCTTCCAAATACAGGATTGCAGCCTAAATAACTCATAATCTTATAATCTTATAACCATGCATATTAGAGATAATATAAGTAAAATCCTTCTTCTTACATAGTGACAGACACCTAGAGAAAAGAGATCCTTGCTTGTACTTATAAGAAATTTCTGTCAGGCAACATTCTGGGGTATTCCCTTAGATATTGTGGTACATTCAGAAATGGAGCAGTACCTTATTGCTTTTATTCACACAATATCTCATCAATTACTAGCATGATCAGGAGCTATTAACAAACAGATAAAACATGGAGACAATAAGCCCCATGGCTTTAGACTTGAAAAGCACTTCAATTTATGTGTTATCTCTCTGAAGCTGCCTCACATTGTCAAAGTCAGCCCATGCTGCAGTGCAACAAGCACCTGATTATGAGAACCATCTCAGGATTTTCAGTGCAAATACAAAACTGAAAAAAGTGTCCTTCTTTACCTTCTTCTGTAAATTGCCACCCAAATTTGCGTGAATCTTGCAAGGCTTGTCCCAGTAAAGCTGCCTGGTGCATCAATTTTTTAGGTATACAGCCCACATTTACACATGTTCCTCCAAGACCTGAGAGAAAGGAACAGAATGTGAATTTCACATGTGTGGCAGATTTCAAACATAAGAATCAGTCTCTGAGCAAAGCTTCTTTATAACAGGATTGCAATGAAGAGAAATTTACCCCATGAGCTTCCCTGAGGCGTAGGCTTGACAAAGTCCAGCACCATCACTTTCTTTTCATATTTGGCAGCCTCCTGCATAACAAATTAAATAAGACATATATCTAAATATTAGAAGTTAAATTTGGAGTAGATGATAACATCATGCATTGCTGAAAAGCTTTGTGACTTTTAATTAAGTAACAGTGAATGATTTTCAAGGGAACAGACAGTCATTAATCTTCTGAATTCATCTGTGCACTCAGTAGGAAAAAGAAGATGAAAGGAAAAAAAAGGCATTCATCCTGCTATGGAACACCATGGCACCAGCTGATACACAGGAGACTATGAGTCCAACCTCCTCTTCACTCCTCCATCCTGTCACTTTGTTCAGACTATTTCCCAACATGCCCATTTACTTTTAACCTACTTAACAAATTCCTAATTAATCCAGTTTTCCCTTCAAAGATGGTTTCTCCAACATTTGTTTGAAAATAGATCAGGAAATGACAAGCAGTCACATGGCCAAGCATGACAACTTTAACGACTCTATGATTCTATATTTCCCCTAAGAAGTTTCATTAGCAAATCTACAATTAATGCCTGTAAATTATACTGAGAACTACATACTAATTTCATTTCTCCCCTTGTGTTTTTTTAAGAAAAAGGCAAAAGCTGACAGCAGTAACTGCTGCCATGGAAAAACACTTAAGGAAACACTAGGTAGCTGAGAAACAAGGACAGATTCCTCCCATGAGATCAAACAAAGTAATTTTGCTGCTTGGAGTAGCCACAACTATGCTGGCTTCATATGAGGAGTTCTTAGACATGTAAGCAGTAACAACTATAGGAACAGGATATTACTCTAAGGCTTTATGTTTGGATTGGGAGGAGCTGGACAGCCTTCAGCATTCTGTTACCAGTAATACTTGTTAATCCAAATACTTGACAATCAGAATTTCAATTTTAAATGTATCTTACTTCATGCAAAATGCAAATCACACCTCAAATAACACAGGCTATAGACACCTTTGGAAAATATTGCTGTACTGGATTTCCACTTCCAATAAAGATCTAGTCTGGCCAAGAAGCTAATTCCTACCCATTAGCAGCACATCTCGGAAAGTTCAGAAAGGTGCTTAGGGACTGAGACACATCATTAAAGCTCGTTTATGATGACAACTCTTAAACACTGAGTGTTAAACTCCAAAGAGCCTTACCAGGGTTAGCTAAGCAGAATGCATGGATTCTCAAGCTTCCCTCAGCCACACGCTCACGTTTGTATTTTTATAACACAGCACAGCATTGCACTGCCACCCTGGTAGAGATCACACACAGATAGAACCCCTTCTGCTGAGTGATCTGCCCACAGCCACAAACCTGCCCTGCAGGCTCTCAAACCTTTCAGGTCTCAGTGCAGTGCTGCAGGAACACAGCAAGGCTGCTCAGGGAGCTGTTCTGTGTGAATTGAGAGCAGGGGCCCAGCACCAGTCTGAGTCTGCAGCTGGCTTGTACCAAGTCAGCCTGGCAGTGCTTGAACCCCCTGTGGAGAGTTGCCTCCAAAGTAACAAGCTCTGGGCACAATGTAGAGAGGAAGATGTGCACACGAAGGTGTATGTGTCAGAGTGAAAAGCACACATTTAACCACCCTAGGTGAACTGCTGCAAACCTCAGTGCAGATATCTGGAACTTCCTATGAGAATGGTGTAGGTGGGTTTTTTTCTGTTTTGGTTTGGTTTTTTTAAAGCACTGTCACTTAATTCATTAAAAAACATAAACAATCTAAGTGAAAGTCAGAAGTTTATTTGCGCAAAACAGTTTCACTTCAACTATATGAAACTGATTTGAAATACACACATTACTACTGATAGGGATGTTGACTTTATTGATCTACCATCTTCTGCTCTACTTAACAATCAATTGAGAACACTAAGAATCAATATACTTTACACACTGAGTTGAAGGATTTAGGCAGTTTATCTTCTTATCTTACCTTTTCTGTTCTGAAAAATGATGCAATAAACATCACTGTGTCAGCTAGTCTCCTTGTGGAAATTTCAACAGCTGAGTTTTTATTGCTGCAAACTCTTTTTGCATTACTGCAAACTCTGTTTTACTCTTGTTACTCTCTCCCCTCCCAGAACATCTCCATCCTCTGAAAACCGGTGTTTGCTGTTCTTTGTGGGTCTAAGAACTTTCATAGATCTTACCTTCAATCCTCAATCCTACAGCATGACAACAGTGCCCCTATCGATAGGAAAGCATTAAACTACCAAAGTAGACTATGGATTCACAATCCATCACTCAGCTCTGCACATTTCCATTATAACAGAAGTCAAGGGGCCAGGGTTCACTGTGAATGCAATGCTATTCTAAAATATTTTCTCCTTACTTTCTTTCACTCTGCAATAACCTCCTCCACTTCTCGAGAACAAAAGAAATGCCCCTGACTGGAGGAATAATCCAGCTCCATGTCTTAAACAACAGAGTAGTTTTATTTACAAGCACACTCAATTCACTTCTAAATAGTTAATCCTACCACAGACAGAAGAGACACAACATGCCTGACTACTGATGTAAAGGAGAGTTATGTCTGACTTATATTAAATTTCTGCGAGTTTAAATTATTTGGAATAATGACAGCTCTAAGAGCGGATATATTTTGTACCACTGTGAATTCTTTTAATTAATTTTGGAAATGTTTCTAATAGCAATATCTTAACCAAACCTCATAATTCTTCTGACTATAGGCAGGAAATACCAGACCCTAGAAATGAAGGGTGAGACCATAGCTTAAGTATAGGTAAAATCCCCATACATGCAACTATGGAAGCTCAAAAATCACATAGTCTCCTCCATTGCCATGAATTAAAACAAGATACACAACTATGTCTGAAAAGATAGTACTTCTATACAAAAGTAGATACCTCCTGATGTTAATTTTGAATAATTTTGAAAACCTTTTCATTTATGAGTTTAAATTCAACTACTAAGAAACACTATTAAGATATCTACCTGCAGTTTTCCAGCAGCATCGTCTCCCATGAGTGGGGACCAAGTTTCATTCTAATAAGGAGTATTACGGAATATTAAGGAGTATACCATGTGTTCCTTCTTCAGAACATAAAGAAAAGAATATTGTATAATTGGCAGTAGCCTCAAAAGAAATTTCACTGATCAGGCAGAAGTGTTGTGCCCCTACAGTGTTAAAGATACCAAATCCGAGACACTGAGGATGTCACCTACCTACTTACAAGGACATTTAAGTGTGTATTTTCCCCCTCATACCTTGGCAGCTGCCAGACCTCCTGAGCCTCCACCAATGATGATGAGATCGTAGTCATAGGAATCCGGCACCGGCACCGGCACTGGCACCGGCGTAGGCCCGTTCACTTCCATTGTTTTCTGAGGATTGTCTTCTTCCTTATGTGCCTGAACAGAGAAAACAAAAAGTATTAGGGAACATTGAAAAGTATTTTCAGTAGCAAATATTGTGATAAGGGAACATAAGTGCATCCAAATTTCCTGAGCTCTGCTTTTAATTAGCTTTAAATTTCGTCTTCCTAATCCATCTGTGAATAGCTCCATACCTGTCAGATACTGAACTATACATTTTCTTGTTTGTTGGAGCACTGAGTTTCATTGCAGAGCTTAGTTTTCCACAACAATGCATCCCTAGTGCCTCTTCATACTGTACTCCAGGATGAGATATGTAACTGCTGACACAAGGATTCCATTAATTTATTTTATTCTTTTCATCTGCCCTGGGCTTTCCTAATTAGTGTTTTTCCCCTCCTCCTGCATATGTTTGTAGGAAAATATAGCAATTGTATGTGACGCTGTACTAATCCCCAATAATTATCAGCCTTACCAACAGAATGAACAGAATTGCATGAAGAAAACCATTTCTGAAAACTGCATTTTTGTAATATGCCAGTGATTATCATTGCTTTTGTTTAGCATAACTTTAGCATCAAATGGATCAAGTGTGACCACTAAGGCTTCACGAAAGATTTTTTTTTAATCACAACTACTACCACAGAAAAACTGCCCATTTGTCCTAAAATGCATTTTGACAGTTTATGCCACAAAGAACATGGCACTGTATTCATATATACTTTCTAAAATGAGCTTTCATACTTCATCTGTGAAACTCCAATTTATGAGGGCTTCAGACACTCAAGCCTTTGCAGTTGTGACAAAATTCTCAGTGCCTCTCAAACTGCAGGACAAGATCTGGAGTGAGTAAAAACCAGATTCCTTAGCTGATGTAAATCAGTGAGCATCACCTAAAGGAATGAAAAAACTTTAAAGACCCGACCCATAAATTCAGAAACCCATATTTTACCACTTTACAAATATGTGTTTCTGTCTGCCTAACTTGGTAAGACTTGATTCAGCACTGCTGGAATAGTGGCAAATCAAAGGAAAGAAAAGAGCCCAAAGAAGTTTCCCTTGTCTTTTCATCTTAATTTTGTTTCGCATTAAACAGCCTTTTGTGCTCAACCCATTCTACTGCTGCCTTCCTCTGAGGTTATTCCCTCTCTGTCGCCTTCCTCTGAGGTTTGATTAGTCCCTCTCTGTAACTATGTCTACCCTACTGATTGCTGCCAGCACAGCAGTCCCACCGACAAAAATCCCCTATTGCTCAGACAAATTACACAGCAATGTCAGCAGAAATTCAGGCTGTGCATCTGCCTGCACAAAGTTAGATTGTAGTAGTATTTCATAACCCTGGGCAGCATGTTAATAGTAAAAATAAAACCTAGAAAACACCTGAGGCTGCTGTGAAGACATCCAAAAACACTTCATTCTCCTTCCTCTTCTCCTCCTGCTCCACCACAACACACACCCCTACCACTGAACCTACTTTGTGTTTAATCCCCTTTTTTCTATTTCTCTAGCACAGCCATTAGCCAGGATCAAACTCCGCACCACAATCAGAGCAAAGGGGCAGGTATTGTACTGTGATATGCAGCTTCATTTCATTTATTTAGAGATGTAAAATTAGAGAAAGGGTGCCATTCTTTTCCAAAGCACACCCTCTTTCTTGCTTCGTGGAAACAGGATGGTGTGAACCATGAAGGGAGACTAACTCCCCCACAGTCATCAGACCCAGCTACCGAGAATGGTATCTTTACGATGCATAGAAAGAAACCACACCAACTACTCATTTGCTTAGATCACCACTTACATCATGCTACTTTTATTTCTCCTTTTAAGAAAAATGCTTTTTCCCATGGCTTAAGAAACTTCAGTTATAATTTCCTACTGTTTGGTTCATTTCTAATTAATTCCTCATAATAACTCTTTATGAAAACATATTCAAAGTTTAAATTAGATAAAGTAGATTACCAGCTTCCTCTCTTCCTCCTGAACCCTGCTCCAAAGCAGCCAGGCTCTTGACAAGCTCTGCATCTCATTTACTGGGGGAACTTCTTCATGACCATGAACCCATCCTGAGAACAGATCTCTAGTCTTCACCCATGAACTACGAATTTTACAATAAATTCTACATTCTGATTATTTTTCAATGTCAAAACTAAATTATAGCCTTTGAAATGTATCTCCCCCTACCTTTAAAGTTCTCTCATGATTTCCTATTTGCCTCTCCCGTACGGGAAGAACTGGCTGGGAAGTTTCTGCCGCTGCTCCACGCTGCCCTTCTCGCAGCTTCGGGGCTCTCCCTGTGAAAAAAAGGATAAAATAACGTGGTGTCTGGAGAGACGTCCTTTATGAGGGCTGTGCTCCTCGACAGAAATTGTCTGGGGGAGTGGCCTGGCAGCTTCATCGCTTCCTCATCTGTGGCATGTCTGTCCCAGGGGAGCATTTCCTAAGGCCACTCATGATTCATTTGCAACATTAGGATGACTTGCAATATTTTCCTGTTTAATAAAATCCCATGCGAGAGTTGGCTGAGATTTCAGTACTTTTGGCCAATCTAACAATATGCTTGGATCAAAGCAAGGAAATCATATTTCCTGTGGCTAAGCCTGATACCTCAGTCTTAGAAGAAAATGATGATTTTTAGCTTTCTTGCCCAGAAAGTGACACTTAAAGTCTTGTACTTTTTAAACTTAATTAAAAGTTTTTTGTTTTCTCCTGCAATTAGTTGTCTGGGAACTTCTTTCAGTTCAATGTATTGATACATGTATTCAAAATGCTGGAAAAGATTAGTTTTCCCACTGGTCATAACTGATTATATATATATATATATATATATATCTCCAATATAAAAGTTTGGGCATAATGGTGAAAAGAAAAAAACCCCACCATATTTACACACAGTGAAACTTTATTTGATGTGGCATTGAGAAAGAAAAAAGTGGAAAATCTAACAGTTGATTGGAATCCATTATCAGCTCTGCCTTCCTCAACATAATTCTGAATTGTTACATTTAATTTCCAATAAATGGGTCAGTATACAGTTGTTTGTACTTAATCACATACATATTTTGCACTGCACAACCAGCATTAACAAATTCTGACATGTGCCCACACTTAGAGAAACAGCCATACTGAATGCTATGTATACATTCCTTGGGCACTGAGCCCACAAACCTGAAAAGCATTCACACACACACACAAATGAAAAAAGGCACTCCTTGAAAACTGGTCTGTAATCTTGTCATTTCTGACTTCTTCTCTGAAACTTGTTGCTAAAATTCCTTTATCTCACAAAGGTATTGGGAAGAGTACTTTGGTGACGGTGGTAAAGGAGTTTAAAGATCAGAACTGTTATGCAACAGTTAAAGCAATAATAGTGATGGATACTACTTTTCCTATTCTAGTTGGGGAACACAAAAAAGCGGGAACACAAAAAAGCAGGAACACAGGTTTTGAACAGCCTTCACAAAGGATAATTTCACAATCTTCATAAAGAATAATTTTTTGCTTCACTATACTATATTAAAGCTACAGTCCTGTGTGTACCTGCAGCAACTGAAGGAGTACTTTATTCCTGCAAGTTTAACAGTCTCAGGAATGCTCACCTAAAACTGTATCTCCAGTGAGATAAAAATCTAGTAATTAGCCAACACAGGCACTTGTGTAAATATCTCTAATTATTTTCAGGTAGATCTGTGCCAGAGGTACCAAGTTTTAGCAATAGTCCCAAAATCCAAAGACAATCATAGCCCCTGGCAGAGACTTGAAAGAGTTTGTATGTTGGCTGTCTCTGCTTCTGGAGGCCTCTCCCTTGTTGGTTTGGGCAACCCTCCACAGGCCGGATGACAAAGCAGAAAGTGCTCTGTGTGTCACCAGCTTGCTCTCCATAAAATTCCATCTATTAACAGCACTTGTGATAACGCACAGTCCTGGTGAATAATCAGTATTTTCCAAAAATGAGTCAGCAGACACCTTTTTGCAGAGTGTGACTGCTAAAGAGAACCTGAACCATGGATCTGCTCTGGATAACCCTCAGAGATGTAGTGGTGAGGATGACTCTCTGCCTGGTACCTCTCAGCATTATTCAGCAAGTCTGTAGCAACACACAGTCACTGCAGGGAAGCCAGTGAGGCTCTTGCCCTGAACTATCACCAATTTTTGGTTTTGTTAATCCCAGTCTAGGATGTGGTGGCTGGTGAGGTGGCACCTTCCCTATAACCTGCCAAGTGCTCCTTGATATGGGGTGAATAAATCTAACCATACAATACTAAAAAAAGGGGACAAGTCTATTCTCTTCCACCACACTTCCATCACTTTTTCCTTCTTGGTGTCTGCATACTTGACACCAGTTCTGGCAGACTTCAGAACCATGCATGAGTAAATCAACTCACTTAACCTAGGAGAAAACTAACACAGGAGAAGAACAGTTGTGGATGGTTTCCCACCAGTCTAACAAGCTCAGCCAGCTCAGGGAACAATCCTGTGATCACAACAGCTGGTGCCTGGATGAAGGCATTACCAGACCAGTAGAGAGTAAGAGGAGGCAGCAACATCTCTTGCTGTTAGTGGCAAAACTGACAGTTGTGCTCTGAACTTGTTAAACCAGAAAAACCCCACCTGGGGAGATAAAAAAATGCAGTGAAACAACTATGGTATTTTCAATCCATATCCTTCCTTACTGGGAGGGAGCTGCCTCACAAACCAAAGTCCTCCCTGGCACCAAGGCCTCTGAACTTTTGACTGTTGTGTAACTTCTGGCTAGAATGAAAAAAAGGCATGATTGGTTTCGGAAGGCTTTGATCAGGTGGGAACAGGACCAGCCCAACCCAACGGCCTGGATCAGCTTTGTAAGCAGAACTGCCCCAGGATAAGAATTGCCTTACCCTGCAAAAGAGATCCAGGGATCCCACCAGCTGCAGAGGCAGGACATGGGCACCCATGGAAAGCACTTGCCCTTCAACTACTCACTCTGGAGGTCTAGAAGTGGTGCTTCAAGGCAAAAGTCTCCAATGATTTACCTAGAGTTTCTGTATCGCACAAAGAACATTACTAACAAGAACAAACTTCACATTTTCACAAACTACAATTTAAAAAATAGTTGTCTCTACTCCAGGAGTTCAGAAGACGCCTCTAAATTTGTAATGTTTCTGAGCAAGCATGTAAATTGCTTTACAGCCCTATCTTCAGGCATTTGGGAAGTACAGGCTATTTCATATGACAACGAATACTTACCTTACATCCATGTGAACTTAGTAGGTTGAGAAATTTTCAGATTTTTCTTCTTTTAGATTTGCTCATTTCTGCACTATCTTCACAGGTCACTACCTCCCCTATTGCGCAAACTCAAACATTTGGTAATGACGACAACACAGCCATTACATCATTCAGATTACCTGGGAAAAACCCCGAGCCCTTAAAAGACATACCTCCCGTCTGGATCATATCCCAAATGCACACTGAGAGGCTGCCTTGCAGTCAGCTGAACTGACAAAACTGAGATGGAATGGAAGCCTGCAGCCTTGCTGGCATGGTGTCATTTGCTTTACCTACTAACTTGTCTTTGTCCCAGTTATGAGCTTTCTCACTTTCACTTTTCCAATTTTCTCCCCATCCACCAGGGAGGAGAGAGTGGGGCTGAGCTGTCAGCTGGGCTCTCAAATCCAAAATCCCCCAAGCTTTAAGACTTGACAAGCAAAAGAGTAAAGTGCATGATCTTAAGAAATTACCAAACTATGTTATTGTGTATATTTATCCAGTGTGTTGCTGCAAAGCCCTTTAATTTTATTTCTATTAATGCCCCTTTCATATCTAAGAGCTTAAAACTCTTTGCATTTAAATAAGGCACTGCTTGAATGGGATCAACATCAAGGCATAACGTGGAATAACTGAACTTTGCAACTGGTTGAAGAAAGAGCTCAACTTTGTCAGACTTCTGTTAACAGATTCCTGACAGTGGTACACAGCATTACTCCAAAACACCTATTTCCTTCATGAAAATATAAATTCTTTGTTTTTACCACAACTATTTGAGTACAGAAAGCATTTAAATTCCATAAGTGGGAAAACATATAGATACAAACAGTCTTCTGGGAGCTTTCCAGCCTAAGTGTTGATTTCCCTAAGCCAGAAGAGAAAAAAACCCCTCATCATTCTCAGTCAAACAAATATGAAAAGGGCAGAACACAGCAGAAAGCCCCAGAGCACAGTATTGTCAAAGGACGTTAAAAATCTACTAACAACTGTTAACTGAGCTTCTGCGTAGCAGGACAGGAATTACAAAACCAAGACAAACCAAAGAAGAAACACTGACAGAGGAATGATGAATGCCAGATCAAATGAAAGACAAACTTTCAAGTGACATCCATCTGAGAGCCTGAATCAAAGCTCTCTATGCCCAGCAGAAAAGTTCCCACTCAAAAAATGGCACTAAGTGACAAAATTCACCCTTTCAGCCTAATTTTCCAATGAACATCTGGGGACTGAGTCAACAACATCCTCCAATAAGGTATCCACTCAAGATAGGTCAGCACTGTGTTTGGAGGGCTGCAAACTACCACCTTTCCATCCATGAAGAACCCAGGGCAAAAACCTCAACACTCAGACACCCTTAAAGACAATTATCCACTCAAACCTATAATCTGTCTCATCCTGTTAGTCTGAAAAAAGGTGTTCTGAAACTGGTCTCAACTTCTAGTTCCTAGCAAAATAAGTAATTCCTACTTCCAGACACTTGTTTTCCTTTAGCTTTTCTAAGTATTCATGCAGCTACCACAAAGCCTAACTGCTTTATGAAAAAGTATACTTAGTAATTTCAATAGGGAACATCATTATACTCCTTGGTTTGTTATGAAGTCCTACAAGACATGTTTCTGCCACAATAATTATGGAACCTAAAATCCCACTCCAACAAGACCTGGGCTTTCTCACAGACTTTCCTAGCAGTGCTCTCACCCACAGAAGTTTCCCAGCAATATCAGACAGTGGGTACTTGCTCTTGAAAGGCTTCAGCCTCATTCCTTATGTAATTGCTTAGAGTAAACCATACAGGAATTAGCCAGGTTGCTCTAATTAGCACTAAAAGGGATGTTTTCTGTGAGCATAATATCACATGGTGACCTCAAGTGTTTCTAGGAGTTTTACAATACAAACTCTGTTGGCATTAACAGAACAAGATGTACAAATTTAACAAAACTAAATTTCAGATTCTCTCCTCCTCAGTAAAGGGCAGCCAATCTTACACTGATTATGTATCTTTGACCTATTTCATCTTTGACTTTATTTCATTGTGAACTAAACTAAGTAGGTTATGAAAATCTTAATATAAAACTTGTCTGTCTCTGGAACTGTGGTAAAAGCTACAATATCTCATATAACGATTTATATGTAATCTTTATGGAAAATATCATCTTACAAATACCAGTAATTTTAACATAGATTTTTGTCTATTTCCTTCAAAAGTCACAGTTGCTTTGGGATTTACAGATAATGCTTTGTCTAATCTAAATCAAAACAAAGGAAGCTGAGTTCTGGTATAACTACCTGTAAAGTGTATCATGCTCACAGGGCCATCCATACTGGCTCACCCTTTATTTGGGATGACCTGAAAGAGCTGAGCTTCCTGACTTTTCTTGAAATTCCTGCAGTCAACACAAACCTGTGGTTCCCACAAACTGTGATTAATATTCTCATGCTAATTTTTTTTTTAAATTCCTGGTCAGTAAATAAACAACTCTCTGACACAAGAAGGAAGCATTACCAGCCTCACTTGAATAAGTGTGGCACCTGAGGCCAGAGAGGTAGAAGAGTACTCAGCAGGGATGGAACAGGATCTGCTGGTGCTGATGCCATTCATTAGTCCCTACTGCCACTGGCCATGCCTTTATTGTTTCTACCACAACTAAAGCCATTTATTCATTCCCACACATTTCTTTGTAGTCAGGCTTGCATTTGACTCATAGAGAATATAAAAAATGGTGGAATACAACTCACATACATTCAGGCTTTTTTTGTCAAACAACCCAGTATTACAATTGAACGGAGTTAAAGGAAAACAAGCTCTTTGCAGGTAATCTCCCAGTAAGGGCATGAAGTTTAAGGCAAGTACAACACTACGGAAAGTACCTGGATACTTGGCTCAGAAACCTGTGATTTTTTTTTTTTTTCCCCCGAGTGGGGCTTTTTTAAGGCATGAGGAAAAACCCAGATATTTTAATCCAGAGTAATCAAAGTTTTTTTGTCTTCGAAAAACAAAAGGTCTTGAGTGGAACAATTTAACCCTGCTTGTAGCAGCCCAGCAAACAATGACACAGCATTTCTGGGAGGAGAGGGAAGCAGCATAGCCTAACAGGTCACTCACTGCCCTCTGAACTTTCCTGCCACCAAAGTGATCCCACAAACCAACCCAATGCACACAGCCCTGGCAAAGGTCTGGCTGGGAACGGTTGTGAAGGGTGGCTGGAAAACACAAAATACCTTACACCTGTGAGCCAGAACTACCGAGAAGTGCTTGCTTTGTGTCAGGCTGTGCAAACAGTAGAGGAGATAAGGAAGTTCAGAGTTTCCTTCCCAACACACTGGGGATGCAATGCCAGGATGCAGAAGTGACCGTGTCAAACAGCATTTTCTTCCCTGAGCTTCTGACTCAACAAGCAAAACAGGCAATTTTGCTAGAACAGAAAATGAGATTATATCTCCATTAACTTGGTAAAACCAGTTCATTAGCAGATTTTTAAGAAAGACTACACTAGACTACGTCACTACTAAGTGTCTACTAAGTGTCACTGCTACTTTCTATGGAAATAAAAGTATTTGCATGCTTTACTTACTTCCTCTTTGCATTTGTATCTCTTTTATGCAAATGACAGTGCTGGGTCAGGTAGGGTTGTAAGAGCCAAGAATTATGGGGGTCACACAATTCCACAGAATTTATTATTCCACAATTCCAGAGTTTACCATAAATGAATCCCTTTACATACTCAATACTACAAGGCACAAAGAGTACATATAGGAAAGGCAATATGCTAAGGAAAGCAACAGCTGTGAACTTTTTGGAAGAAAAACAGAAGGTAAAACCAAACTGAAGATAAGAAAAAAGAGAAGGCATCAGATTGCCTAACCAGGCAAGCTGGGGGATGGTTCTGCAAGGAAGACCTACAATGTGACACCACATTCAAAAAGGGCAGTTAATTAAAAGTATGAATGAGGAAAAAAATGAACAAGGAATGGAAAAAAACAAAACAGGAAATACATGAGTTGGGTTATAAACTGGAAGGCAGCTGCATGACAACAGGCAGGTATAAAAAAACAGATATCAAAAACAAAGGAGGTGTTGTAGATAAAATATTCTCAGGAGATAGCAGCGGTAAAGAAAAAGGGGAATAAGTTAGCAATTCAATATACTAAATAAGCCAGAGGGCACAATTTTATCTGGTATTCGGTTTGTTTTCTACAAGCACAATCAAAACAGATACAAGGCACCCTGCCAAAGGGTGGCTGAGATGGGCTTAATGGAGGAACAACCTTCAGAGAGAAACAAGCAGTGGAGTTTTATCTCCAAAGTTTTGAAAATAGAGAAACCATAAAAAAAAAGACTGGAAAAAGGAGACAAATACATACAATGTTGAGGGCCAAGCACTGTTTCTGTTCACAGCAGAAATCAAGGGGATGGCATAATTATTAACAAGGGTAGAGGAAGTGCATGGGCATCCATTAAGCCACATCCAGGATTTGAGTCCACTCTACTATTCTGCACAAAGAGTGCTATGATACATCTGTTATTGTCACCTGAGCAACTCACATGTAAATTATATGGTCAACACATTTCCAGGAAATACTGCAAAAGTAAAAATATTTGGGGCCTCATTACTCTGACACTCAGCACACGTAAATGTCAACACAACCTAATTACCACTGGTGTTTGTACTACAGCACAGAACTAGGACCACCAAAGTGGTCTCTGTTACTCCATCTCAGAGTTATGCTGCACTCAGAGGCTCTCACATTAGCACTAAAAATTAGGAACTTTTTAAACTGACTTTGTAGAATCCAGCCCAATTTTCATTCCCAGTCTATTTTCCAAGCCCACCAGTGAGTGTGTCCTGAGTGCCCACTCCTGAAAGAAGATGAGCAGCTTCAGCATACATCAAAGTCAAACAAAACTTAAACACAGCCCCTCATAATATTCAACTATGACAGTCTGGGATATAAAAAAGCAGCATTTGATGTTATAACAAGGTAGAGGACCACAGAAACAAACAATACATTTTATAAAGCAAAAGCTGCAACCCAGGCCATCTCAATTGTGAGATGTGTAAGTTTAGTTCCTTCTTGTACCGCTTTGAATTTTATATTTAATCCTTTCTGCAGTAAAATGCCTGTTTATAATACAGAAAACTAAGTAAGTGTGGAGATAATTTAACAAAAAATCAGGAAAACCACTCTCTTCTCAGTTACTTCCAATTTTCATACCTTTACACTTACAAAATGTAATAATAATTTAACATGCAAAATGTAATGTAATGTAATTGTTGAAGTATACTGAATGCTATTTGAAGATT
Organism: Pycnonotus jocosus; assembly: GCA_013400435.1. Lineage (NCBI taxonomy): Eukaryota > Metazoa > Chordata > Aves > Passeriformes > Pycnonotidae > Pycnonotus > Pycnonotus jocosus. The sequence continues at coordinate 55,610 of VWYP01034235.1, read as the reverse complement.
GAGAATAACCTTTTTGAAAGCACAAGGTAAGGACAAGGGAATGTATTTAAGAGCTTTGATATGCAAACTATATATAAGAACCTTGTATTAACATTTTTACTTTTTCCTGTGCTATGCACCATTTTTTTTGCCAGTTGTGCTCATTGCCAGCTTGCTACTGTTTAGTTTTTTAAACATTTTTACAGTGAATTAGCAACAGAATTTAATATTGCCATTGATAACAGATGGAAAGGTGGGAAAAAATCCAGAGAACAAATAAGAAATTCTTAGAGCTATCAACAGCCCAATTTCTTTCTCCTATTACACACATAAGATTAAATATACTTTGTCCAAGGGATGTATATTGATATTAAAACAACTCTACTCCTTGGTATGACCAACTACAGAAAGGGGTTAATTTTAGATTCTTCATGTTTTAGAGTGAGTTAAACAATGAATAATTAGCATATTTGGATTACATTTACAGTTTAATGCAAATTATGTATCTCTTCAAATTTCTGTATTTTTTTTTCTTGAATCTCCTATTTAAGTTCTTCAATTGCACCCAAGACTCCTCTCATCTCTTGTCCCTGATGGTCACTAAAAACTTTGACGTGTCCCTTTGGGAAATGGACATTGGGTTTCAGATAATAATTTACTCACAAGCAACTACCCTAGAAGCAAAGCTGCCCTGATGCTGAAATATAAACTTGGTCTCACAGTTTAAACCAACCTTCCTGGAGAATTACTTTAAGCCGCTGCCAGAGTTGTAGAATAGGCAACAGGGAGTAGTAATGCCTTAAATTGAAAAACCAAAGATACAGCAGAGCGTATAAACCTAAGCCCAAACATCATGTTCCTGTAAGTCATTTAGCCTAAATGAGTCAGCTTCACAAGGCTGAAAATGCTCATTAAGATGCAGGTTTCACTTCTGAGTTCAGAGGAACCAGGTTTTGGTATAGCTCCAGAGCAGCTCACCCTGCCCCAGACTCCATGCTACCACACCTGCACAGATTCCAGTATCTGATTTAAAACTAAATTAGGTATTTCTAAATCATAACATGGTAGTGGCAGCATTAGGTAAGGAAACTGCTGCCAGGTCACAGCACTGTCCTGAAAGTAAAAGGACAACTGGACCCTCTAGACAGTGGTTTGAAAGGTTTTTTGTTTGGGTATTATTTTCCTCTCTTCCTAGGATCAAGGAACATCCAGTACTTCCAGTGCTCAGAGGGGAGGATTTTATGTTGGTATAATTGAAAGATCTAAGCAATATGGAGCCATAACAATAAGCCTATTTAAAGTGTTTTAACTGTTACAAACCTCATCTTTATATTTGCCAGTTCCTACTGTGCCTCATGCAAATTCTTACTGCACAAGCATCTTTACTTTTTGTTTGCCAAGATTCTGACAATTTTCATCCCGCATAATAAGACTTAAAATATCATATAACACCTTAAAGCTCCCAAGGAAGTTTTGTGTCAATGTCCTCAAATTATTGCAAGTATAAGAATATGTTTAAGAACAGTCCCCTCTCCCAAGGATTTGGTAGAGTTGAAAACACTCCTGTAGTAGTGCATGCTCCATGAAGTACTACATCCTATGCATGCCTTTTTATTTAGGCAGAACTGCTGCTCAGCGCCAGATGTAAGCATTGGTTCATTTTCAGGCGTTCATTACTTCAAGACCATTATTTTGCTTCTTTCATCAGGTTTTATAGACCCGGTGAGGGCACAGTCAATTCTGTGCGCATGGAGGATCTCAGGCTGAAGCTCTGACTCTGACGAGATACAGAGCAGTCACATGAAACACAAATTTCCCCACTCTGTCGTGGGAAGGTGCCTCAATCCTGGTTGGCAGAAATCACATCGATGGACCAGAGGGCCATTCAACTCCCATCTAACTCCAAATCGTGGTCCTAACTCCGAATCTTGTTCCCTCCTCAGCACAGCCATCCTTCAGGCCACACTGTGGCAGTCCCCGGGGGCAGGGTGCCAGCATCGCTCTGCTCTGAGCGGTAATATGAGCACAGCCTGCCCAATAAAATCACCGAGGCACAGCCGGGCGGCAGAGGCCGTGTTTGGCAACAGGTCCCCGGCACATGCGGGGGACCCGCGGTCACCCTGCTGAAGGCACAGCAAAGTTGTTCTGCAGCGCGGTACCCCCGGGGGCTCCCGGCCGCCAGCAAGGGACAGGAGCCCCAACTCCGCCTTGCCGGGTGTTTCACAGCGAAACCGGAGCCGGTGTCTCCGGCCTCCCGCCCGCCCCATCGCGCTGGGAGCCCAGCAGGTGCGAAGCGCTGCCAGGCAGGTGCTGTCCGCCGGCAGCCGCCTGCTGCCTACCTGCCGGGCGCCGCCGCTCCGGGGGCGCGCCGCCGGGCGCCTGCCG
>VWYP01034235.1:42647-53204 GCA_013400435.1 Pycnonotus jocosus | reverse complement strand
GCTCCAGCGCGGTCCGGTCGCGATGGCGACGGACGCGGGCGGACAGAGGCCGGGGCTGGCGCGGCCCCTGGCGGTGCCCGGGCGGGCCCGGGTCTGGCTCCCGAGCGAGCCCTCCCTTCTGCTGGCTGTGGGGTGCTGGCGAGACAAGGGCATTCAGGTGTTCTCGGAGAGGTTTTCCCCTCACAATTAATGATTCGCGCTGAGAAATACATAGATAGAAAAGACGCTGTAAAGGGAAGGTCACCTGCGTGAGGCTGGTCACCCTGCTCCCGCCTGGGCTTGGGGCACTGTGTGCCACCACCACCTCAGAGTGCTGCCGAGGCTGTGGCCCCGTCCTGGTGGCTTACACTCAAATATGTGCCAAGAGGAGCGTCTGCCAAGGACTGCTGGAATCGGCTGTAACCCTTAAAACCGCCACCAAGCCTGTACACAAATGTCCACTGTTGTTGTCGGCCAATATGAGCTTTCTTCACTCTCCCACTGGTTTGACCCTGTCTGGATACCAGGCACCCACCAAAACTCTTCTATCACTCCCTTGGAGGGAGGGGACAGGGGAGGGGACAGGGGAGTGGACAGGGGAGAAAAAATGTAACAGAGGGTTCATGAGTTTAGATAGAGTCTGGGAGAGATCACTCACCAAATACCAACACAGGCAAAACAAACTTGAATTGGGGATATTAACTGAGTATATTACTAACAACCACAGAGCAGGATAATGAGAAGTAAAACCAATCTTAAAAACACTTTCCCCCCAGCCCTCCCTCCATCCCAGCTCTACTCCTCTCCCCCAGGAGCACAAGGACACAAGGAATGGAGGTTATGATCAGTTCATCTCAGGTTGTTTCTGCTGCTGCTCAGGGAGAAGAGTCGTTCCCCTTCTCCAGCATGGTGTCCCTCCCACGGGAGACAGTTCTCCATGAACTTGTCCAACATGAGTTTATCCCGTGGGTAACTGAACTGCTGCAACGTAGGTCACTCTTCCACTGGGTGCAGTCCTTCAGGCACAGCCTGCTGCAGCCTGGGTCCCTCACAGTGTCACAGCTCTTACCAGAAACCTGTTCCACTATGAAGTCCTCTCCACAGATTTGCATGTACTTGCCTGGAGCCTGCTCCAGCAGGGGTTTTCCAAGGGTTCACAGCCATGCCTGAGGCACCTCTTCCAGCGTGGGTCCCCTCCATGGGCTACAGGTGGATCTTTGCATCCCCATGGACCTCCAGGTGTTGCAGGGGGACAGCTTGTTTCCCCATGGGCTGCACCACAGCCTGCAGGGGAATCAGCTCCAGCCCCTACAGCATCTCCTCCCCCTCCTTCTCTACTGACCCTGCTGTCTCCAGAGTTGCTCCTCCCACATATTCTTACTCCTCTTTTCTCTGTCTGCAATTATATCTGTACAATGACTTTTTTCCCTTCTTAGAGGAAAAGCTTCTGGCATGTTCTCACAGAGGCCTTGTAGCCTGCCACTATCAACTACTACAAACCCAACCAAACACTTCACGTGGAAAGAAATGTGTGACATTACATCAAACAAGGCAATTTATCTGATCAGTATTTTTGCTTACAGCAAATACTGATATTTGTTTGAAAGGTTTTAAAATTACTCAAACCCAACCACTGATGTTTTTGTTGGATGGATCTTTGCAGTTGCTCTGATTGGCTGCTGGGCTCTGTGGCTGAGCGAGCGTGAAGGATGCTGTGCCACCAACAACATGGCAATGAAATTAATGTTGTAGACTGAGGAATTCTTAGTCTTAGTGACCACTGGGTTGCTCTACTGCCCTACATAAGTCCTAAGTGTCCCCCAGTGTACAATGTGTCATGTGTACTTCAGTACTCTGCCACAACAGTAATAATGAGCGGCCACAAAGGATCAAAACAAAGGGAAGCAGGAGAACAGGATAATAACTTTGAGTCTTGATGTTTAAGAGGCATTGCCTTCCCCATACCCAGGTTTTTTGCTCAGAGGACTTCAGCAATGGCTATTTGTATTCCTGTATTACTCTTTTACTCTGCAATGATATCTCCAGTGTCAGATGGGGTTTCAAACAGAAAAAAACCAAGTAAACTTAAGTGGAAAAAAAGTCTCTGAACTTACAAGAATGACCACTGTGATTTTAGAAGTTATGTCTTCAATGTAGCTATCTGTAACAGCAAAAATTTTTACAATAATGAACATAATAATTGTTGCAGGCATTCATGGATTATTATGGCTTCAGAAATATAATTAATAAAATAATTTGCTGAACAAGTTTAGGGAAGGAACCCTATTTCACCAAATCCCATCTCAATATTTTCATTACGTGAGAACTACCAGCTGACAATTCAGCCAATCTGAGAAAAATCAAATTTTAAAAACCACCTTGCAGTCCTGTTATTCATTCACAGTGTTTAATTTTGCTTATTCTTTTGAAATTTTCTTCTAATCACATTTCCTTTCATTAAGAAAAAGGTCTTGAATTTCTGTGGTGAAAATCCACTGAAGTAAAGGAAAAAATTAGGTTCTATTTTTGATATGTTTTGTAAAGCCAGTGCATACAAAATCAGAATCACCCAGTGTCACTCACTGTAGAATAGAATCTTGGTGCTGCATCCAAAGACTAGTATACATTTTCACATTCTCTACCCCACTCCTCCCAAGTGGTTGCTTCTTCCATGCTGTGTTACTGGCCCATATAACCTCTTACTCCAGCTGCTACAACCTCCTCACAAACACTATCATCAGGCCGTTTCAAGTACAGCTGGAGAATTTATGTTCCTAAACTCTTATTTATTCAGACTACTAATTTTGGCCTCTTGAAAGATAATTCCTTTATTTTTTTCCCACAGGCTTCTTGCCCTCTCCTGAATCACAGGTTACAATCAACTCCAAGATGCTATTAAACTCTTTCTTTTTGGCTGATTTACTCTTATTGTCTTGTTAGATCATCCTCCTTCCAGTTTTACCTACTTCATTATCTGCTTCTCCACAGAAGACATTTGTTTCCTCTCATGGTATTCCACAAGCTAAACTTTTTTTTTTTTTTTGGGGGGGGGCAAATCTGGCCTTCTTTCTATTAAAATTTTGCCTAGAAATTACACTTTTAATGAGACTTAAGAAAAGCTGAGTATATTAATTTATCTTTTAATTTATTCTTAGTTGACTGAACTGCACACATACATGAGGTTCAGTGTTGAACCCCTGTAATATAAGCAGAATATGATGACAAGAAGAATGGAAAGCAGAAGGAAAAGGATGGGGAAAATGCATTATATTCCAGTTATTAATAATGTGATCTGATGCCTTGTCCATATGTCATTTTAGTCAGTCTGTGCCTTTCTCTCACCATTTAGACTTTTTGGGAGACAGACGGTATCTTCCTATCTGTTTAGAAAACACTTGATATTTCAATTTCTACTGCTGTCATCTTCATAAATTATCTTTATGCTGTCATTTTCCAGTAGTAAGGACATATACAGGAGAGCCAGATCATACAGTCAAAAGACACCCTAGATCTTGTAGTATCTCCCTGACACAGACACCAACCCAAACCCCTCTTGAGAGTCAGAGGTAAGTCTGTGTACTGAAGGTATTGGGAGACTGAAACCCTATTTCATTTTGATACCAAAGCACAGATTTAAATCTGCATTGGGTAGCACCAAGCAACAGGACAAGAGGCAACAGACAGAAACTGATGCACAGGAAGTTCTGCCTGAACAGGAGGAAGAACTTCACTGCGTGAGTGACCGGGCACTCGATCAGGTTGCCCAGAGCGCTTGTGGAGTCACCCTCACCAGATATATTCCAGAACCATTTGGACATAGTCCTGTGCCATGTGCTCCAAGATGCCTGCATAAGCATTCAGTGTTGTTGTTAAGAGATCAGCTGTGATAAATTAAATTAATGTGTAAAAAGTCTACAAAATACTTGAAGGACTAATAAAAATAAAAATTAAATTAAGATATTAACTGCTAATGTCCTTTATAAAGACAAAATGCAAGGTGTTTTATTCTGTCTTGAAATCTCATAAGGAGAAGTGCTGGGTTTGGTTGGGGTAAAGTTAATTTTCTTCACAGTGGTTAGTATGGGGCTCTATTTTGGGTATTTTATAGCAAATATATTTAATGCATGATTGCTGCTGAAGAACCGTGTGACAGAGCTAAGATTATCCAAATGGTGCATCAATGGCAGAGTCTTTCAGTTGTTTCTGAGATAATTGATTTCCAGCTCCCTGTTGACTATCACAACAGTGATCATTAAAATAGTATTAGAATTTCTGTTCCCATGAAAATTTTTAAATATTCTTTCTATATATTAACTGGGATGAAGGCTGTTTCAATAAACGAAGAGCCCACAGTGCCACCTTCTTATAAAGTACGGAATTCTTGGTGCTGAATGCAAAATCACCTAAATATTAGCAGTATTAAAACTGACACAGTCCTTGCATTTTCGGAATATTAATGTAATTGAAATATCACAGGTCATTTTTGCAAGCTCAGATTTAATTTCTTACCTCGGGATCTCTCCTCAAAGTTTGGCTCTGGATCTAAGCTCCTTCTGCAGCCAACAGAGAAAGACAGGCATGTCCAGGTGTTAACTCATCTTTCTGAAGGAAGGCACTTCTAAAGAGTGACCCTATCTCTAGTATCTCTAGTCTGGACGAGTTCAAGAGAAAATAACTTCAGCTTTCATGTTTAAGTTGACAGAAGTCATCTCTGTCTCTGCCTACACTGCAAATGCGATGGTGTCAGCCAGTATGTTAGTGACAGTTCAGGGACATGGCTGAGATGCTCCCTGTGTGACAGAGTGAAAGAGAACAGTTTTATTTTCATCATGCTGCTGACAGAATGGTAATGCACACAAGCCTTTGAAGCAGTGCAGTTTAGGGTCCCATATCTACAGGAAGGAAACTACAAATGCTGACAAATGCCACAGACTCTGGAAATCTTTGATACTTCTAGGAAAGTCCTGAATTCCTCCATTCATGCTGGGTTTGGCTGAGAATGAATTAGGTTTTTTTCCCTAGTAGCTGGCACAGTGTTTGTTTTAGATTTAGTATGAGAATAATGTTGATAATATATTGATGTTTTAGTTGTTACTAAGTTGTGTTTACTCTAAATCAAGGACTTTTTATCTTCCCAGGCTCTGCCAGTTAGCAGGGATACAAGAAGCTGAGGAAAGCACCAAAGGGATGATCCATATCATAGAATGTCATGTTTAGTAAATAAACTATGGGGAGTTGTCCAGAAGCTGCCGATGACTGCTTGGGGTCAGGCTGGCATTGGTCAGTGGGTGGTGTGCAACTGTGTTGTGCATCACCTGTTTCTCTGGAGTTTTATTCCTCTCTCTCCTTTTCTTTACAACTACTAGTAATAGTATCATAGCATTGTATTTTAATCATTAAATTGTTCTGATCTCAATTCATGAGGTTTACTTTTTTGTTCAGGTTCTCCTCCCAGTTGAGGTGAGGGGGACTGAGTGAACAAGTGTGTGGAACTCGCTGACTGGGGTTAAACCATGGCACATGCCAAGCAAAACCAAGTGATCAAACCTGTTAAGAGCTGTGCAATTCAACCACATGGACACAGTGTGAAAACACGGGCTTTATGAAAGTAAATTTTCATGATACAGAGAAAAACTTAGTTCTGTAGCCAACCAGAGCTCCTGCTCTGTAAATCCAACATGTCAATGCTGACAGCCTCAAGGCTTTTGTAACTGTAACTTTGTCATCAGAATTGGACTGGGCAAAAGTGCACATTTCCTCACTTTCCATCTTCATCTGATGTGCCTTCTATGCTCCCTCTGCAGTACCCAAAACAGAGCTGTAATGGAACCCAGCTTCCTCACCCCTGGGACATGTAGGATTTCACTGCATAGCCATTAAGCAGCTGCTTGTCCTCTTGAAGAGCAGAATTAAATTAGACATCTTTCATCATCCTTGTACCACTGAGAAATTTCAATCCCACATGTAGCTGGTAATACAGAGAAAATCCAAAACATAACCATAGAATGCAGCTGAATGTTAGTGATATCAAACAGATCCATGTGAATGACCCTTGCAAATGTGCAATAAATCTAGTTATGAAAAATTAAATTAAAGTTTTACCAGAGCTACTTAGCTTTTCCATTTTATATTTTATATTACTTGTCATGAGGTTTGAAAAAGCTAAATTACTTCAACCTTTGCTATTTAAAATGAGCATTGATTTTTTTTCTCTTCTGTGTTTTGAGAAGAGACAAAACCAATGCTAATAGTTTTATCCAGGAGGCTGTAATGGCACAATTGCAAAGCAGGCTCTTCTCAGATTGCATCGCAAAACTGTGTTCCTTTTTTGAAAACAAAGCAGAGGAGATATTGTTATAGCTTCACCTCCACCTGTTGCTGTATTACTCATGGACAAGTTAGAAGCTTCTGCCAAGATCTCTTCTAGTCCTTCAAGTGGTTCTGTCTTGCGTGTGTACTTTGAAGTTCCTATTGCTTGTGTGGAATGTCTATACTTGATGTTTTAGACATGTCTCAACATACAAATCACCTGATTACAAGTCAGTTCTGTTCCAGCTACCTTTCAAAAGGGTTGCTGCCAGCCACATTTAACCCCACTGGGCTGAGATTAACTAGTAAACCTAACCTTCAAGCTGTATCTGCATTTATTTGCTTGACTACCCACTCCACTGATGAAAATAGTAAGTTGGTTTTTCTTTTCTCTAGAAGAACAAGATTTATGCTTTAGGTACAGCTCCCCCAATAAATTTTGAAACATTGGTCAATTTTAATCAAATTTACTTAGTAGAATATGTCTCAACATACTACATTTCTGTGCATCCTGTGAAGGAAATGCAGTTGAGCAGTAGTGAGGAAAAGGCTCCAAAATGAGTTCTGCTCTCCTTAGGGATCTGCACACAGCAGCTTAGTCTCAAGAAGCCACCAGAAAATAGTTTCACTTGTCATTTCTTACCTCTGGTACTCTCACCTCTCCTGCTTTCCCAGTATCTAAGCCATCCACTGTTCAGCTCAAGAGAGGAAAATAATATTGTTACTGATTCAGCAGATGGGGAATTGAGGCACAATATGATTAAAAATCAGATTTTCACAGGCATTTATGCACATCTCAATTGAAATCTTATGGCTTGGATTTACAGTAATTTGCCCAAGGTCATACAAGAAGCATGCAATAGGCCTGGGAATTGTATCCAAGCTTGCACTTTGCTCTTTGGACCATACTTCCCAAACGGGATGTAGTAACTTCAGAATTGCAGCTGCCCAGCCCCCTCTTTGGCGGGATACCAGTCTGTGAGTAAACACATCCTTTGGTCCTCATGGCATGAGCATCAAAGCTAGCTACTCTTCTAGGTCTGCCTCTCATGTGAGAGTCTGGCACAGTGCAGATGCAGTACGTGTCTCCCCTTCAGAGCTGTGGGATCACATAGCACAAAGGCCAGCTCAGCACCCAGCTCCTTCCAAGTGTAGCAGAAATTTTATTGTTAAAGGGGGAATACTATCTAAAAGGAAGGCATGCTTAATTAGCTAAAGAATTTTTCAACACAGCAGTGAGCTACTGATCCTTAGAAAAAGAAAAATGTCTTGAATTTCATTTAATTCCATCTGGTCTCATCCCACTCTGACTTGGTTAATTACCTGTAGATAATTTCTTCTGAATTTCCACATTTCATCTTTTTCAGATAGCACTGCTTAGCTCTGTAGCAGCTTCAAGTATCTTTTATTTAGGAATACAAATAAGAACGCTCTCATCTACAAAAACAAACAAAGAAGATCATGAACATTAGAAAGATCATTATTAAGAATGAATACCAGTTCCTGAAGCCCCATGGAGTCCATAGTTTGATGACAGACCTATTTCCAGTCTATTACACTAAGAATCTTACAGTTTCGAGAACTCTGGAGAAAGTTAGATGCATAATTCACCCACCCTACATCCAGTGCTATTTCTACCAAAATTGGTATTTCTTATTTCAAGTACATATTTTTCCAAATGAAAAATATGAGTCCACAGTGTGAGTCCACAGCACAAGTAAGGCACATTCTGGAACAAGCTGATATATCTGTTCTGGTTTAAAGAAGTATACTTGCTCACCTTAGCTAAAACCTACTAAATAGAACAGAAGATATCTGAAGATTTTGATTTCCTCACTGGAACTTTTAGGCACAAAATTACAATCTCAGGAAGTAGATCACAGCCTCACCAAATATGGAGCTTGAGAGTAATTTAAGCATAGGAATAAAATAACAAACCAATTGAAGACTGAGTGACAAGTGTGTGACAGAAATGGAGGAACACAAAATATGTATGTAAAAAATGTATGTAAATGGGAATGCTATGCTGGCTTGGATTCCCTGACTCCAGCTGGCTGACAAGTTTAACCACTGAGTGCTGTTCTGCTCCCACTATGCTGTCCTAAAGAAAAGTGCTGAGTAGAAGTAGGTAAGTAGTTTTTCCATCAACACAACATTGATAGATATCAGTAAAAAAACCACAGGACCAACTGATGCCTTGCCCCTAGGCAACACAGAATCTGAAAAACATGAAAGCTAAAACTTAAGGCATCAAAACAATATTTTCATTTCAAGTTTGAAAAAAATGCAGTAGAAAAGAAAATGCAGTTTTCAAGAAGATTCAAACCCAGCAACTAGCAGCTCAAGAAAAGGGCACTGTCTGCTCCGTGCCCTGAAAAACCTGTACACTGGTCAGTGTTCATCTTTCTAATCACTTGTGAAATTCTGGGCTGACACAACAAAATCCACTCAAAGATCTTAGATTAATAATGTATCATCATGGCATTGCACTTAGTGAACATAAGGTATAAAACAGATACAGGGGAAAACACATTCCCTAAGGTCCCAAACTTAGTGAATATTCTTGCATTACTTAACATCTTCTGGGCATTAAAAAAAAAAAAATACTAATTACTGCTCATAGTACCCATGAGGCAGCATTAAGCCGCATATAGCATTTGCAGTAAAAACCCATGGCCATGCAAAATTCTTCTGGCTTGATGTTTCACTTTAAACTCAAAACAATCCAAATGCATGGACATTTGGAGTGAATCTAAATCTTTATGACATATCAAAGCACATGAAAATAATGTTACACGAAACCATGTGGAAATGTGTAAGGTTTATTGAGTTCTGCTTTGTGTAAATTCCAGTACCAGAAGAGAGCCAGGAGAGGAGTGTACTGTATTTATCAGATATTAACCAGAAGACAATGCTAGCAGAAGCTATTGTGAAATGTGAGTTTCATACTAGTTTAGTTAAAATACTTAAGACCCTCAAATAATGAAGAATTACTACAGGTTATTAAGAATTGCACAAACCAAAATATTCTTATTACCTCTGTTATGGACATTCCACATACACATGTTGGTGGCAGATGTGTGGAATGTCTTTGGCTGACTTTTGACTCTCTCTGATTCTAGTGAATGGAAGGACTGGTGGATTATGAAGTGTTTCATATAAATGCTTCATAAGAGAGTTTTATAAATCTCAGTGGAGAAGTAAGTCCAACTAATATCTTCACTCAGCAGCCCATATTTCTTCAAAATAAAGCCTAAAATTGGAAGAAAAATGCTCCCTTTAAGCCCTGTATCACCAGGGGGAAATGATTCTTTTTGGTTTCCAGTGAAATTTTACTTTTTTGGGGGAAAGGGGTAATACAGACTCACAGATCCCCTCACCCAAGGTTCTGTTCCACCAAATGGTTGGTTGAACCTGGGTTCCATGAGCCATCCTTCTCCTTCAGGGAACTCCTCCTCTTCATCAGCGTCTTCTTTCTCAGGCTGTGGAAAATGGAGAAAGTCACTGGGGATGTAACCTGTTCTCTCAGCTGGTGAGTCTTGATGCAAGTGTAGGACAGGCTGGAATAGATCTAAGGAACCTCCACAATAATGGTGCCTGTCTTCCTGACAACAGGCACCGGCTACTGAGGCGACAGGGGGGTGATGCCAGGAACAAGGCCAGCGGGACACAGCCGGCAACTCTCCCCCAGCCTCCACCTCCCAGGGCAACGAGGACAACTGGGGGACTGGAGCATCTCTTCTGAGGAAAAACTGGAGAAGCTGGTCCTGTTCAGCCTCAAGAAGAGGTGACTGAGAGAGGACCTCATCAACGTCCATCAGTATCTGGGGGAGGGTGTCAGAGGACGAAGCCAGGCATTTTTGGTGGTAACAAGCAATAAAACAAGAGACAACGGGCAGAAACTGATGCATAGGAAATTCCACCTGAACATGAGAAAGACCTTCTTTACTGTGTGGAGACCACACACTGGAACACGTTGCCCAGACACTGGAGGTATTCCAGAGCCGCCTGGATGCAATTTTGTGCCTTGTGCTCTAGGATGACCCTGCTTGAGCAGATGACACACTGTGGTCCCTTCCAACCTGACCCATTTGTGATTCTGGGCGACCGAGGCCGTAGTGAAGAGCTGCCCCCGGTCAGGGGCCCGGCTACACAATCGCCGGGAGCAGCAGCAGCAGCAGGCCCGCGGGGCCGAGCCCTGTGGCCGGCAGAGCCCTGGGTGGCAGCCCCGGCCCCGCTGTGCCCCAGTGCCGCGCGGGGAGGGCGGTC
>VWYP01034235.1:1495-42114 GCA_013400435.1 Pycnonotus jocosus | reverse complement strand
GGGGCTCCGCGCTCTTTTGTGTCTGCCCGGCCGAGCCCCCTCCCCTCGCCGCGGGAGCGAGTGGCCGGGACCCCCACCACGCCCACGGCCCCTGCTCGGGCCAGGAGCCGGGCAGCGGCACCACAGCGGCCCGGTCTCTCCTCTCGGTCACCCCGGCGCCGTTGTCGGGACCGAAATTTCCTGGAAGGTTTGGCGGTATTTTGCAGGGATGAGGAGCGTAGGGCGAGGCCCCGGGATGTGGTGCCAGTACCCGGCTGGCGGTGCGGGCGGGAATGCCAGGCCTTAGTGGGCTGCACGGGCGCCCGGCAGAGGCGCCTGGCCGGCCCCGGTCAGGTGCGGGCAGCGCGGAAATCGCAGCCAAGGTGACCAACAATAAAGTTGCTGATTAACTGAGGACTCCTCGTTTTGTGCCATTTGTAAACAAGGGGTCACGATAGACGAGTTACCTCGCGAACAGATGTGAGCTGGGTGCCAGGAAGGCTCGGAGGCTGTTGGTGTAAATAGGAAGGTGTCCCCCGTGCCCCAGCGCCGGCTGCGTTTGCATCATTGAAGGGCATGAAATCGGGGAATGGGATCGATCGGCTCGCGGTGGCACAGAAGCAGCTGGGTGGCGTCAGCACTTGTCCTGTGACACACATGACAGATGGGAGAGAGACGGGACCCTGCCATTATCAACGTCCACACAACTTTTCTGTGTGTGGCAGGTGTTCTTGGGCAGACCTGTGTGTGCTAGCCACTGCTCTCCAGAAATTATGTAGGTGGGGGTACTGAAGAGTACTGCCGAGGTTATTCACAGACAATCCTATTGGAAAACGACAAAAAATTTGTGTGTTCTAGTAATGTTTCTGCGGCTATAATATATATTCTGCAGTACAGCAGCAGTAGAAAATCAACTTCTAGCTTTACAAATTTCTTTAAGGCTTAACCAAAAAGATTTTGTTCTGAAAAGAACTGTCAGGTAGAAGCTACCTAGTGTGCTTGGCTTGCTTTTGGGATGGCAAAATTATTGATAACAATGATCCAAACATTTCTAGGCAGTGAAGAACACAGAAATCTGGATTTTGGCCTGTTCATAGACTCTGTTACATGTAGTAGCCTTTCCTTGGCATCTTGGTAGATGGCAGTTATTGTCAATTAAAAAAAAATCAGCTTTTTCAAAAGAAGCTCTGGCAAAACAGTAGGGAAAAGGAAAATGGTAGGCACCACTTTGGGCAGTATTCAGAGTCTGGCTTTAATTGGCTTGCAGGAATGGAGAAATGGTGTCTCTATATAATCATTAGCACACTGTTCCTAAACAATGAGCTAGCGATTGCTTTCTCTGTCTCTTTGCTTATGTGGCCTGTGGCATGACAGTTACAATGTAGAGGCAGGATCCTGTGCAGTTCTCTAGGACACCCGAGGTGGCTCAGTCTGAATAATTTTGAGGCCTGTGTGAGTTGCTTTTGCGCTGTGCACTGAGCGGGTGGTTATACGTGGTCTTGGCTGCTGGCATTTACAGCTATGGCGTTACATTGGGAGAAGTTATGAGCACTGGGTGTTACTTCAGGATTTGACAGCTCCAGCAGTTCAAAGCTTAACACTTTTATTTGTGGTAATAATTACAAGAAGGGAGGCAATGTTCAGAAATTGAAAAAGAATAGTTAAGGTATTGTCAAGATGTGAAATATAAAACATTGAAAATTTGAAAGTCTAGTGCCTTGTTTTGTCAACATTCTAAAAAGGTTTGCAATGTAGATCTAATGTCGCTCCACCTTTTAAAATTTTGGTTAGAAAGAAACTTGACTGTTTCTGAGTACTGAGTTTTGCAGTAGTGTTTTAAAGAAACTTAGTATTTGGATATTGATGTTTTAGTGGCAGGATACTTGTAAAAAGAGCAAAACATGACTATATATATACATACTGAACAATATGGATAAATAACATTGGTAGAATAAAAGCAAGTGTCAGCAAATTCAACAGATTTGGCTGAAAATATTGGTCTCGTCTGAACTAGCTTTATAAAACTCTTACTTGCCCTGTTGCTTGAGAGGAGGAAGCTGCTTGGCATGCTTGAGTTACCACCTCAACAAAGGAAAACTAACCTACTTAAAATGCTACCAAACTTCTAAAAGGAAAATGGCAGGATTTATGGATTGCTGCTGTGATAAACAGAATATTTTTTCACAAGAAAATGCTAGAAAAGTATCAAAAACTTATTATTGAAAGGTTGTAGGGGATTTCAGTCAGATTGCTGAAGGAGGGAGGCACTGCCAGTGCAGTGTGTTCAGCACTGCTTTCCTCTTCCAGCTTCTGCAGACAACTAAACTGCCTTTATTCCTGTGCTCATCTTTATTTTCCCCTCCAACTTCCCTCTTCTACTGCCAAAAGAGAATGGGTGGAAACTCGGCTTCTCTTGCTTGCTCTGTATCACTGACCCACTCCTTCTTGATGTGAAAATATGTGTGGTTTTAGTCCAGCCATGTATATTGGAGCTAACAGTGCTTGTGGATGTTAGCCAAACTGGGAAGGAGCTGCCAGCTGCTCTAGCACAGCTGAATCCGTGTGGAGGGGGCCTGTGGTCAGTGGCATTGGGGCTTGTAAGATACATAAAGCTGATTGACTGTTACATGAAGTGGGAAAGTAGAAAGGGAGCAATGCTCTCTTTGGATTTCATAAGGGAAAATTTCCTCCTTGTGGGCCAGGGGAAGGATCCTGGTACAGCCCAGATGCTGATGAGCCTTGGTGACACTGTCTGGTCCCCTCAGCATCAGTCTGCTTTTCCCAGTGTTATTCTGCTGTAGGGGAAAGCGCTGAACGTAAGGGATTAGGGAAGCCTGAGACGGAGAGAGAGTGCAGCATCTGGTTTTGTTCTAGCTATGTGCTAAGGGGTTTAGCATTATATTTTTGTGTATCTGCTGGAACAATGTCCTGTGAATTCATTCTCCAGTTGGTATTTCTTGCTGCAGATGAAAATTTTGTGGGAAATTAGGATCCTCAGAAGTCACTGAAAAATAAAAGGAAATTGAAAGTGTATTTTCAATTGAAAAATCTTTCTGCTTAGCAGAAGAGGGTGCAGATAGCTCAAATAAAACTGTATATCTCTGCTGTTATGTACTGATTCACAGCTTTACATCTCTTGTGGTAAGATGTGGCAAAATGAATGATGTGGTGTGTACCTGCAGCTTTAGTTATTGTTTCTGTCCTGCTTCTTTGGCAGACATGACTGCATGGAATGTGTACCAAGTGCTTCAGTTCATTGCATATAATTTTCTACTGCGCTTCTTGCAGGGTAGCAATTTTGGGAGACAGGGTGAATAAATACCACATGAAATACTCATTGCCAGATAACTTCCCCATTCTGAAAACAAAAATCTTGTTTCTTCAATTTGTTTTGTTTTGTTTTTCCTTTTATACTGATCTAAGCTTTAGTCCCTTCTTCTCAGTGCTAGCAGGTTTGGGCTTGCATTCTTTAGTTATCATTTAGCTGAGCCACTGATACTGACTGCACTCTTAGGGGAACTTATAAGATTAAACAAGATGCAAGTTTTACTTTGAGATACTGATGTTTTATTAGTTTAGTATAGACCTATTATAGGAACAGTCTGAGTTGTTTTTTTTTTTTAAAGCATCCTCCAGAATATTTATACAAGATGTCAGTGTAAACCTGAATGTTCATTCATTTGCATCTTATCCCTGAACCTTCTGTGATGCCCTTGAAGTGTTTCTCTTTCAACGCATTTCTTTAATTTACATGCATCAACTAGTTTGTATATCCCTAGTAATATTCCTTTTTTTATTAGAGATGGGAAAGCCAAACAGAAAACCACTAACAGAAAACATTGTGCTGCTGCTCTGTAGTCAGATTTTTCCTTTGCAGTGTAGTGTTGAATGTTTGTGTCCTGTACTTGTTTACTTTTCCCTGGTTGTTGACAAAATCAGATAGTGGCATGGTCATTTAGAGACTGACATATCACTTCTGATATGCTTAGCTCTCAGTCTTGATTCAGTCCATGTGTGTGCATGAAGAAGCTTCAGTGTCTTCCTAGCACTGGAGGCTGAGGATAATGTTCAACCTGTAGTGATTGCTTCCTGCAGTTGTGCAGAGCACTTGCTGCTGGAGGACTGAGGTATTGGGAGCCCTCGCTTGTGCTATTGGGCAGCACACAGAGGTAGGAGATGGTCTTGCGTTAAAAAGCATTGCAATGTTTGCATGCTGAAACTGCCATGCAAATGGCTACTTTAAAGCAAGTTGTGACAACTCGCCTGTCTAAAGCAAAGTCTGAGAGGAGTGTTCTTGCCCGCCTGAACTTTTAGGGTTAGATCTCCCAGGATTGAGAGATCTAGCAGTGCCTGTTTTAGCATCTACTTCCATCTAAAGTAGTAGGTCTTCCTTCTAAATGGGCCAGCATAAGAACTGTTGGCCTTTTTAGTCTCCCAGTGACTGCAGTTAGTGTAGGCAAGGTGTTGTTTCTATGGTACATTGAGCTGCTGCCTTTCCAGAGCAACTTCAGGGACACAGAATTTACTTTGTGTCATGGTTTTGGAGGGGTTTTATTGATTGTTTAGGTTTTTTGTTTGTTTGTCTAAAGAAGGGGGATTAAGTAGCAACAGTGTAGTGAGAACAGTGTTTTTTTTATTTTCTGAATGTTGTTGTATGTATTAGAGAACTTGTGCTGAGCTTGACAATCAGATAATGTGGTGACTGGCTGGAGTTTTGAACATCTGAAATGAAAACTGTAATGTGTGAGTGTGTAACTGTTTGTTATGAGATGACTGGGATAGCAGTGGCCACGTTTTCCTGCAAGGTCATGTTTGTCATCCGTTGGGCTCAAAGAAATACTAGTAGGGTGATTTGGATGGCATATTAATTACAGTTGCTATATTCAGATGCCTGGAACTAGATTTGAATTGAATGACAACTCTGGCTGACTTTCTTCCATCAACTTACTTGGACTGGAGTAGTGTGCTGAGATCCACTCCCTCCCTCACCGTGAGGTCAGCCAGGCTGAGGAGGAGGCTCTGTCTGTGGTGGCCTTCAAGGTGTGGCTGCAGGAAACCCTGAGTGCTCTGCTCTGAGCTCAGAGCTAACCCTGCCTTTAGCAGGGGTTGGACTAGAGACCTCCCACGGCCACTTCCAACATGAATGATCCTGTGGTCCTGGATCAGGACCTGGTTATGCTGAGCATTATGCAGAAGGGTGTTAGTGCTGTCCCTAATCTCTTGTCCCAGGGTTGTCCTGGCAGCTAAAAATCTTTCTTCAAGTAATACCGACAGAAGTAATTTCAGTTGATGTTAAGCTGTGAGTGCCTGTTTTCTTTGTCTGAGTCAGGTCTGCCTTTTTCTGTTGCAAGCCTTTCCCTGTCAGTTTTGCTAATCACTATTTTAGATTCATATTGCTGATAAATGTCCACACAAATTCCCACTAATGATGAAATAATACATTCTGTAAGCGGATCTGGAAATGTGCACACAGAAAAGAATAGAAGCAAGGGTATTACCTTGAGGATGCATTAGTCTAATATGACCAAAACTGTCTGTAGATACAGCAGAGGTTTGAAAGAGATTCAAGCAGGAATTGTCTTTTGAAGGCAAGCTGGGCTAATGAAAGCAGGATGATTTTAGTGTTGCTGGGTTGGATGGAGTAGCCTGCAGAGGTGAGCAGAAACCAGTTATCACATCATGGCAGAAATTTGAAAAATATTGCAGCCCTGGAGGAAGGAAATAATTTAAAAGAAATGTTTCACAGAAGATTGAAAAAGGAGAGAAAAAAAATCAAGGTATTTAAAATATCTTGTACTGGAGTTGAGTAAAGATTGTTGAGATACTGAATTGCATTCTAGAAGGGCTCAGAGAGCTGAAACTGAGAACAAGACTACCAGAAAACCCTAACTTTAATTTTGGAGGTAGCTTTCGGAATTTACCAGACTTCAATTTTAATTGTTTCAAAGTACAGAAGCAAGAGAAAGGCATGATTCTCTTAATGATGTATGGTGTCAGTTTTGGTGATTTGTGACATGCAGGATTGTGATATCCTTGCATTGTCATTGCAGTAAGCTGAGTAAGCAAACTGCAGACCCTTTGGGAGATCGAAAAGCAAAGTTAAGTCTCCCAACAAAGAGTCTGCAAAACGTGGACAAAGTGAATTTATGTAAAGGTTGGTAAAAATTCTGGGAGGTTAATGCCTGAAATACTGCCCTCCCTTTGGGTAGAGCTGCTGTGTAAGAAGTGAAGCTGGTTTACAAAAGCCCAGCAAAAAGGACTTGAAGTTCTTTATAAAAGTGTGCATGATATTCTGTACAGTGAAGAAGAGCTGGAAGAGTCTTTTCTTGAGCAGCTCCTAAGGCTCTGTCCAGCTGTTGTTGGAATGTGAGCAGCACTCATTATTTGTGCATCTGTGACCAAGTGTAACATTGGCCGTTGCTTGAAGGTTTCAAAATGAAACTCAGCCCTGTGGCCACAAGCAAAGTGCAGATTAGTGAGAGGTTAAATGCTCATATTTCTGGGTAGGTGTAAAAATAGTACAACATTGCTTCCCCCTCCTTCCCTCCCTCTTCAGGCTAATGGGCGTGCAAAGAAGTGAGGTCTGTGCTCTCACTGGCAACAACCACGTGATCCTTTGGACATCAGGGTACCCACACAGTGGTTGTGGGGTCAGTGAGTGAAGTCAGCTGGGCTCTGCCTCCCCAGGGGCTGTGTGTAGCTTTGTCAGTAAGAAGGAGGGAAGTACAGGCTCATTCCCTTTTTCTCCTGGCATTTCTCCTACCTATTAAACTGTGACTGCCCCCATCTTCAAAGCCTCATGAAGAAGTCTTGTTGGCCACCGTATCAGAACATTGAGAGAAGAACACCTAAGGATGCCCAGAGAGTGAGGCAGGGCAGGACCAGGGAATGCTAAAACATGACTCAGAAGGCACTGGGAGTAACTGGTGTCTCAGGGAGGATGAGGATGCAGAGCTGGTCCTGTGGTCTGGCTAGAAGTTTGTCAGTGGGTTTGACAAACCAACATGGAGGGGAAAGGTGAGTGAAGGATGCACTCTCTGTAGTAACTAATAGGTAAAGCATTCAGTGAGTGGGGCTGGTGTAGGTTTTCAGGGTTGTTCAGAGACACCTTGCGTGTTCTGGTCAGACTCTCACAAGAGCTGTCTACGTGCTACATGAACCAAATGATTCTGTGCCTCTGGCTGATTTTTTTGGGAAGCTTCACAAAACAGTTGAACTATTTCCACTGTCAGTAAAACTGAGGAATGACAGTGGGGATGCTGTTCTCCAATAACAGAATATTTATGCTTTGTATAAATTGATCTCATAGTTTGATTAATGTGCTGGGTCTGAGTAATAGCTGCACATAGTGATGTAACAATCACACCTGAAAGGTTTCCTTCTTCTGGTTGTAGATGGATGGGGACAGCTCCACAACAGATGCTTCTCAGTTAGGAATTGCTGGAGATTACATTGGTGGCAGTCACTATGTGATACAGCCTCACGATGGTAAGAAATGGCAGTAAATACTATTATTTCTCTGTATGTGGATATACATATATTTTCTTCCAGTTCTTGTATCATTCTCTATCTTCTTTCAGGCTAAGAATTTGCCATTGTTTTCATAATGCCTCACTGTATAAAGCATTTTTTTCTGCAGTCTGAAGAGGGGAGGTTGGAGTTTTTGATGTTGGCACAGAGATGTTGAGGGGATGACAAAAAAATTGACATTCTAGGAAACAATTTGTGTTTTGACGTGGCATTAAGAATGGTTGGTGATCAGCAGCCATGTACACTTGTGCATAATGTGATAAAATGCTATCTTCATAAAGGTACCCTGATGTTGCATCTGTTTTTAAAATTATTTCTATGATGTTAACACACTGTGCTTTCAAAGGTCTTCATCCTTCAGTGTAAGATTTTAAACTGAATTATTGCCTTCTGTCTCTCAAATATCATTTCTGTTAACTTTTCTTCATTTCATTAGACACAGAAGACAGCATGAATGATCATGAAGATACAAATGGCTCAAAAGAGAGTTTTAGAGAACAAGATATATATCTTCCAATTGCAAATGTGGCAAGGATAATGAAAAATGCCATACCCCAAACAGGAAAGGTAATACAGTTGTCTGTTAAAGAAAGTGTGTGAATGACTTTTACTCCTTCCTCTCAGTGAACTTGAGGTGATTAGAACAATATATTTTTCCAAATAATGCTGGTTTATTGGAGAAAAATGTTATAAAAGGAAAAGGCAAAAAGCCCCAGGAGCAGGAGGTGATTGAGACCAAGTCCATTTTTCTTAGATTACTGAAAGCTTTTAGTAAGTGCTGTAATTAGTGTCCAGAACTGTTCTTCATAAGGCTTTCAAGAGCTTCCTTTTTCTAAGATATGTTCTCTGAAATTGTCATAAAGGATCAGACACTATGACAATCACTAAGAATATTTTCTGTGCAATTCTCTTGAGAGATTTATTCTGCTTTCATTGAGGAAAAAAAAAAAATTCGAATAAGTGGATCATTTTGGCTGAAATAGAAATCCAGTGCTCGCCCTGAAGGAAAGAAAATGGTTAGCCTTCTATCACCTGAATATTCACATATCCAAATGCCCAAGTGACCTAAGAAGCCTGCTTTGTACCATGGAGCAGATAAGGCCAGATATTAAAAGCTTTATTTATTTCTTACTTCTAAGAATAGACTTTTTAATCCATTCTGCTGAGCTGGTGATTGTATAAGTATTTCATCATTCTACCTGTTTATCTTAAACCTTTGCAGGGCTCCTGTGGCTTGCTGTTTCTCTATTGTATTCCAATACAAGGCCAGCCACAGTAACATTTCCTCTAGCTAAAACTGATCTCTCTTTTTGGAGATCACTCTAAATAGAAGCAAGACATAATTTACTTGCATCTGCTTGTATTTTTGTAGTGTTCAGGGCTTTCTGGAGATCTGGATGTCACATTTATAACTTTGCTGTGAAAAACTCTACCCCAGTCCATATTGTCATAAATTTTTAGTGATCAAGATGAGATTTTTCTCAAGAATTTAGCATATGGGATGTAGAGCTATCTTGAAAAATCAGGATGTTTTTTGTGAAAAACTGCAAGGGAAGCTGCTGGCTGATGACTTCTGAAAATCTCACCCTATGTGTCTGAAAATACCAGAGGAACTAGTGAAGACTCTGCACACAGTTACTGCTTCAAGTTTTTTGGTTCTTTTCATGTGAAGAATAAGAATCTTACTTATTAAATCTTTTTGTTAATGACTGTCAGCTTCCCAAGTAACCATGAGTAATACTTGCTATAATTTTAAGTTGGGTAAATGACTTTTGTCTGGCTGAAAACTGTAATCAAATTTACTTATTTCACTCTAACCAGGGGCATATGTTTCTTCATTTGAGTTCTCATTTGGTAAATTTATACCAGAATACTAAAGCATTAGAAAGACTTGCTGCTAGGTGTATATTCTAATCTTTGAATCTGGGCAGGATAAAAATACTTGTCATTGCTGAATTTGTGGGAATTTACTGCAGTGGGGTTGGAACTACCAGATCTCTTGAAGAGGAGGTAGGCTGTGACATTGTAGTGAATAAGTTTGAAGAGACATGGGTAGGAAAAGCAAGAAGCATCTGTGTGTAAAAGCTTGTACAGAACTTAGGACTTCAGGAGATCCTGGCTGTGCTGCTTGAAATAATAAAACATGGGTAAAATCATGTTGGAGCTGGTCTTATGTGGAGCAGTGAGGACATCCAGTGGTTTGCTGTGCAGGTGTTGCCTAAATGGGTATTATCATTTGGTTTGGGGATGTTTCCTCTATTATCTGGTGTATTCTTTGGTGTGTGGGGGGGTTGTGGCAAGTTTTTTTAAGTCTTATGTCTTCATAATGATTTTTTGATACTTTTTCCTTACTAGATTGCTAAGGATGCAAAGGAATGCGTACAAGAGTGTGTAAGTGAATTCATCAGCTTTATAACATCAGAAGCAAGTGAGAGGTGTCACCAAGAAAAAAGAAAGACCATCAATGGAGAAGATATTCTCTTTGCCATGTCTACCTTGGGGTTTGATAGCTATGTTGAACCTTTGAAGTTATACCTCCAAAAATTCCGAGAGGTGAGTATATATGGGTATTTCCTCATTTATTTAACATTTAGGTTGTGTTTATCCTCTGTTTTAGCTCTCTGTTGTTGGAATTGTATGATGGGTAACTTGCACAGTATCTCACAGCTCTTGGTCAGGGAGTAATATAATGTTTAAAAGCATTGCAGAGGATGTCAAGAGAAAAAGGAGGAAGTAAGCATTTTGATTAGCCTTGCTGATTCAGAGTAGCTAAAGCTTTCAACTGAATAAATTCTCTAATATACTGGCGGTAGTAAATTGCTCTGCTCTTTAAAGGTGCCTATTAAGAATGTTTAATTCGATCTTTGGGTTCAGTCAATATGTACCGACTGCATTCTCTGAGGAACTGGCCTCATGCCTATTGTTTGTCTGGACTTCGGAGCTGCAAAAGAAAAAACAGTTTTTCTCATGCTGGAATTAGGATTTGCATGGAAAACGATCTGCTTCAATGGAGTTTCTAAATTTTTTTTTCAGCCTGTCCTTCAGTTTGCTTTTGATACGTGGTACATGCTAGGTATGTGATCCAAACAGTTTAATTTAGCCCTTCCCTAGCAGAATGTGACTTTCTTCCTTTCAGCAATTTAGACCTTTTCAAAAAGGAAGTTGCTTCTGTTTGGATTTTTTGTTCTGGTCTGCCTCCCCCTGTCTAAATTGGCAGTACAGTAGATAAGGATGCTCTTCAGAGTATCTTTGTTTTGTAAACCTAAGATTTTTTTAGGTCAGACTCGCTAGTGATATTTGTTTTGCTGACATCACTTGAAGCTTCCCCTTCCCAGAAGGTCATTTGCTTGATAACTAAGTGCTTGGAAGTGTAATATAAAGTTGGAGTAGTGCTGTGTGCTGTCTTTTTCCAGTTCTGTGTGGCAGTTGCACATGGTGTGACAGGGTTGTATGTGCTTTTATTAAAAAGGCAAGTATTGCCTGACTAGTTATAGTTCCTGCTGAGTAAGTCTGAAGTGGGTCTGTGCTACTTTCATTCTTAATTGACCATTTTTGCAGATTGTAGATGCTGTGGTAGCAGAGTAATTGTATTGGGTTTTAATTGCATGGATGGGTTAAATAACTGTCCTCATCAGTTTTAAATCTCCATTCCAGCAAGGGTGTCTTCAGGGTGAAACACTTCTGTTTTGTAACTGAGTAGTTTTGTCTGCAGCAAGCTGTTGCAGAGAACCCTTTTTTATGCCCACATTATTTTTTTCTAGACATTCTTATGTAATAGCATAGAGCATCAACTTCAAACTTGTAAAACTGCATGCAGATGACTGGGGGCCTTGGCTTTCTGTGCTGATATCCTTTCTGGCTGTAGTCCTTGATGTGGGAGAAGAAATTCCACATCTCGGTTTTAAATGTCAGCTCTTAGTTTATGATGATGGTGCTTGTGTGTGGTTGGTAAGCAACTGTTGCACATTCTTGGTAGGTGAGATTCTGTGATTTCTTGTAAATGCTCCTTCTGGATTACCACAGATTTTGAACTTTCTGCAGGAGGTGAAAAGCCTTTCTTAGAACTACACAGTCCTAGTTTGCCAAGTTTTTGTTTCAGGAGTGCAGCTAAGATGAAAAACGCTCATGTGATATGCACATCCTCAAATCCCATAAAGGTCTTGGATTACAGGTCTTGGATTTCAAGCTCCAGCTGTTGCACTGTGACTCTTCTACAAGTTTCAAAACTTGGCTTGAGCTCCTGGGGCTTTGAAAAAAAACTTAAGCTTTCTTTCTGCTTTTGTTGTGCTCCCTCTTCTTAGGCAATGAAAGGAGAAAAGGGAATTGGGGGAACAGTTACAACTGCAGACGGCCTAAGTGAGGAGCTCACAGAAGAAGCATTTAGTGAGTAATACTTTTTAATTTATTATGTTATTACTACAGTTTCTATAAAAACAGTTCTTCCATCAGGCATCAGCATTCTTACTTAAGGAATATATCCTGGACTAGTAATAGCTCATGTCAATTGTGAAAAATTTATAAATGCATATATTAGTGCTAGTATTTTTCTCTACACTTAAACACACGTTGTAATGAAAGGTGCAAACCTTTTTTACTTTTTCCTCAGTAGCTACATTTTTAAGTCCCCGTTCATTCTACTTGCAAGACTATTGGGGGGAAAAAAGTGAGATGAACTCCTCTTGATGACTTGAGGAGCTCATCTTTGAGAAATGAGACAGAGAAGAAAAGCATGTTTGTTTGTCTAATTTAAAGAACTTAATATTTCGTACATTCAAGAAAATGCACAGATTGGCAACTGGTAGGTGTAGGTTGAGAAGTATTGTGTGCATTCAGTGTAGTTTTTCTTCCTTTTACTATGGATTAAAACCTGACAGTTTTTTGGGATTTACACTGATTTTGTTGGTGCTGATTCTTGCATGTAGCCTCCACCTTGGCTTTTAAGTGTTATGGGCTGGTAATGTTGAGTATTAGGCTGATACAAGAGGAATTAACTCTAGTCATATCTACTGACAAGATTTAGTTTAAGTGTGTGATAAATACATGTCTAAAATCACTGGTAAACTACTGAACTAGCAAAAATTCAAAGCCTGAGGACTAAAATTACCTATTCAGGATTGGAAATACTCTTTGCTCTCAGTTTGACTTTGGTTACATAAAGCAGTGCAGACTCAGTGGGTCTCTTCTAGTGTGGAAGAGCTAGAAAAATAAAACTGGCTGGAAATTAAGAATCTAAATCTAAATATTCCAAGGGTCCCTTACAATATTTAGATTTAGCTTCTTAATTTCCAGACCTAGGAGCCTCAGAGTGCTCTATGAAAAAACTTCAGTTTGCTGTGACATAAAAAAAGCAACTCTAGCAATGTCCTGGCAGGATTAAGGATGCAAAGGAGATGTTGCAGTAGTAGAAAGAAGGTAAAACGAAACATTGTTATATGATTTATCATGTGAAGTGGTGCAGGTATTTCTCTCCACAGGGGCAGCCATAGGTCTGTCTGGAATGAATGACAGTGTCACTGCAGCAGTAGCAGTGGTAGCTGTGCTTCTGTGGCATAACCCGCAGCTCTTTGTGGTGGCCTCATGCCAGGGCTGGGTCAGGGACTCTCCATTAAGCTGTGTTGGATGTGGAGCATGCACACTGAAGGGCAGTAAATTTTGGACCTGCCAGAGCCACTCTCACTATGATCCTAATGCATCTCTTAGCCTGCAACTAAAACAATTGAAAATTTGTTCAATGAAGGAAAAAAAAAAAGACAACAACCCCAACCAACCTAAGATCTAATTACAAAACCCACAAGCATCAGCTTTCAAATGAAAACTGTTAGGATTATGCTGTGCTTTCAGAATTTTGTGTTGGTTAGACATCTTGTTTATACTTAGTAACTGAAAAAACAAAGCCCCATTGTTTGTGTCCTAGGGGAAAATGTTGTGCTACGCTGACTTAACCTACAATTTAAGAGTTTTGCTGCTTTGCTTCCAAATAGCAGTTGTAAGGCACCTACTCTGAATGTGAGAGCTCAGTGTACATGTCATGAAGGTTTACCTTGGAGCATTGCTCCCTGTGTTTTCTCTTGATATCTGAGAAGTACTTTTTACTCCTTTTGTTGGCCACCTCTTTCCTCTGTTGAATCAGCTCATGTGTGTGTCCTGAAGGACATGCTGAAGTCAACCAATGCAGTGTCAGGCTCTGGCAGTGTCTTATTTTTTGTTATTGCCTGTTCCTCTCTTCTGCCTTCCATGGGGCTCCCAAACTATGGAGTCCTTGATGGATCCCAATTTATTCAGCAGCACAGTGATTTAGTTGGGTTCCTCTGCTGTGGCTATGCTCAAGTGCTAACTTTTGTTTAAACAAAGCCAACTGAATTCTCCAGGTTTCTTAGGATACTGAGCACTGGAGATGGCCTTTTCAGTAGTCAGGGTGGTGAGCTCCACTCCATTTGCCTGTGTACAGGTGTGGATGTTCTGCTTACTCTAAGAGCAAAATTAAATTGGATTTCATGTGTTTGTTCTGAATGGGAATAGACTTGTTCACTTGTAACACTTGGTAACAACTGTGACTATACCAGTGTAGGATGGTAACTCAGGAGATTATTGGCTCTGTGGTCCTGGAGTGGACCACAATTATTTGACGGTGACAAACACATCAAACAAGGCTCTGTCTATCAAGCAGTTCCCACCTAATGTTTTTAAAATGCTCTTTCTTTCAGCTAACCAATTGCCAGCAGGCTTAATAACCACAGATGGCCAACAGCAGAATGTTATGGTCTACACAACATCATATCAACAGGTATGATCCTGTATCCTGTCTCCTACTCTCCCTTCCACTGCTAAAATCCAAACAGTAGTTCATCTGCTCTGTTCTGAAATATGCAAATTAATTTTATTTAGTGCTTTGGTGGTGGCTGTCATGCCACTCCAATGCTAAGAATTCATGGCTGCTTGCTGTTAACTGCTCTGCAGCTTCAGAAAAGGTGCAGTGGAATGTAAGCTTGCATTTTCTTTCTCTAGATCTCCGGCGTTCAACAAATTCAGTTCTCATGATTTTGAAGAAAACTTTCCATCTGGGAACACAAGACGGAAAACCTGTGCAACTCTAACGAAGAGGCAGTTTTAATGACTGGTGAAGAGACTTATCTCTTTGTATATTAAATAGCTGTAATGTAGCTACCAGAAGCTTGACTAATTGAGGTGTGAGTTCTGACTCAAATCTTTTTCATGATGATTTTAAAGAAATAATTGGATTTTAAAGGTATTAAAGTATTTTTGTTTTGTACAAGAGTTTGTTGCTCTGTATAACTCCTGTATGCATTGTATATTGCAATTTATTACTGTCAGAGATTTGTAGACAGTTTCTTATTTTCATATTGAATCATGTTACTTTTGTAATTCAGGTAAACAGCTGGGTTAATTCATGTTTACCCTTTGAATAAAATTGTAAGGGTAAAGTTCATTTTTGAATGCAAGTTGCCTTTATTATAACGATTGAGTTAGTCTTGGTTATGTAACTTGTCTTGCATGACAACCTCAACTAACTTTACATGTCAGCTTATTTATTGAAATTTTGAAAGGGACTTTTTCCTCATGAAACTAGCAGCTCAAAAGAATTGCTACAATTGTTTTTTCTAATGTAACTTCTGAATTAAAGGTTAATCAAAACCCATGAATGCTCTACTACATTTAGAGGTTTAGAGCTTATCAACAGTGTTAATGAAAGCACTGAGTGTTCCATGCAGGTTTTCTTTTTTTTTTTTTAATTGTTTTTCAGTTGCATTAACTCTCCTTAGACTTACTTTGGTACTTTTAAGGTAGTCTTTCTGCTATTGAAATAACTTTTCCTTTTTATGTATGGCTTTTGGAATCCCAAACTTAGAAGTCCAAGAGTAGGGGGTGATTTTATAGTCCTTGTGGTAAAAGATCTCATTTTAACTTTTTGCTAAGATGTTTTAACATTTCTTGTGGGCCTGTGAGAACTCAAAAGTGGTAGTGACTTTCTGTGTCCAGGCTCTGTATGTGTGTGTGAGTGTGTGTGCGTGAGTGGCTGACAGCTGAACAAGGGATACAAATCTGAAATGGAAAACAGACTTCAGGTTTGCTATCTCTTTCCTGGTTTTGCAATAAACTCAACCTAGGTAATGTAGTTCTGTATATTTAGTGAGCTGGTTTTGGTAGCATTGCTGTTTCTTTAGTATTTGGGTTGATAATTTTTTTGCCATGTATTAGCCTATTAGGGTAAGGGTGAGGGTTTTAGTAATGTCTTACTCAGACTGAATTTTGGGACCTTTGGTACTTTTGCTGTTTGCAGTGGACTGAAATGTAATATATTAATTATCTTTCCACATACCTGTTACTAATTTAAGCAAACCACACCTTGAAACTGTTTCCATATGATTTCTTGCTGGTTTTGTCTTTTCCTAAAAAAAAAAGAAAGAAAAGTAACAGTTCAATATTGGGGGATTAGCATAACCTAAGATATCCCAGAAGCCTGAAATAGGCAGTTCTTTAGCTAGACAAAAACTTTATGTGCAGATTTGAGCAGTGTTTCTTACCAGTCAGCATCCTGTTGGCAGAGCCTCTGGAGGTGATCCAGTGTATTCTGGGGCAGTCTGCATGGATGTGCTGGGCTTTGTGGCAGCGTGTTGTTCTTCAGCAGCTATGACCGAACAAATGGAGTTTCTGATTAAATATAAAACTGAATAACACAATCCCTACACGCGCCCCTTCTGTTTGTATTCCATTTATTTCAGGACAGCATAGCCTGTTCGTGCTGTTCCCAGATTTGCAATGGAAAAAAGCTCTGATACCAGCTAAGGAGAAGCTAGGAAAGATTTGGCATTTTGGTGTATAGAAAACGGGTTGAGGCAATCCCACACACTTGCTTGAAACAAGCAACATTTTCAGGTTCGCCTCTCTGCTATGAGTTTAGATTTAAGTGTGTTAAGTTTGTGGTTTATACACCATCATGTGAGCAATGAAGCTGATAATTTGTTTTTCTTTTTTCTTCTCCCTCATCCTCTGAGGGCCAGGGACAAAACTAACTTGCTCATTCTTTTCCTGAAACTACAGCAGTAAAAGTAGTAGTACAACACTTTGTTCCATGTCTCTCTGAAACCATTCTCCTAATAAAAGTTTGCAGGGTACTGTAGCCATGGTACACCAAATAAAACAAATGTGGTCTGAAGAAATACTTGCCTAATTTGTATTAGCAGCAGCACAACCAGTGCATTCTTTATATTTGTTTAACAAATCTGTGTTCTCATTTTGCTCTTTTTAAGTGTTTAAAGTTTACAAGTAGCTAAGACCCAAACCGAGAATGACCATTCTTGCTACATCTCATCTCTTTCTACAAAACTTCTCTCTTTGGTCTTCTGAATGTTTGTTTGAACTAAGATATCCCCAAACTGAGCTTGAGACAGCTGTGGCAGCCTATGCTAAGACTTAGAGAAAGGCTGCTTGAAACAGCAGTAATGTTCAAAGATCTTTTTCCAAGAAGAGTGACTTTTTTTAGGTGCCTTTTTACGACACAAGCAAGTTTTACCACAGGAATTTTTAAAAAAATGCATTTTTGTGTAACTTGATCCTTCTGGTATTTTTTAATAGGGTGCTTTTGGTATTTTTAAAAGCACAGAAATGCTGCTATCTCTAGTCAAAGTGCAGTTATGAGAAAAGCTAATTTAGATGGTGTTCTTCTATATCCCATTTTCATTACAGGTATAATGGGAGCTGAGGCTCTGTCTTTACCAGTCTTGTTGATGTACATGCATTGTTAACTATTTTATTTATTCCTCCCTTCTGATCTCTACTGAATGCTATAGTATGTGGCTAGATGGTGTGGCCAGAACATAGATGGAGTTCTGGCACGAGGTGGTACATCCTAAATACCTACTGCCCCTTACCTGCTTGTAGCTAAAAGTCTGAATTATATAGACTATTCTTTAAAGAGCTGTCTTCCTTGAACTGCACTCTGGATCCCTGTGAATGCTGTGGGATGATTCCTATTGCAGAGTTTGAGGATGATGCTCATGAACGTGTTGTAGGCAGGGATAGGTGATTTCTCTCTAGCCTTTGGCAGGAGAGGAAGCATATGGATGATTGCTCAGTGCAAAGCAAAGGGCAGAGCCAAGGGCTAGAGTTTTCCCCAGCACCTTGCTGTCATGATTAGAGTGGGCAGCAGCTTTGCTTATAGCTATAATATTCCTCATTTTGCAGAGCTCTGAATGTGATTAATGTTCCAGTTAAGTCACGGAGAGTTGCTGCCTCAGTTGTATTTACAGCAGTAAGACAACTTGCCTTTAAGTCACTATATTGCCAAATGGTGCAGGCTTGACTTTTTTGGGGTTTGATTTGTACCAAGTAGAAGAAAGGAAGTCTTTCACTGAAACTAGTAGTGAATTTTTTTGTGTCTGTAGATGAAAAAAACCTCCAAAGCTGGATGTGGATTCTAAGATAAGTAATGCTGCAAGGAAACAGTATTTTATATTGGGCCCAAGCGGTCCTATAGGAAGAAGTTTGATAATGGTTGCTCTTATTTTTCCCCTCTCTGGTTTGGTGAAAAGTGCAGCAGTGGGAAGATGCCTTTTGGATGTGGTACACTATTAGACATATACCTAGTTGAAAATACCAACCAATTTTTCCTCTTTGAAAATTGGATGTGCTGTTCTGACAAAATAATTCAGTTTCACCCTTTCAAAGGCTGAAAAACACATTTAAGCAACTGAATATTGATCTGTTTATCTATTGATTTGTGAAATTGGCGTGGTAATGGAGTGCAATGTCACCTCTGACCCTCAGGATGTAAAAGTTTAATGGGAAGCTCCCTG
Organism: Pycnonotus jocosus; assembly: GCA_013400435.1. Lineage (NCBI taxonomy): Eukaryota > Metazoa > Chordata > Aves > Passeriformes > Pycnonotidae > Pycnonotus > Pycnonotus jocosus. The sequence goes on along the minus strand of VWYP01034235.1, from coordinate 23,791 downwards.
GAAACTGCCAGTTCAGCTTGCAGTGACATCCAAGGCCATGTGCTCTTGGGAGAGAGGACAGTTTGCTGCTATGCACAATAGTCTCCAAATTGGTGCCAGCTGCATTGAGTTTATTAAATCCAAGTCCCTAAGGATGGCTGTGGAGGCAGGGCCAGAGGTGATGCAGTGCACAGTGGCTCCGAGGGAAGTTGGCTACCCTGCTTTAAGAAATCTTCCAGGCAAATTTCCAGGCTCATTTCCTGGAATGTTTTACTGCAGCACACCAGGCCAGAGGACCCATTGATCACAGCAATGGCACCTGCTTTGCTTATATGTGAAAGAAAACTATTGAGGGTTTAAATCTCCTGGGCAGAGAAGCAGCCTCTGGAGTGCTAATTTAATGTGTGTGTGCCTGATGCTTACCCAGCCTGTACAGCAACATAAACAGCAAATAAAACCACATCCAGCAGCACAACCCAGGCTCAGTTCATGTGCAGGGGCTGTGTCTCTCTAAATACAGCTGCAGCTGAAACATTTGCAACAGCACCTTAGGAGCAGTATATAGTTCTACTTTCTGCACCTTGGGGAAAGGCAGCTCACCACAGCAGAGCTCATGTCCCAACACTGTCAGGTGCAGCATGACACAGATAAAGGATGCTGGGATGCACAGGTTTGTTTCTGCACTGTCTAACTACTCCTTGGCCCCAGCCAGGAACTCCAAACCCACCAGACACCTGAGCCCCCTATGCAGTGTAACATCCTGGGAAAAGCAACCTGGTGAATAGGCCAATGCCAGGAGCCAGCTGACAGGAAAAGCTCAGCACTGAGGGAGAAGGGAAAGGATCTGAAATCTCACCTCAGGCAAGCTGGAGAGCATTTCTGCATCAAGGAAACAAGCTCCAGCACTGTGGGATGAGAACATGGAGACTGTGGAGCCAGGGGAGTGCTGCAGCAGAGGACAAGTCTGCTCTCACTCTATCCAAAACCACAAGCAACAGCCTCATTTTACAAGCCAAGCAGCTGAAACTCATCCAAAATGTTTCTGGAGTAGATGCAGTGGGACCAAGTTCTGTACACATAAGAAGAAGAAATATTGACAAAAACTGGCCATTTTGTGTCGTCTGGCTTGACAGCTCTCATGTTGCTTCAGATGGGTGTAATGTAAGTAGCTGAAACCTCAAGCTGTTTAGATTGGTATTTCAGGTTTTCTTTTTCAAGACAGTAATTTCAAAGAGTTGCTCCCAGACTCCAAACCATTCTGGAGTACACAGCATTTAAAGTCAACATATAAAGTCTCTTCCCTACTCAGGCAAAATACAATGAAGAAATAATTAGGAAACTGCTACTTGTTAATACTGCTCAAAGTTACAAGATAACTGCTTGTATGTAATAACTTTTTGTTAAAAGAATTATCAGCACTGCATGCAAGAGTGATGGTTACCTAAAAGGCAGTTAAAAATCCATGGCAGTAAACATTTAAATGAGTGAATGGAAACAAACAAGAAAAAGAGGATGCAAACAAAACCAACATTTTGGACCTTCTAAAATGTTTGGAACCTTCTAAAAGGGCATATACCCAGTGTGCCTCTTTTAAGAATTGCTTTGAAATAACTGTATCTTGATAACTTCCATGTGTGAATAACAGTATTTTATAATTTCAACAGATACAGAAATAATTCTCTAGACCCTAGGACACACTGAAATGCTTTGTCTCTTTTTCTCTTTGAAGATACCACATCCAAGCTTAAGTTTTCACTTTAAGGAGCTGCTGCACCAACTTAGCAATTACATCAGATATTAAAAGCAGATGCTTGTTAGAGGCAAGAATCTCCTTCAAAAAAACCCATGACAGCAACTATGCCCAGCCCAGTTTGGGAGATATTTTTGTTGTTCCTGTCAGGACTGTAAGCCCAACAAGTACCATTAAGTTCTTCAGGCTTTTGAAGGATGTAGGGAACAGCCCAAGCTGAAATTCACCACATTTATAGATGCCAGATTTTCACCACCTAGCACGAGGCACGTGCAGAGGGAGTAAGACAAAGGGGCCCAGTGGCTCACACAGATCTCTTGGGCCTTCCTGCCATCCTAACACCTCTTCCAGGGGCTGCAGGTGCCTGACATTCCCCGGCTGAGCCCACCACCATTCACTCACGCTGGGATCCAGCTGGGTGCCCACCCCACATCAGGGGGATTTCCTCTCTCTGGGGGAAGCGCTGGAGGTGCAGTATCCTAAAGACTCTACGGATTAAGAGGATTTATTTTAAGCTATCTTCCTAATACTTTAAGATGACTACTTGAAATTCTAATAAAAGGGATCTCCACTTCCAGACCAATGGCAAACACCTCAAAATGAAGATTTCACTACTATTAACAGAAGGAGGAACAGACAATGCCAGCAGGCAGTGTTCCACCCCTGTCCTGGGAATCTGGAAATGCCAGAACTGGAAGCCACAGAATAAAAGCTCTGATGTTTAGCTCACTAGAGATATTATAAAAATACCCTAGGGACCAGCTAATGCTATGAAGAAAAAATAAATAAACTGGAGTTGTTTTTAAGATAAATTCATACAGCAAATTCAAATTTGCCTTCAAGAGAAAAGAACTCCTAACCTTAAAATCTTATTAACAAAAAGAAAACAGCACGAGAGGATTCTTCACTGATGCTTTAGGTTTTCCCATTTGTTTTCCACTAATGCAAGAATCACAAATAACAAGACAACAGCCATTATTACAATAGCTAATTTCTGTTACAAAGAAAGAATCAATCTGGAGCAGACAGCTTTTAGCAGTTTCTCATGTACAGTCTCTTGAGCAGACACCTTTCAGTTCATTTGCTCCTCTCTGCTCCCCTGCTTCTTGCAACACATGCTGCTCATTCCCACAAGAGTTCCCCATTGCCAACTGCCATAAAAGATGGTGTCATTTTGAGCAGAGCTGGACATGAACACAATTCAGGTCCTTAGTAGGAGCCTTCTGAGCACACTAAGTGCTCACACATCTTAACAAACTGAAACAAAGCAGCACCAAACTCCTCATCACTCACTATCAACAACAGCAACATGACGCCTGTATAGATGGGGGAAATAATGTCAAAATTTCAGTTCAGAGGACACAGCCTGCAAGGCACAAAGGCATGGAAGGGGGCAGAGTAATGGGGAGTGCAGAGCAACTGCAGAAGGTGGAGCAGGGATATTGGAGAACCTCAGCTAAGGAAAAAGCTCATGAGGTAACCAAGAATCAACTTAGGAGACAATATTTATGGAAGAGTAACAGTATTATTACAGTGCTTATCATTAAACCCCCTTCCCCAACCTGACAAATTTACTCACTCTCTGCATCGGAAATTCCAAGTTTGTACATGTACACCTCTGAAAAAACAGACACACCAGCATTTACAATGCATTTGATAGGACAACCACTTTATTACAAAGAACAAACAATGCATCAAAATAAGACTAATCAACTTGTATTGTACAAAATGTCAGTTTCCTTGTAGAGGTCATTAAGTAACAGGCTGTAAGACTAAGTTCACGTCAAATTCGCTATCCTGAAATAATCAGATAACAACAGTAATACTTATTATATCTTCAGAGTTTATGGCATGATCATGTGCTCTACTCCAAGCTACATTCAAAAGATATTGCTATAATTACTTTGAAAACACAAAGTGTAGGTTATTGTTCACTTCTTTTCCACTTTCACAAGAACAATCTGAAGATGAAGCTGCAGCAGTGTCTGCCACAACTGGCATGACTGTCCTATGCTTACACAGTCACAACCTCCCTAAGGAGTTCAGTAAACCTAGACATTTCTACAATGTGGATACTGCAATCTGATAGATTTCAGCTTCTGTTACATGTCCTTTAGCAGTATCTGAAATAAATGGATAACATGGAGTCTCAAAGAGCTGGTGTCAACAGTCTTCTAAACTTTAAAATCGAACAATCAATATTTGTCTGATATCTAGTTGATAGGCAAACAGGTGGGATTTAGACATTATAAATACAGTTCTAAAAACAGACCACAAAGTGTATTTTACAGTGTGTACCACAATTTCAGTTTAAAGTAAAACTGTAAGCAACTGAAGAGCTGCATATGATCACTATTCAACATTAACCAACTTGGACAAAAAAGAGAAAGTGACATCTTATGTCAAGTCAGCTGAAGAAAGCACACTCCCAAGGAAATTATACTTTCATTGAAAACGCCACAGTTTTACCCTTTGGTAGTCATGACATACCCACTGAAAAAAGAAATTGTGCAAAGCATGTGAAACCAAGTGCAAAAAAACTCCACCCAGACACACCCAACAGGTTTTATTCTTAAATAACAACTCTACAATCACAGCTATCAACCAACGAAATCAAAGCCACAAGTGTTTTCTCTAAAGGCTTCTTTCACAGTACTAATAAGAAAAACCAAGTTCTATTCTTCTAGTTGACAGTTCATGTGTATGGTATTTTAGTTATCAGACAGTATTGGTAGTGAGATCCTACCTGACGAAATGGACCATTAAAACACAAATATCTTAAAGCCAGTTAACTTCAGGAAAAGTCCTATACATTCATACTATAAACACTGTTTAAAGTGAAACTGGGATATCTGTCATTGTCACAAAGACATGATTTTTCTCTGGAGTCAAACCACATGTTACTCCTGTGCCACAATTAACACTATTATAGCCATTTATGGTCCCCAGCACTTTCCAGATGCTATTGGAGCATGTGATGCATTGCGATAATTAAGGCTGTACCAGCACTTCGTTATAACCCTGATTCTCAGGGCAGCCAACACTTGGCTGTTAAATCTGCTCTGGGATACTTGAGCTGCTAAATCTCTACTATTTTAGTGATACTTCTCCCACCAAACCAGGCACATCATTGATTTTAGTTTATATATTTACAAACGCTCTTAAGACAAATTCAACTGGAAGAGGCAAGAAATTCTACCTTGATGTATAATCTTTTGGCATTTGGGGCAAAATTAAAGTGCAAAGTATAAACTTCACTGCACAGTAAATAATTTAGATTTTATTTTAAAATAAATCTTATTTAGGTGCCTCAATCTATTCACCTAGTGACCTTGTCCAACTCAGCCATTTTCCTCTACACTTTGGTAAACATAGTTGTATATATAGATACATAAATAGCCTTTCAAATGTTTACCTTTATTTCACTACTGTGAACAACTTTTTTCTTTTCACATAGGAATGGATCAACCTATTCCTAGAAGTAATGCTTGTTGATTTTATCAGCTAGCTAGTTAATGTAAAATGATGCATAGTAAAAGGGAGATACTGAACTTGATTGGTAGAATATATTGGTAAAGCAAACAAGCACTTAAGAAGATTAACTGAATAAATATGTTGAAAGTTGCCATATAATATGTGCAAAATTGCTTACCATGTATTCTAAACTTTGGTTAAAATTCTCAGATTGAAGTTTTAGAGAAACATTATGGAAGCAACACAAGTGATTACTAACACAGGAATGAGGTAAGTTATTATTAGTGCAAAAAGCAAGCATATATTAAAAGCAAAGCATATGGATTTAAAAAAAAAAAAAAAAAGAGAATGAATCTCATGGAAGTTTTAATACAAGACCAGAAAGGTCTCTTGTAAACATTGGTATTTACAAGTTTAAGATTTGTACAACTACAAAAGGATAATTTTAAGTAATAGTAGTGCATTTACAATGAATTTGTGTTTTTTGTAATAAGAGCAATTGTTAAGTTTATCTTTTTCCTTTTAAATTTTCAGGGGATATCTTCCAAGATTAAGGTATTTGTTACAAATAGTAGAAAAAATCATTTCTTTACAAAAAAGTATATATTAAAATATTTATACATTTTAAGTTACTATATAATAACTGGAAATTTTTGCCTTGTACTCAGGCACCACAATGAAGAATGTGGTATAGGGAACCAAAATCAAACAGAATTTGCTCATATCCCAAATCTTATGAATTATCTATGCAAGATCTGTAGCAATCATGGGGACTCTACCTCAAATACTACTACTTGTGCCAATTCTTTTATTCATTTTTAATTTGAAACTCTGTGTTCTTTACATTTTAACTTATCACTACCAAAAAGAGCTGCTGGGTAGAGTGTGATCCTCCACCCCACCATCTCTGATATATTTTCTGTATGATACTCATACCTGAGCAAGGCTCTATAACGTTGATGTGTCAAACGTAAAAAAGGTTATATATTTTTAAGATAAAAACAATGCAAAAATAAAATATTTGTAGCATTTACAAATAGTACAAGAGTTACATTAAACACTACATTCGAAACTTGAGATTTATTAAGTCGTTTCTACTTTGAGCCTGATGTTTTCATATCTGCAAAAAGAAGGAGACATTGTTAAATGTTTCATAATTTCACATGATGCACACAGTCAAACATTTTCAAACAAACACTGTTTCAGAGTTCTAGGATATAGATCGTGGTCAAAACCCCTGGCAATTAAAGGGTTAAAACAGCACTGAAATACTGAACATCATAGAAGACAACTTCTTCAGAGTTACTGCCCATTTTAAAAAAGCATATATTAGAAACCAAGCAGTGGAGCATTCCACAGGTGGGTCTCAGCCCACCAGCTGAGGTCAGCTACCCCCAGACCAGAGTTCCCTGCTGCCTGAGGGGGTGGGCACTCTGCCCTTCATACCCTGCTCTGTGCCCACAGCACCTCTTGCTGAGAAAAGCCAGATCCCAAAAAGCTAAGCCAAAACCAGGAAGGAGCAGGATGAGAAGCTGGCAAAACTTGAGACTCTAGTTTGGCTTATTTACAAGGCATACCAAAACTGACCAGGCTAATACTAACTTTATTTTCAGTGGATCCATTCCCATCCCCAAATCATCATGAACCTGTACAAATTCAAGCCCAGGGACAAGATGACAAAACCTCTTCTGGTGTAACACAGATTTTAAAGTGCATATGCGTCACAGAAATGCACCCTCCATCACCTGATAGAACCTTTTTTCATTTAGGAAGGTGAAAAGACTGAAAAAAACCCTGATTACACTGTATGTCATGCACACGATGCACATAACTGGATTACTTCTTATTAGACTGAAAAAATTCTGAGCTGAGGTGAATTCTAGGGAAGTCAGAAGCAACAACTAGAATGGCATAAAACTCCCATAAGGAACGAAACAACATTTCAAGAAGTTCACATGCAGTGCTCTGCTGGTTCTGGAAGAAATGAGTGACAGCTCCTGCTCCACTGAGATGCTGTGTGTGACAGTGCCTTTACCTTGGAGCCACCGAACCTGCGTGGCTGGGCCATAGCCTCTCTCGTTCTTGGCCGAAATCCTGAACACTATGGCGGGCCGGGAGGTGTAATCCACGTGGGCATTGGAAAGCTGGGCAGCAGTCACTATGCACGAGGTTTTCAGGCCACAGTATATCCTCATAAATACAAGTTGGCTTGGATTTTCCTGCAATTGTGTGGAACGGATGGCTAAGTAGGCAGAATATTCTAAAATATTTCCAGAGGGTGAAGCAGGAGGCTCCCAAGAAAGATGAATACAGTCTACACTCTGAAGAAAGAGACAAAAATATCATAGTAGCTAACCATAAATACATAAACAATATCAAAAACACCCAAATTCTAAAGAATAACTGAAAACACTAACCTATCATCATCACTCTGGAGATAAGGATATCTTGACTTTATTTAAGAAGTGTAGTAAACCCCTATAGATTTAATGATGTAAGACTAGAAAACCATGGGGAAATTATCAGATGATTGAATATGTATCTGCTAACATGATCATTAACTCCTAAAATAATTCTTTTTAACAAATTTCTTAAAGAATATTAGATTGAGCAGAGTTAACCAAGTAAGTATTGGACACTATTTTATATGAAAGTTTTAACTTAAAAATAAGACCAACTATAACCAAGAGGTCTGAGAATATACTGGTGACCAGAATTTAACACATCAGAACCAGAATTACCTATATTTCTCACCTTGGTGATTTTGACTGTTGAAGGAGCTCCAGGAAAACCTGGAATGCACGTCTTGAATTCACTGATTTTACTGAAAGGCCCAACACCACAGCCATTAATTGCAGCAACTCTGAACCTGTACACTGTGCCTGGAAACAGATCCTGTTTCTTAAGTAATCTGTAGTCTGGTACATCTGCACCTTCTGTCTGAAAATAAAGCAACATTTGTGTTAATTTTTAAAATATTATAAACACAATTAGTCTAAAAAAGTATGAAGTGTTAAATTGAGATTAATTAAGTTTAATTGAAATTGAAAATCTATTTAGTTTTTAGAATTTATGCAAAGGTTCTGACTGACATAGTATCTCACCTCAAAACAGCTGATCTAAGATGCAGTGTGAGACTAAATCTCTAGACCAAAAGATATCTCATTTTTTCAGTAATTTAAATTAAGCTGCACCTTGTGGTTATTTTTACTCAGTAAAGTTATAATGAAGTAGCATTTAAAACTACATAAATTATGTTTTAGTTAATGTAATCTTCTCTCCTAAAAATATTTTTATTTCAAAAGCAGTTAGTCCTAACATTAGGAGCTGCAGTTCCATGTGTAGGTAACAAAAATGCTTTCAAGGAAAAGCACTGTAAGTTAGTGACAAATAGCTTTCTGAAACACTATATGCTACCATACTTCCATGATTAAAACATGCATTGATGCATCACTGATCCTTACAGTGGAACTGTTTTCCTACTGAATAATGTGAAAGAACCACGAGCAATGTAAACACTGTACAATGCACTGCGCTCTTTAAAACTAAGACATAGAATATTTATAGTGAAGTGCTTTCAAAGAAAGGTTTCTGTTATTTTGTTTCTGTCTCAAGAAGACACATTTTTATTTCTAGTTAACTAGGACATCACTAACTTACACTTTTACAATCAAAACTGTTACACTTTTGCAAGTTTCACACTTATAGTTTTCATGTACTGACTTATATGTACCAAACACTAAGTTAGAAAGATCTAATACAAAAGCCACTACAGTTCCAGATCTAGTCTTTTTAAACAGCCTAGCCTATGTCTTATTAGTATCTTAAACAATTTTTATGCAAAGATTCTGGGAACAGAGAAGAAACTGAAACGTTTCAATGCTGGACTGAGGTAACATAATAAGAAATTGTGGGGTTTTCAGTTTTTAAGAATTTTACTGGCTTGAAAGTTTAGTAAGTTTAAAATTGTTTCCTAAAAAAAAGAATTAGCAATAGCAAAATAAGATATTTTGTATTATCATACATAAACAACAAAAGAAAATTCATCTCATTTAGGAAATAGTAAAAAGGGGTGAGAAAAATACATGAGGAACTACTGGTCATAAAGTACAAAACTTCTACAAGCACCAGATTCTGCTGCAGTATCAGAAAGTCCCTCCCATATTTTGTTGTGAACTATATAAGCAACAGATTCTGTACTTGTAAGTTACATCAGAGAAGCAGCAGGTACCTTGCTATTGATGTTCAGTGTTTCCTCTGGCAGCAAGTAGAACTGGCTCACCACAGCACTGTTGTTCTTAAAAATCCCCACATCATACCACCGGCGGTCCCTGCTTTTCACCGGTGCCGGCGGCCTCTGGGGAGCTCTCTAGTGTTTGAAGAACACGTGATGTAGATTACCCACACTTCAATGCCATGGAAAAAAGTGTCAAGGCTCTAGTATATGTAAAAGATAACCCCCTTTTATACCAGTGTTACTTTTTTATGCTTCAGATGGATATGCATGTATTATTAAAATACTGTGCAAAACCAATTGATTCTTATACATTTACTCAGACACAGTTTGTCATTTAAAAAGCAACAGCTGGGATGTTGCCTTGGATATTCTGAGCAGGGAGGGGAAGAAGCTTACAGCTGTAGAACTAGGTGTCTGTAGCAGCATGTAGTTGTGAGTTAATTTCTCTCAGACATCAGTTTCCCAGGGTGGTCCAACACCAGCAGTTCCCCTTGGGGCTCAGCTGTACCTCAGCCCCACACGTGCTCCTTGTCAGGCACTGCGGAACTTGCCTGCAGCCGAGAACAGCCCTCTGCTGTGGCGTGGGGCCATGGGGAGGGATGGAGGGTGTGCAAACTGCTCCTGACTGACCCAGAAACACAAACTGGCTTTCTTGCTGGTCTCCAGGCACCAGGGAGGGCACTAGCACAGTCAGGTGCCCAGCACAGACAGGCCATGATCTTGCTAACATGGAAATGGGGCAGGAAGCTGCAGCTGCTCTTGGCAAAAGCACCTCAACACTTCATTAACAGCTGCTTCTCCCCATTCTTAGTTCCTCACTTTCGGTGGCAACAGTGGCACCCTGGGTTTGTGTATTAAGTTGTAAGCAGGTGAAATAGGAAGCATTTACTTTTTCAGGCAGTATTTACAGCTTGCATAGTCAGTCCCCATCTCCTCTAGGGAAAAACATCAAGATATCAGTTAAGTTACGTTTCAAGTCTATAGAATTAGCAGCTTACACTAGTCTGATCTAATACATACTTCATTTTAAATTCAGTTGTGCATACAGAAAAACTTTTTACTTTTGCACATCATGCAGAAGAGACCATTCCACTGTGCCAGTTGATAAAAATGACTCAACAGCTGAAACATGTACTTGGATCTCCTCCCAACTACACAACTGCTACTTAGACTCACATCTAACCCACACAATGCAATTAATTTTATAACAGAAATGTTTACCCCGTTTAATTCACTCCAAGTTCAAAATAAACACTGATTTTCTTTCAGAAATATAACTAAAGGAAAACAGAAGAGCCCTTACAACTAATCAACAGAACAACAAGTAAAGCAATTTGATAATACTTTTTCAGACTTACAGAAGAGTGTGAATCATTTGTCTGTCCAGTACTGACCCTTGCTGAAGGCATGGCATAAGCAGTTTCAGCAGCTAAAAACAAAACATTAAATTTAAAAAACTTAAGCAATAGAAAAGAATTAATACAAAACCCACAGAATATGAAAGTTGACCTCAATAGCCAAGTATTTGTTGCACAAGAACATCTCAGACTTCTTTTGCATGCAGTTCTATTTATAACACAAACTAATTTTGGCTTCTGTCATAATCACAGAAGAATTCAGAGTGTCTGGCATTGGAGGCTGCTACAGATAATACAATCAGAAGGCAGGACTCAGAAAATCCTAAAAAGTGACAGCATTATGAAATCAATATAAAATACTTGTGAACAAATAATCTAAATACCAGATTGAGGCACATGCTGGGGACAATGCATGAATAGTCTAAGTGTAAATTCTTAATTTGATTATATTGTTTCTAACACCAATAGAGTCTGAATTCTGAACATAAGTAGTTAAACTGTAAACAATCCTAAGAAATGGGAACAGAGCATTCATTAAATTTAGAATGGAATCTTAAAAGAAAAAAAAAGATTAAGCACATGAGTAACACATGGGAGTATTAGTATTCTATGCTTGTGTTCCTGGATTTTGCTTTTAAAATACAATACTGCTTGGTAAAAATCACACTATACACACAACATCAATATGAGAATACAGTTCTTTAGTTAACACTCAAAACAATAACAAGCACAGCCTGTTGATATTTGTCAAAAACGAAACTTGAAAAATTACCCATTTATGTTCTGCATTGCTGCTTATTTTGGGTATTTCCAGCAGACATTAGAGCAGAAGTGAGCTGGCCACATTAACTGACCATATTCATTACAGTGGTCAGTTGCTTAAAATCAAAATCATCTAAGGTTACAGTTTTAGTCTTTCACTGACTAAATAGACAATTACTGAACGAGAGCAAAGGTGCAATGAACACCAAAATAGGCTCTCACTGATATTTAGAAAATGGGCCTCTGCATAAATGAAGATTTTTCACTTATAGGAAACATGGTAATTTACAAATGCATAGAAGGAATATCCTGATTTTAAAAGATGTATAAATCCTAACAGAGATCATCCAGGCTGCACAAGGTCTTTATTGCTCAAAGCCCTATCTACATCCCAGGTACTACTCAAGACGGGAATCCCACCACACTAGAGGAACTCTGATGGCCTTAGAAATACATGGCTCAAAATACAGTATGTGAAACACATTTCAAACCTTCAGATTTTGAATTGAATGTTGTTAGTGAAGTTTCATCTTTAACAACTGCCCCATTTGTACTTGATGATTCAGTTTTAACAGCCTGCTGGGTTACCATAGTTTGTGTGCTGGAGAGAGTACAGGATACAGAAGCATCAGGATTTACACTTTGTTTGTCCAAGTCATGTAATTCACCTACATTTGCTGATGTCTGAGCACCTTAAAAAAAAAGGCAAATATTAGCTGGAATTCAATATTGATAACATGACAAATCTCAACTTGGTTTAATGGATTTAGTTTCATATAAAGCCTGAGTTTAGCTCAGAATTAGGTTAGAACAGACCTGATTATATTGATTGCTAATGCTTACTTTACATTTATAACTGAACAGAAATCTGTCTCCACAGTCATAAACAGATGTATGCAAACAGTTATTTTAAGTTGGCTGTTTTTAATGTATTTGGTCACAAAAAATTAATTTGGGAAAAAATCCTACTAAAATAAAGCATCCACACAAATCAGTATCACAGATTTGTAACAATCAATTTAAGATTAACCCCTGTAGAAGTCTGCTTCTCACTTAGCAATAAGAACCAAAATTTCCACATCTAATTAAATTACACTCTGAAAAAAATAAAAATTCAACTACCCATAAAATACATTGAAGTCAAATATAAACAAATCAGATGATTAAGCCTGGATTCACTACACTGAACTTAAGGCACTTCAGTGAAATGCATAAATCAGAGGCTTGTCATATTTTACTTCCTCTACAGTCAGAAAGAAATGTGCTTGTCCCTACGTTGCCTGAAATTTTACATCAGCCAATAGCTTTTCAGACAGACACAGACTGCTAACTGCTAACAGACAGACACAGTGTCAGTTTGGAGTTACTATCACCATAATGTTGTAAAATGTCATCTGTCCCTTTTTACTTGATGCTAAAAATTATTATTTCTATTTAAACAGACAGAACTGCCATCATCATAATGAATATATGAGAATTTCATGTACCTTGCAACACTTCAGACAAATTAAGATTTCAATTTTCTTTGTATCTTCTAAAAATACATTTAGTAATAACTAAAATAAGTTGGGTTTCTTAAACTATAAAGGACTCTTAAATAATTTTAAGTTACAAGACAGAAACAATCTTATTTTATGTTTTTGAGATGAATTTTAACTCTCACTTTTAAATTTTTGTGATCTTACTATAGTGATCTTACTTGAAGTACAAACAGGCAAAAGAGAAGGGGTATTTGATTCTTTGAATCCTGTAGCATCTGCATGGTTTTTCATAGTCTCCTGTGTAACCTTGTTTTCAAGTGCTGGAATTTTTTCTTTTCCTTCTACTTTTGAACTGGATGAAAGGGCAACTTGGACCTAACCAAAACAACACATTTGTTAATGTCAAAATGCAAAGTTCAGAAATTTCAATCACAACATGGCATGAAAATGCTTGTTCATAAAAAACAATATAAATTCCTCCAACAATTCCCCCTAGTACTTTAAATTAGAACAAAAAATCAATCTCTCAATCCTTACCTTAGTTATTATAAAACAAAGACTCAAACACTGAGTTGACTTGGAAGAGTCACACTAAATTTATCATTACATGGAATTTCATTGCTGGGTATAGTTGGTCTACTTGGGGGACTTTGAGGGATGGGAAAAATCACAGTTACAGAGGCTTTCCTGACATGTACTTGAGATATTTCTACTCTTCCTGAAATTCATGGTATTTCTACATGTTTTTTCTCCAGGAATACATTATGGATCCCATACAGATCTAAGACTTTACACAACTGAGAAAAGGTCCAAAGTTTTAAAAATGGGATCCTTTAGCCAGTGTTTGTCCTGACTATTTCTGTTAAATTGGCAAAACAGAGGAACATGTACAACTGCACACCAGACAGATAATAACTGGGTTTAACCTGCTGTAGGAACTTACAACTAAGCAGACTAGCATAAAACTAAACTAGACTAACAAATATGTAATATGCCTTATTCTTTTTGCTTCCCACATTAATGTCACCAACATTTTGACAACAAATAGCATTCCTACTGGTGTCAGGTTCCCAGCTGGCACTGTGAAAGACAATATAGTTGCAATTCCCTTCTTCATTAACAAGAAGAGGACTTGAAAGATTGTCTCTCAATCATAAAAGCAGAAAGTATGAAAGAAAACAGACAACTGCTTCAGCAGCTGTCTCTCTTTTTGTTTTATTTGGTGTTTTTCTTTTAAGACCTAAAAAGTATGCAGGGAGTTTTAAAACTGAGAAAGTGTTCTGGCAGTTCACTACCTTCCCACACTGTTTTGACACTGAAGCATTTTTCAGTTTACACTTACATTATTGGGAATGAGATTATTTGTTTGGCTGGGATGATCCACCTTCATTTCTGGATAAGGGACGCTAGGCAATGATTGTGGACTCTGATGGAGAGAACAGCCACCTTGCAGGTAAACAAAAGCAAATTCCCATCAGTTATGTAAAACTTAGTATTATGATTGTTTTAACTTATTTCAATAAGGAAGAAGGAGGCCAAAGTTGCCTGAAGCAAAACTTTGTTGTAAGCCTGAAACGAAACTGTGGCCCAACAGTCAGATAAAATCCCTTCCTCACTGTTTCCTTCTCAACTTATCCCCAGAGTTCTACAAGTATCTTCATAATTCAGATAGTTGGCCAAAACCAACAGAAACAAGTGAAAGGCGAGTTTTCCATAATGCAGGCATTCAGAGAATAACCCAAGAAACAGAGTCTCTCTCTCATAGAATGGTTCTTTAAAAAACAAACCCATATTTATTACTTATGCAACCCTCCAGTCTGCCCATGCACATTAGTGTAATGTGATCTGACTGCTACCTTGTGAACTCAGCACTGATGTCTCAGGAACGCCAGTACCAGGAATTCCAGCCACCGGTGCCACTGGTGAGTCAGCATGTAATTGAAGAAGATACCCTTCAACTGTAGGTACTTCATCCCACTTCAATTGAAAAGAGTTGGTTGTAGCTCTAATCAGCTGTACCTGTGATGGTGCTAGAGGTCTCTCTACAAGAAACCAATAAAACACAGATGGCACGTTAGAAATTGCCCTCCCTTACCAGTTTATTAAATAGGTGCATATTGCAAGTAAAATCAATCACTCCTTTTTCAACAAAATACAATATATACCAGACTCAACAAGAAACCACTGTCAAAGGTGTCAAGTCAAGCCAGAGAATGACAAAGTGTCTTTTCAAAGTGTTCAAAAATGCTTCAGTTTTGATGCTTTGTTTTTAATGGTTCTTCTGTTGCCAGTAGGCCTTTGGGTTGTAGCTACATCATTGTAGGCATTACAGAGACAGGAGATCCTTGTGCTTTCCTGAAATGCTGCAGGTAGCTCTTTGGCTCCAGAACTTTACATATTCCTTTAATTCACAAATTATTTTTCTTTCTGCTTGCTGTGTGTAGCTGAAGTGAGCTTTCACTCTAAATTCTTCTGCACAGGCTGGAGCCTGGACATGACTAATGCCAATGGCTTGCTCCTCTCACATGCCTCTATGCCTGACCAGGCTGCAATCTTAAGCACATCTCTCCCCTGCTACGCTTTTTCATTTTCTAAGGGAAAATGAAACAGGAAAAAAAAAGTTCTATTCTAATTCCCTCTCTCCCAACACCATCTCAGTGTCCTACTATCAATGCAGCTAATGTGTAATTAGTCTCCAGAATTCCCTGCCTCCTCAGGAACAATTTGGTCCTTCCTTAGACTGAATAATATTTTTTTGCAGTCCAAGAGATGTGGAAGCAGCAGCAGTAATGGTCCCAAGAGAAGAAAGGATCTGGTGAAAAAAGTAAGTAGTAGCAGAAAAGATCACTGATAAGAGAGGCCAGGAGCCCTGAGTGTAGGCAAAACAGCCTTTAGCATCTTGTATCAAAAGACTATGGCATGCAGTGCAGAATTTAGCATAAAGTTTTTTCAGAGGCTTTAAATAAGCCTTCCTAATTTTTTTCATTCTAAGCATGATTTAAAAATAATTTTTAAAATGTAAATAGTCTTTGAGTTTGCTACAACTTTAATGTTCTGATCATCAATCATGCAAGTTTTCCATATATTAATAACAGAACATAGTACAAGTCTCTTATTTATTTCTGACTCACCAGTATCAAGGTACCAAAGATCTTTGCAGCAAACTTGATTGTTCCAAGCTTTTCTGTAACCATCTCTACCACTCCAGATATACAGACGAGTGCCAACTGCTACAGCACAGTGTCCTGCTCTTGGCCCTGGTAGTGAGTTGCTTTTGTCTTCCTGGCAATCCGGGATCAGACCTATCCATTCTGTGGTATCTAGTAAATGAAACTCAAGGCATTTAGTTTCTAGATGTTTTCCAAAGCAAGAAATAAAGATCTTAACACACTTAAATGCTCAGGAAAAGGAAAAAAAAAAAGAAAGAGAGAAAATATATCACCTCTGTTTTTATAGACAATTGCATTTAAAATGGAAATATTATGAAGATAAGGTCACTTTCCAATTAGTGTGCAAGATGAAATCAATTCATACAGGCTGAATTTTCTGACCTCTGGTTAACTCTCTCAGGCAAATAGATCAAAAGTTGAGAATTCAGGGATAGTGCTATCATGCTTAGAAAAACCCCATTTCAGAATTTGTCTCCTGTGTTCTTCTATAAATGAAGAAGCAGTATTTACATTACTTAATATTAAAGTTGCATTAACAAAGACTTGAAGAAGCAAACCTGTTGAATCTTCAAAGAAAAACAGTAATTAAAATATTTTTCAAGCAACATGCAAAAAACTGGCAACTTGTTTAGTCAGTCAGGATTAAAACTATGTACCCAAAACTTTTCTCAGTCTTCAAAATAGTTACTCCACTCTGTTAAGAAAATATTAATTCAAAATACCCACTCCCAGAAAGGCAGAAACACTAACCCAAATTAAGGTAAGAAAATGAACCGGTGCATTTCCATTCACCATCAGGAGCAGAAATTTCACCTCCTGCTGACTGTGGAACCCATCCACCAAAAACATACATTCTGAAATACAGGGAAAGAGGGAAGAGGGAAAAAGAAAAGAAACACCAATTAACATCTAGATCTGCTGCATGTGCTCTCTCAAACTAGGACAAAAAAGACAATTTCCAGTGTGTTACAGTTTTGGTTCACAGCAAATTTCATTTGTATCTACTGTCTTTATGAAGTACTGTTGCAGACATCTACCTTCTGAAATTTTTGAGTAGACTGACTGATTGAAAAACCCAACCACACAAAAAAATCCCAGAAACTCCTCAAACAACTTCCTAGAAACAGAAGCTAATACTGTAACATTTAGCAAACCATCAAACTGCTAATGCTCTCCAAAAATGCCACATGCACACAGAACTTCTACAATCCTTTACTGCAGACTCTTCAATAAGTAAGTCATGCTAAGATAAGATGACTGGCATCTAACTCAGATATCAAAATTTAAAAACTACTAATATTTTAAGTAATTAATAAAAAAGCTAAGCTGTTGGATCAGAAGATATAAAACTTTCATACTTCTTTACTCCCTTGCCTCTTTCTCCTCGTGCCAACTTGTAAATTGATACAAAATGGACTGAAAGCCATGTTTAAAAATCCATTTTATCAATGCTACCTGCCAAAACAAACCATATTGGCAAGAGGCAGAGTAATGAGAGACAGACTACAGAAAAAGTGGGGAATAGTTTTGCCTGGAACTAGTTTTACTCTTTGAGCAGTTTCTTTGTGTAGCTACCTCATCTGTGTCACACACAGAGAGGCACTGAAGCTCACTCCTGATGAGCTCAGGCCCAGCTGAAGCTGCCCCATAATGCACAAAGGTGCTCCAAGAAGCCCAGAAAGCTGGTGGGTTGGGCAGATTGTCCTGCTGGATGGAAACACTGATGGTTTGCTACCCTCGAGTTAACAGTGGCACTGAAATAGCAGAAAATGACTCTAGAGGGCTGATGTTTATACTGAGCAGCAGTGGGTGGATAAGCATCATCATTCTCCTACTAGGTGTACCTTTCTAGAGTTGAGCTTTTAACAACAGACATACTTGTTTCCTATTACATTGGCCGTATGCAGACTGCGAGGAAGTGGTACTGTCCCTTTGGTTTCTGGTCTTGACCAGGTCATGGTTTCTAAAAGAAAGAGAATAAAATCCTCAAAAAAGAAAAATTATCTTGTTGATAAATATTTCACTACCTGGATTTTAGGAGGGAACATACCTCTAATATTCAACAAAGCTAAATTTCACCTTTTTATGATGGCTACTTTAAGAAAGAGGGTGCAATAACAAGCACCTGGAACTTCTTTTAAAAAAATCACAGGAAATACCGACAAACTGAGTGTTTATCAAAAACATAAATTATGGTTTCATTGTGGTTATTAAACTTTGTTTCTTTGGAGTGCTTTAAAGACTATGATATCCATCTCATGGAGTACCCATAATCAGTGAGGATAATATATGCAAACAATATTACAAAAGGTTAACACTATGGGTTCAGTCTCAATAATACCTGTACCACAGCATGCCATTAACCATTCTATACTGTAATTTTTTTCCCCTCAGCCAGTAAGCACTGGCTTCTGGCTGGCAAATCAACTCACCTATGTCAAGTTCCCAGAGATCATTAAGCCGACAGCCACACATGCCTCCAAAAATATACATCTTTGGGCTTCCCACATCTTTTCTGCAGTACACTATGGCTGTGTGAGATTCTCGGGGGGATGGCAAGACTCCTTTGGTCACAGGAATACTCCAGCCGACCACACCAGACCCATGTTGCAGCTCCAGTTCATAGAAATCATTTAAATATCTAGGGTATTATTGTCAAAGTATGAAAAACTCACTTATAAACAGGATGACAAATGCTCTTTAAACCCTGACCAGTTCCAAGTATTACAGACTTCTGTCTTGGGCGGGTGTAGAGTTTTAAACTCTCAAAACATTTGATGCATGGTGGGCAGTACCAAATCTGGATTTAAAATGGATTTAAAACAAAAAAATTACCGGTTTTAACTTGTTGCCGCTGAGAGAACATGCTCTTGCTACACTGTATTACATTAAAGAAACATGAAAACACTTCTTGCAGAAATTGCTACATATGGACACACAATAAACCACAAAGCTGTGGGAAATACACTATTACAAGAGGTGTTAGAGAGAAATTTCTGCAACTCTTAAGGCAACAAAGGTGAGAAAAGCTGTTTGTTTCCTTGTGTCTTCAGGCTGGCCAATGCACAATTAGCCATTTGTTGCTGAATCTATCAGCAAGTTATTTTTAGATAATGGTCTTCGAATCTTGGCATTCACACCAGATACCTCTTGTTTACTGAGCTTGAAATTGCCAGTTTATAGCTCAGTGGATATAAGTGCTCTGAACTGCAGGTGAATGTGGATATAAAACTTCAGCATTATAGCACAGTTTGCTGACAATAACAGCAACTTCACCTGTTATTGTAAAAAATTTCCAGATGAATTCATAACTATTTTTCACAGCAATACGGAAGAAACATCCATCATGAATTCCCTGATGACTCATGAACCTCTGCTGATTGAGGTAATTCTAACAAGCAAGCCATTCTTAAAAACATCACCCAAAATACTAGGAGAAATATCAAAGCCTACTCAGGTTTCCCTACAAAAGTGTCAGAGCTGTCACTCAGTGTTCCATATTGTGGGATTAGCAGAAGGAATATTTAATCTTCTTCATACGTAACCCCTTCACTGCACAAATAATCCAACTTTGAGTACTTGGTGTGCAGGACAGCCTGCCTAGAATGTTCCTTTTCAAAGCTGTCAAATCTAGTAATTGTTTTTTAAAGCTGTTAAATTCAAAGACAAATCAGCATACCTGGGAACGTTATTATTTGAATCTTCACTTTCATTTGCCAGGCCACCAAATAAATAGCACTTGTTACCATACAAAGAAAAGCTGTGGCCAAGCCGAGGACAGGGTGGTGATCCATTTGAAGGAGCTTGAGGTTTTACTTTTTTCCAGAGCCATCGACTTGCCTTGAAGACAAGAAAAATTTATTCAGAAATAATTTCATTTATAGTCAGTCATAACAAATAGAATTCATGTAATATTAACCTTTGTATATTTTCTGAATTATTTTTAAGGGAATGATGGGCTTTTCTTAGGACATTCATTAAAAGTGATGTGTAAGAGCTAACCTTAATAAAATACTAAATATATTATACTTTATTTAGACTAGATGGAAGTCTCTATTTCAAAGTTATTTAGAATAAACTTTAGATTCTTAAGACAGAGAAAATCTTTCTGAAGAAGAACAAAGATCATCTAACTTTCCTCTGCAGTTGGTAAAATAAAATGTGTTTCTTCCTAAACAGATACATAAAGTAGTCCTGAAAATCAAAACGTATTCATACATTTCCTACCTGCAATTCATATAAGTCATTGCTGTATCTTCCATATTCAACCATTCCTCCAAAAACTAGTATTCTGGTACCATCACAAACAAATCCATGTGCTGCACAGCCTGGAGGAATATCTCCCCTTACAGCAGGAAGGAACCATTGATTTGTAACTATAGTAGGAAAAAACAAAAATCAGAAAAAAAAATTAGAAAAATATTTCAAACACTGAAACATGTATTTTTAAACACTTCTGCTTTCTAAAGAATTACCTTTTATCCACAAATAACTGTGAATGGGCTATTTGCTTCATAGTAAGTTTCAAATGAATGATTTTTTTTAAATAAAAAGAAAAGCAAACACTTCTATCAAACCAATGTTACTCAGTATATGAATGAGCCCATGAGGTCACTGTAACTAAGTCAGTCATGAAGGGTCATCCAGCAATTTAACAGACTTGCCAAGAATAGAGGCTAATGAGGAACACAAGTGCAGTTCCACACAAAAGAGATAACCATGCTAACTCAGAGGGAGCTAGCCCTAGAAACAGAATTATTAGAGCTACAGCAACATGGCACTGTGCCTGGACTTAATAGCCCTATTCAAAAACTAATTACACTGTTCTGTGGGACCCATTTTAATATCCACAGAGTGCTGCACTGATACGTGGGAGAAGAGAGGCACAGAGTCAAGAAAAAGCAACTGAGACTGTCTGATCCAGTAGCAGCATATTGGTGCCTAAACTGTTCTGGAATTTAAGAATTACAACGGAGAATGTTGTTTTTTCTTTTTTTTCCCCTACATTTTTAATGAGCATGAAGAGGAGAAGTAGGAAATTAGAAGCTTCCAGTGAGCGTTGCTGCAGGGGATTAAGATGCTCTCACTGTGTGCCAGCTCCTCGAAAATCATCACATGCATAGCAAGGGCCATGGATGACATCCCACACTCGGGCAGCTCAGGTCATAACCCTGCATCTTAAACCCCAGAATAAAAAAGGTCAGTTTGGGCCAAGCAATCATCCAGAAACTGCAACAACTGAGTCATGATGCTCTTTGTCACTGTTGCAAAGGGGAAACACCCTAAGCAGAAAGTGTGGGAGGAAAAAAACCAAGTCATGATAAGAGTCACTCAAAAGGCACCCGTCAGAACCTCTATTCTGATGGCACAACTATGTTAAGAGTTTTCTTTGCATTACTTGTCAGAACAGAAAGGTTAAGAGATTTTTTTTTTTCTTCTCCCCTCAGAAATGTGATTTAAGCATAGTAGATCTTTAAGCTATCAGAGAAAAATCTGCCTGGAAAATCCTCAAGCTGCCAACATTGCTTGAATGAAAAGCACAGTTCAGTCTCTGAACTCTCTCGTCTCGGCCCAAGCCCTGAAATTACACGCAAGTTTTCCAGTCTCATCCAGCATACTGTACAGTAACTATTTAGGCGTCTAATCTTTCACAAACAAAATCGGTCTTGGGCAGCTTCCTGTTTGGAAACGCTCCCGATGCCAACATGTTCGCTTCTCCAAACAAGATTCCCATTCCAGCGCGCTCGGCTCTCGTGAGCTGCCGCCACCAGAGGGAAGGAGGGGGATCCGGACACTGGCAGGGACTAATCCCGCCTGCCGCCATTCAGCCAAGACCTGCCAGGGGAGAGCGGCTCCGCACCCCTGCGCGACAGCCGGGGAAAGCAGAGCAGCCGCGAGACGCACCGGGAGATTCTCCCGGTCGCTTTTCCCCGGGAAGGAGCGCTAACCCCGCAGCATCGGCCAGGGCGCAGCACTACCCCAGGGAAGACCCCCGGCCCAGGCATATTTCCCGCCCCGCCATTTCGGCTCCGGGCAGCTCCTCAGCCCGCCCGCCGCCCCCTCGGCCGAGCCCCCCGCGGGCAGT
>VWYP01034234.1:102328-112341 GCA_013400435.1 Pycnonotus jocosus | reverse complement strand
CGGACCAACCCCCGGCACCGCCCCGGACCTCCGGCACCGCCCCCCACAGTGCCCCGAGAGCGGGGCCCCATCGCCGGTGCTGCAGCAGACACCGACACCCCAAACCGGGACCGCTCCGGGACCTAGACCGGGACTCGGTACCGTCACCGGCATCCCGGGACTGAATCCGGTATCGGCAGCGGCATCTCAGGACCCACCCCCGACATCGGCACCGACCCCCGGATCCACCTCTGACACTGCCTCGAGCCCCGGCACTATCCCCGGTACCGATCCCGACCCGCTGTACCCACCCCCGGTGTCGCCTCGAGACCAGGACCGAGACCCAGAACTGCAGGACTCGCTCCGGTACCGGCACCGGCACTCTCGCACTGCCCCCGGTTACCGCACAGTCCTCCCGGGACCCATTCCCGGCTCCACTCCAAGCCCCGGGATGGGGACACTGTACCGGCACCGTCATCCCGGGACTGACCCTGTACCGGCACCAGCATCCCGGGACTGAGCCTGTACCGGCACCGTCAT
The DNA here is from genome assembly GCA_013400435.1 of Pycnonotus jocosus. Lineage (NCBI taxonomy): Eukaryota > Metazoa > Chordata > Aves > Passeriformes > Pycnonotidae > Pycnonotus > Pycnonotus jocosus. Next base: position 111,822 of record VWYP01034234.1, on the reverse strand, counting down.
CCCGGGACTGACCCTGTACCGGCACCAGCATCCCGGGACCCACTCGCGGTACTTCCTTGAGCCTCATTGTTGACCCCCGGAACCGCAGCGGCATTTTGGGACCGGCCCTTGGCAGTGCCCCGATCCTCCGGTCCCATCCCTGGCACTGACCCCGGTACCGTGACCCACCCACGGTACCAGCACCGGCCCCAGTACGGATCCCCCAGCACTGCACCAGCCCCACGCCCCTCGACTGCCCTCCCGGGGCACCCCAGAAGGGCACACGGGGGTCCCCAAAAGCCTCCCTGCCCCCCTGCTGTGCCCTGTGCACTGCCAGACCCCCCCGGGGCAGGTCCGGGGGGACACAACGACATCCCCGTGGGCAGCACCCGAGGCAGGGCAGGGATTTATTGTCCGGGGGGAGCAGAGCGGGGCTGGGGTCCCCCGGGCACTCGGGGGGATCTGGGTGGGGGTGGGGCACAGGGACACCCCGGGGACTCCGCTAGTCCTGGGCACTCCCCGGCTCCTGGGGCTGGCCGGGCTCCTGCGCGTCCCCCTCGGCAGGCGGCCGTGTCCTCTTGAAGAAACCCGTCTGGAAGGGGACACGGTGACAGTGAGCTCCGTTATCAGCCCCCAGAGATCCCTGTGGCACCACCGCAGGGACCCCATGACATCACTCCTGAGGGGTCCCCTGGCACCAGCCTCTGGGCACCCCACAGTGTCACCCACCTGGACTGCACGGTGTCACCCGTGCTGCTGTCCCCCCGTCCCATCCCACAGCCCCCAGCACTGTGTGCCATGGTTCATGGTGGATGTCACCAGTGTCCCCAGTATCCCCCGTGCCCACTCACCTTCCACATGAGGAGGATGAGGAGGGTGAGGAGCAGGAGCCCGGCCAGGACCCCCAGCACCACCCACCACACCGGCACTGCCCCCTCGCCCCCGGGGCTGGCACGCACCACGCGGGTGTCAGTCTGCAGAGGGACAGGCGGGTGACACCGCTGCCACCACGGCCTGTCCCTGTGTCCCCACACCCACGCCAGCCCTACCTCAGCCTTGCCGATGGGCAGGACCCGGGGCTGGACGCGGTAGGGCATGGACGAGGTGTTGAACCAGGCTTGTGACTGGATGAGGAACTGCGTCAGGAGGTGCTCCCGCTAGGGACACACAGGGCACACATGGGGACACATGGGAACCTGGCATCAGGGGTGCTGGCAGCCAACAGGGCACCTGTCACCCCACACAGGGTATCCCCTGGGTGATCTCTGGGGACCACCGTGCAGGATGGGACATTGCAGGGATGCCCTGGGGCCACAACGCCACCGCATCCCCTCTGTCCCCAGGAGGGGACAGTACCTGCTGCAGGGTGTCCATCCAGAGCAGGGCGTGGACGCTGACCAGTGCCCGCTGGTCCTTGCCCAGGCTGGGCACGTGGCAGGTGATGTCCACGCATGTGGCATTGTCACAGTCCTGAGGGACACGGTGGGTGTTGGGGGGCCCCCACCCCAGGGGACACTCCCAGCCCTGTGCCCACCTTGGGCTGCAGGTCCCCAGGGTCACCCAAGGGATGCGGTCCCCACCCTGGCACCCCCAGCCCTGCATCCATCCCAGCCCGCAGGTCCCCAGGGTCACCCGCTCACCACACGGACAAGGTCCCCCAGATCCCCAGGGTCACCCGCTCACCACACGGACGAGGTCCCCCAGGTCCCCAGGGTCACCCGCTCAGGGTCACCCGCTCACCACACGGACGAGGTCCCCCAGGTCCCCAGGGTCACCCGCTCACCACACGGACGAGGTCCCCCAGGGTGGCTCCAGGGGGCGGCTCCGCCTCCCGGCGCTCCCGCTGCTGGCTGCGGTTCCCGGGCGCTGCGGCCGTGGGGCGGGGGATCTCCAGCTGGAAGGGGACACAGGGGTGACACGAACCTCCCTGACACGTCCCAGCGCCCGCCGGTGGGCAGCGGTCCCGTAGCCCTTACCTGGGCGGGGTTGAGGGCGGGGTGGTGCGGGCAGTTCATGCCCCCCTCGGTGCCCAGCTCCAGCAGGTAGAGCAGGACGTGGCTGCCCAGCAGGTGGGGGATGGCGAGGCGCAGGGTGACCCCGCTGACGGTGCCGGGACCTTTGTTGTGGAGCTGCGGGAGGACGGTGGGATGATGCCCAGCACAGGGGGTGACACCAGGGAGGGGACAGAGGGGACATCCCCCCAGCACCCGCGGGTGCCGTGTCCTACCTCATAGACGTGCTCCACCTTGATGCCGTGGTCCTCGAGCCGCTGGCTGCCCTCCACCCAGTGCCAGCTCGTGGGCAGCACCGTGGTGGCAGGCAGGGAGTTGCTGGTGGGAGAGGGGGGTCAGCGTCACCCTTTGTCCCCCCATTATCCCCATGTCCCTCAGAGCCTCACCCTCGCAGCTCCATCTCTGCCTCTGCCTCCACGGGCACTGTCACTGTCACCGAGGCCTTGCTGGAGCTGGGGCTGTTCTTGCTGTGAGGACACAGCGAGATAAGGGGGTGGACACTGAGTTTGGGGACATGCTGAGGACACTGAGTCCAAGGTACTGGTGCTGTCCCAGCAGTGGGTGGGGGACAGGGGGACAGCAGGGTGTCACCTCCGCAGCTGGAGGTGGAAGGTGATGGCATCCCCCATGTCCTCCAGCCCGGACACGCTCAGCTCCATGTCCACGGTGATCTGGGGGACAGCAGAGGACAGGGACAGGTGGGTGACCAGCCCCAGTGGGTGGCAGGCACAGCAGGGATCCCCTGTCCCCTCACCTGGGCCCCCGCTTTCATGGGGTTGCCCAACTCGCAGAGCACCACGTGGGTCCCGTTCTCCTTCTTGGGGTTGCAGCTCAGCTTCTCCTGCCCCTGCGGGGTGGGGACATGGGATGGGGACACATCATGGATCCCCCATGAACCAATCATGCCAGGGACCTGCATGAGCTGAGGGCAGGGCGTGAGCCCCACATCCCAGACACCCCTGAACACCCATCAGCAGTGGGGACCCTGTGGAGAGTGATGGCCACCAAGGGCAGGACATGAACCCCCTACCCAGGATCCCTGGGCACCCACCCCCCCAGGCAGCCCTGGGGAGGATGATGGAGATGAAGGGCACAGTGTGAGGCCCCTGATTTGGGTCTCTCCCTGTGCTGGGCATCCCCTGACACCCATCCCCCCTGGGCACCCCCATGGAGGGTGACAGCCACCAAGGACAGGGTTTGAGCCTCCCCACCCCGGGCATCTCCCAGCACCCATCAGCACTGGGCACCCCCAAAGAGGTGACGGCCACCAGGGGCAGGACATGAACCCCCCACCCCAGACACCACCAAGAACAGAATATGGACCCCCCCACCCCTGTGCCCCCCCACCCACCGGGATGGAGCTGCGGGCAGCCTGGTAGTGGGTGCCAGGGGGCAGCTGCACCCTCAGCTCGGCCTCGAAGGCGCCTTCGCCCGCGTTGGTGGCGTTGGCACGCAGGGACAGCGCAGCCTCGGCGCCGATCAGCAGGCGATGGCTGGGCCTGGGGGACACGGGGACACGGGGACACGGCTCAGAACTCCACGGGGACACCAAGCACTCCCTCACCCCCCCGTGCTCACGTGTTGGCGGCCAGGTGGAGGTCGGGGACACAGAGGTTGTCATCGCCACAGTCCTCCAGGATGATGTGGGTCTGGGAGGGGGACAGGGAGGGGACAGGGGGACCAGGGTGAGGTGAGGGAGGGGGAGTCACTGGGGACAGTAGGGGGCACAGGGGGATATCCCAGGGACGGATTGGGCTGGTGGAGGGGTCAGAGGGGACAGCCCAGAGGGAAGATTTGGGACAGTGCAGAGTAGGGAGGGGACATTCCAGGGAGAGACCGGGGATGGAGGGGAGGGAGGTGACATTTCTGAGAGGGAAGATTGGGGACAGAAGAGGGGACATCCAGAGGGACGACCGGGGACATCCCCTGAGACACGCCAAGGAGGGAGCAGGGGGAGATCCTGGGGAGGGATTTGGGATGGCAGAGGGAACAGAGGGGACATTGTCAGGGTTGGGAATGGGGACAGTGCTGGGTACAGAGGGCACAGCCAGGGGAGGGATTGGGGACTGCAGGGTGAGCAGTGAGGGCAGAACAGGACGGCTGTGCCAGGGAGGGACAAGGACAGTGTAGGGGCACAAACCAGGGGGAATGAGGGACAGTGTGGGGGTAGGAGCCACTTCCCAGTGGAAACTGGGGACAGTGGGGGGAGGACAGAGGCAATGTCCCAGGGGGATGTTGGGGACCCTGGCACAGGCTGGGGACCCCGGAGCTGGGCACACCCAGTCTGGGGGTCCCCACATGTGCCCTGCCCAACTGTGGGGATGAGCCCACCCCGTGTCACCACTGTGATGTCCCCTCACAGCCATGGCCCCCTACCTGTGCCTGCACCAGGGTGTCCCCGTAGAGCACCAACCCCGGGGCCTCTCTGGGCAGCGTCAGGGCCACGCTCAGGGCCACCGGGCTCAGCTTGTCCTTGAACTCGGCCTCGTCCTGGGGACACCCACGGGCAGGGCACTCTGGAGGCCATCCCGTGCCCACCCCAGAGCCCCACCCACCACTGCCCCCATCCCTGTTACCCACCCTCCTGGGAGAGGGAGACACCGTTATCCCCAATCCCTGTCCCCAACCCTGCCCCCATCCTGGCTGGAGATGCCACATCCCCGTTCCTGTCCCTGGCCCTCCATTGCTGTCCCCGCCCTCTGCCGCGCTGTCCCTGTGCCCGTACCCGCAGGTAGGCGGTGAGGTTGCTGCACACAGGGGGTGTCCCCGGTGCCACCCCCAGCTGCTCCTGCCAGGACGATTGGTGTCCCTGCAGCAGGAGGACCCTCCGTGAGGGCCGGGGCTTCAGCCGGTCCAGCTGCAGCTCAGCCTCCAGCTCTGGTGGGGAACAGGAGGGTGGCACTGGTGACACCCACGGTGACACCCCAGCGGTGCCCGTGTGACAGCGGTGCCCCCAGAGGGACACTGGCACTCACGGATGCTCTGAGGGAGGTGCTGGCCCGTCACGCTGACACAAAACACCACGTGGAAGCTGCGGGGGACAACACCAACAGGTGCTCAGGAACCTGTGCTGTGCCCATGGTGGTGCCCCATGGTCCCCACGCTGGTGCCCCATAGTGTCCCCACGGCAGTGTCCCCATGGCAGTGCCCCCTCACCAGCTGACACGGACACCGGAGTCGGGCAGGACACAGTCCAAGGTCTCAGGGTTCAGCCCGTCAGGGACACTCAGCTGAGTCCGGGCCACCACCACGGGCAGTCCCCTGGGGCACGGGGACATTGCTGAGGTGCCAGAGGACCCAACAGGGAGCCCCGGGCCACCGCAGGGACGGGCACTCACTGGTACACGGCCACCTTGGCCGCCCCGTAAGCGCCCACGAGCAGATCTGCAGGGACAAGCAGAGGGTCGGTGCCGGGGTGGTGACACAGGGCTGGCAGGGCGGTGGTGACACAGGGCTGGCAGGGCGGTGCCAGGGCCGTGTCGTGCCAGGGCTGTACCCGCGTAGCCGTTGCCGTCCAGGTCGGTGGCACCACGCAGCGAGAAGCCGAAGGCGGCGGGGCCGGGGAAGGGGCTGTCCAGGCGCTGGGTGGGCACCGGCGCCAGCCCCTCGCTCTGCCCGCGGAAGATGAAGACCTGCCCGCTGCCACTGTCACCCCCCTGCGGGGCTCCCACGGCCACGTCTGGGGACAGAAGGGACGTGAGCACCCACCCGCGCTCTTCTGCCTCAGTTTCCTCCAGGCGCGGCACAGGGTAAACACCCTCCCCCTCCCCAGCCGCGCTGTTACCGCCGAATCCGTCCTTGTCCAGGTCCCCGAGGCTGGCAATGGCGGCGGCGAAGCGGCCGTAGGGGTGGGTGCCCGTCAGGGTCTGGGGGGGCCCGGCGAGGCGCTGCTGTCCCCGCCCCAGGTAGAGGTAGAGGCGCCCCAGTTCGCTGCGCTGCCCATCGGAGCGCCGGGCCATGTACAGGGGTGCACCCACCAGCAGATCGTCCCGCCTGTGCCCGCCGCGGGGTCAGGGTCAGGGCCCGCAGGTTTGGGGGCTGGGGGCACCCAGCGGTGTGCCAGGCACCGGGCAGCCCCCTTGAGTGTCCCTATGGAGGGAGGGGAGGACGACTGTCCCTGCTCTCACCCGTCCCCATCGACATCGGCCACTGCCACCGTGTGCCCGAAGTACGAAGCCACCTGGAAAGGGTCCGGGTAGAGAGGGTGGCACCGGGGGTGCCAGGGGCACCATGTCGGGGCAGGCTGGGGGAGCAGGGGGGTGCTGGGGTGCTATGGGATGGGAGCAGGAGTGCTGTGGGGCACTGGGGTGCTATGGGATGGGAGCAGGAGTGCTGTGGGGCACTGGGGTGCTATAGGATGGGAGCAGGAGTGCTGTGGGGCACCAGGATGCTGGGGGTGGCACAGGGCACGGGTACCTGCTCGCTGGCGATGCCCCACAGTCTGCGCAGGGTGTCCCCCGCAGTGAAGATCTCCACCTGCCCAGGGCAGTGTCAGACGCCGGGCCCAGCCCGGGGTGACACATAGCGGTGTCCCCTGGTGTCCCCTCGGCCAGGCAGCGGCACCAGGCACTCCGCAGCACTCACCTCACCCCTCGTGTTGCTCTTGTTGGGGACGCCCACCACGTACTCTGTGAGGGATGAGAGCCCTGAGTGCCCCCACTGGGCCATTGAGGGGGGCACGGGGATACCCCCGGCATTGGAGTGGGCACAGGGATACCCCTGGTGTGACATAGGGGCATGAGGGCACAGAGATGGACAGGACCCCTGTCCTGGGACAACCTGTCCATCTCCCTCAGGGAGGGAAGCAAGGTCACTCTGGAGCCCCGTGGGTGCCCCAGGCTCATCAGCCCCTGTTCCCTGCAGGCCCCAGCCCTACCTTTGGTTCTGGGGTTGCCATCAAACTCGCCCACAGCCACCGAGTACCCTGTAGGGAGATGGGCACTGGTGACCCCGGGGTATCCCAGCAGGAGCTGGCAGTGGGGCGGGGTGCCCGTGCCCGCTGCTCACCCCGGTACCCGTCCTCGTAATCCCCGAACACCGGCTCTGTGGGGCGCCCGGGGCTCCCCAGCCACAGCAGGGACGTGCCGAGGAAGCGCCTGAGGATCTTGTCCAGCTCCACTGAGTACACGAGCCCTGGGGGACACGGCAGCAGGGAGCACCAGCACTGATGGGGCACTCGCTGCCACTCGCCCAGGGCTGCCAGTGCCACTGTGGGTGGCACTTATGGGGTGGCCCATCCAGGGCGCCCTCTTCCCGCCGTGCCCATCCCGGGAGCACCCCGGGAGCACCAGCCGGGGTGGCAACGCCGGCAGGAAGGACTCACCCGTGAAGTAGTACCCGCCGGGGGCACCCAGCACCAGCGTCCCGTCCTGCGGGAGGAACTCGCTCAGCACCGCTCCGGGCCACCCTGGCACCCCCCCAAAGCATCCTCACCCAAGGAGCCCCCACGCCGGTATTTCCCACCCCGGCACTCCAACCCCAGCATCCCCCTCACTCCCAGGACCTCTCCTCCCGGAATTCCCACTCCAGCATCCCTCATTTCAGCATCCCTACCCCAACATCCCCCGCCGTGACAGCCAGGGACCATCCTGGCCACACCCTCTGCATCTCTATCAGCACCCCATGGGCGCCGCCCCCGGGTCCCTCAAGGTGCCCGAGCCCCCCGAGTCCCTCGAGTCCCCCAAGCCCCTCCAGTCCCCTCTCACCGGGGTGACAGCGGCGCTGAAGCCGATCTCGCAGTAGCGCTTGTCGTGCACTGAGGGCACAGGGCAGGGTCAGACGGAGGCGGGGTTGGGGACACCCCCCGCTCCCCGGTCCCCCCTCACCGTAGTTGGTCTGGCGGTAGGTGCTGGCCATGGTCTGGTCGCGGCACGGCGAGTACCACACCGAGCGCCGCTGTCCCGGGCTCCGCACGAAGCAGGCGCCCGTCGGGGTGCGGAACGCTTCGTGCTGCCCCTCCATCGCGTTCCAGTGCTGCAGCGGGGCACAGACCTGGGCACGGCGACGGGACAGGCTGAGTGCCCACCCTGCCGCCACCCAAGGCTGCCCACATCCCCCCCGGATGCACCCACCACCAGTTTGCCGTCCCAGCTGGTGACGGACGCTCCCAGCCACTGGTCCGACTTGTAGGTGTGGAGCTCCAAGGTGCCCTGGGTCTCGCTCTCGTCCCCTGGGGGAGCGGGAGAGGGGGAATGTGCGGAGCTGGGACCTCCCCGCCCCGCCCCAGCCCCCGTCCCACGGCGCCCACGCACCCGCAGTGTCGATGGGGAGGGGGTGGCAGGGGGTCTCGCCGGGGGGCCAGGAGCAGAGGAAGACGGCGCCGGGCTGAGCCACGCCGGGCTGGGAGGTGTTGGCACGAGGGGCCCCCACAGCCACGCTGGGCCTGGGGGGGCAGAGCGGGTGTCAGGGTCGGCGGGCGTGTGCCGTGCCCGAGCCCGACACCCCGGTGGCTCCCTACCTTCCCTCGCTCATGTGGAAATCCAGGGCGAAACCGAAATAGCTGCCGGGGGGCCCCTCGTAGATGGTGGGGGGGTCCTGGAGAAGCCCCAGGATGGGGAGCAGGCGCAGCCCCCCGAGGAGCAGCAGCACCCACAGCAGCCCCATCGTCACCCCAAAATGTGGCCAGAGCCCCCGTCCCGGGGCGTCCCTGGCTTATCTCGGGGGATGCAGCTGGGGACGGGGCGAGCAGGAATAGGGAACACAGGAAGGGCCCCCCCGGACCCACATCCGCTTCTGCAGGGAGCCAGAGAGGTGCGGAGGAGACGGATGCGGCCGGAGCAGGGCGGGGGGCAGGAGGTGGCAGTGCCACAGGGAGACACAGTGACAGGGTGGGGGGACACGGCCACAGCAGCCTGAGCCTATGGCCCGCCGGGGCCGCACCCAGCCCGCCGCGGGCTGCCAGTCTCGGGGTGGCTATTTCGGGGTGCCCATCTCGGGGTGGCTATTTCGGGGTGCAGGCAGTCCCTACCAGCGGAAATGTGGCGAGGACAGCAGGGCACAGGGCCCCTCCATCGCCCCCGAGATCCCCTCCGCAGCCGGATGGAGCTGACAGCACCGAGCCCGCCCCGGGCATCACCACCACAGCGTCCCCTTTGGGGCAGGGACACCCCAAAACCCTGCCAGGGGAGAGGCAGCACCAACGCTGTGCAGGGCAATGGCTCTGGCAAGGGACCGGGGGCAGGGTCAGCGTCGCCCACAGCCAAGTGAACAAGGCGTGTCCTCATGTCCTCGTCCCTGTCCCCGTGGAACAGCCGGTGCCCGCAGCCAGGCCTGTGGCAGCCGCGGGGGCTCAGCCCTGCCCTGAACCCACCTACAGAATTTATTTAAACTCAGTTCAGGACTCTGAGGCTGCCCGAGATCTCCGGGGGCTCCTCCTGCCAACCCAGCGCCGGCGGCCGGGAGGAGCCCCGGAGCACCTCCCTGGGAGCCAGCCCGTGTCAAACGGGGATTTTCTCATCTCTGAAGCTGCTGGTGGGAAGCAGAACGGGGGAGTCAGGGGATTTG